>CM033469.1:377873724-378271053 GCA_019447015.1 Hymenochirus boettgeri
GATGTGTTTTTTATTTTAATGTAGCTAATATAACTTTCTTGGTAATATAGTGGGAAGGTTTGGTATATGTAGAATATACAGTATATAGTGTGAGATGTGTATGAGATGTGTATTGTAGATTAGATTATATACGTATTTATAGTGTGAGGTGTGTATATGTAGATATATACTCAGTATAGTGTGAGAGTGTGTATATGTGAGATATATCAGTATATGTAGATGTGGTGGTATAGTAGATATATACAGAATATAGTGTGAGAGGTGTATATTGTAGATAATATATACGGATATAGTGTGAGATGTGTATATAGAGATATATGTACAGATTTATAGTACGTGAGGTCTGTGGATGTGTATATGTAGATATATACAGTATATAGTGTGAGATGTGTATATGTAGATATATACAGGTATATAGTTGGGTAGGTGGGTATATGTAGATATATACGGTATATAGGTGAGATTGTGTATAGGTAGATATATACAGTATATAGTGTGAGATGTGTATATTGTAGATATATACAGTATTATGTGTGAGTGGTATATGTAGATAGTAAAAGTATATAGTGTGAGGATGTGGTATGATGTAGATATTCATATATTAGTGTGGAGTGTGTATATGTAGAATATACAGTATATAGTGTGAGATGTGTGTATATGTAGATCAGTATACAGTTAGTGTGAGGTGAGTGTATATGTAGATATATACATATAATAGTGTGAGGTGTGTATTAGTATAGGTTAGATATATACAGTCAGTTATTAGTGTGAGGATGGTATATGTAGATAATATACAGTATATAGTGTGAGGGTGTGTATATTAGATATATACAGTTATAGTGTGAGGTGTGTATATGAGATATATACAGTATTAGTGTGAGGGTGTGGAATATATGTGAGTATAGACAGTATATTAGTTGTGAGATGTGTATATGTAGATATATAAGTATATAGTGAGGATGGTGTGTATATGTAGATATATACAGTATATATGTGGTGAGGTGGTGTGAGATGTGTATAGATAGATATATACAGTATATAGTGTGAGATGTGTATATATAGAATATACAGTTATAGTGTGAGAGTTGTGTATATGTAGATATATACAGTATATAGGATGTTGAGTGTGTATTGTGATATATAGTAGTTATAGATGTATATAGTGTGAGATTTGGTAGATTATGTTAGATATTATACAGTATATAGTGTGAGAGATGTGTAATGTTGATATATACAGTATATAGTGTGAGGATGTGTATATATAGTATATTACAGTATATAGTGGTGAGATGGGTATATATGTAGATATATACAGTATATAGTGTGAGGTGTGTATATGTAGTATATACAGTATATAGTGATGTAGTGATGAGTGTGTATATGTAGATATATACAGTATATAGTGTGAGGATGTGTATAGTAGATATATACAGTATATAGTGTGAGATGTGTAATATAGATATATACAGTATATAGTGTGAGATGGGTATATATGTAGATATATACAGTATATAGTGTTGAGATGTGATATGTAGATATATACAAGTATATAGTGTGAGATTGTGTATATGTAGAGATATATACAGTATATAGTGTAGTGTATATGAGAGTGGTGTATGTTTAAGATATTACAGTAATATGGTGAGATGTGTTGATTATGTGAAATATACAGTATATAGTGTGAGAGTGTGATAGATAGAATATACAGTATATTGTGTGAGAGTGGTATATATTAGACATATACAGTATATATGTGTGAGGATGGTGTATATGTAGATATTACAGTATATAGTGTGAGTGTGTGTATTTGTAGATATATACTAGTATATAGATGTGAGATGTGTTTATGTAGATATATACAGTATATAGTGTGAGATGTGTATAGTAGATATATACAGATATAGATGTGAGTGTGTATTTTTAGATATATACAGTATATAGGTGGGATGGTATATGAGATAGTATAGTAATAGTGTGGATGTGTATATATAGAGTATAACAGTATATAGTGTGAGATGTGTATAGTTAGATATAACAGTTATAGTGTGAGATGTGTTATATATAGATATATACAGTATATAGTGTGAGATGTGTATATGTAGATATATAACAGTATATAGTGTGAGATGTGTTATATATGATATATACAGTATATAGTGTGAGATGTGTATATGTAGAATATACCGATTATATGTGAGATGTGTGTATGTAGAATATACAGATATTAGTGTGAGATGTGTGTATATGTAGATATATCAGATATATAGTGTGAGTGAGATGTGTATTATAGTAGATATACAGTATATAGTGGTGAGATGTGTTATGTAGAGATATATACAGTATATAGTTGTGAGTTGTGTAGTGTGAGTGTATATGTAGATATATACAGTATATAGTGTGAGTGTGTATATGTAGATTATACAGTTATGATTGTGAGATGTGTATATAGTAGATATATACAGTATATAGTGTGAGGTGTGTTATATGTAGATTATACAGTATATAGTGTGAGATGTGTATATGGATGATATATACAGTATATAGTGTTGAGGTGTGGATATGTAAAGATATATTTACAGTATATAGTGTGAGATGTGTATATGTAGATATATACAGTATATAGTGTGAGATGTGTATATAAGATATTATACAGTATATAGTGTTGTGAGGATGTGTATATGTAGATATATACAGTATATTATAGTGTGAGATGTGTATATTAGATATATACAGTATATAGGTGAGATGTGTATATTAGATATATAAGTTATGGAGTGTGAGTTATATGTAGATATATACAGTATATAGGTGAGTGTGTATATGTAGAATATATACAGAATATAGTGTGGAGATGTGTATATGTAGATATATACAGTATATAGGTGGGTAGATTGTGTATATGTTTGTAATAGAGATTATACAGGATATAGTGTGAGATGTGTAATGTAGATATATACAGTAGTTATAGTGATGAGTGTGTATATGTGATATATACAGTATATAGTGTGAGATTGATGAGTGTGATATATATGTAGATATATATACAGTATATAGTGTGAGATGTGTATATGTAGATATATACAGTATATAGTGTGATGAGTGTTAATGTAGATATATACAGTATATAGTGTGAGATGTGTATATGTAGATATATACAGTATATATAGTGTGAGATGTGTATATATAGTATATACAGTATATAGTGTGAGATGTGTTATATAGATATATACAGTATATGTGTGAGTGTGTATATATAGATATATACAGTAGATGAGTGAGGTATGTGGAATATATAGTGAATATATACAGTATATAGTGTGAGGTGTTGGATATGTAGATATATACAGTATATGTGTGAGATGTGTATATATAGATTATTACAGTATATAGTGTGGAATGTTTATATGTAGATATATACAGTATATAGTGTGAGATGTGTATATGTAGATATATACAGTATATAGGTGTGAGATGTGTATATGTAGATATATACAGTATATAGTGTGTAGATGTGTATATGTAGATATATACAGTATATTAGTGTGAGATGTGTATATTTTAGATATATACAGTATATAGTGTGAGATGGGTATATGTAGATATATACAAGTATATAGTGTGAGATGTGTGTATATAGTAGATATATACAGTATATAGTGTGAGATGTGTTATATATAGAATATACAGTATATATAGTGTGAGGTGTGTATATGTAGATATATACAGTATATAGTGTGAGGTGTGTATATATATGTATGATATATACAGTAGTATATAGTGGAGATGATGTGTATATGTAGATATATACAGTATATATGTGTGAGGTGTGATATGTAGTATATACAGTATATAGTGTGAGATGTGTATATGTAGATATATACAGGTATATGTGAGATGTGTATATGTAGATATATTATACGTATATAGTGTGAGATGTGTATATGTAGATAATATTACAGTATATAGTGTGAGATGTGTATATTAATATATACAGTATATAGTGGGTGATGTGTATATATAGAATATATACAGGATATAGTGTGAGGTGTGTGTATATGTAGATAATACAGTATATAGTGTGAGGGTGTGTATATGTAGATATATACAGTATATAGTGTGAGATGTGTATATTTGTAGATATATACGTATATAGTGTGAGTGTGTGGGTTGTGTATATAGTAGATATATACAGTATATAGTGTGAGATGTGTATAGTAATATATTACAGTATATATGATGAGTGTGTATATGTAGTATATACAGTATATAGGGTGAGATGTGGATATATAGATATGATACGTAGTTATAGTGTGAGATGTGTATAGTAGATATATACAGATATGTTTTGTGAAGGGGAGTGGATAAAAAATTGATATTTATTATGGTTTGATGTTGTGTACTGATGTTTCATATTGATTTATGAGTTATTGAGCAATGTGTATAATAGTTGTATTGGTGTGTACTTATATGTCTGGGTATTGTAGATATATATCCAAGTTATATCGTGGTGAGAATGTGTAAGTAGATATACCAGTATATAGTGTGAGATGTGTATAATTATAGATATATACGTATATAGTGTGAGGTGTGTATATGTAGATATATACAGTATATAGTGTGAGATGTGTATATGTAGATATATACAGTATATAGTGTGAGGTGTGTATATGTAGATATATACAGTATATCGTGTGAGATGTGTATATGTAGATATATACAGTATATAGTGTGAGATGTGTATAAGTAGATATATACAGTATATAGTGTGAGATGTGTATATGTAGATATATACGGTATATAGCGTGAGATTTGTATATGTAGATATATACATTATATAGAGTGAGATGTGTACCGGTATATGTAGATATATACAGTATATAGCGTGAGATGTGTAAATGTAGATATATACAGTATATAGAGTGAGATGTGTATATGTAGATATATACAGTATATAGCGTGAGATGTGTATATGTAGATATATACAGTATATAGTGTAAGATGTGTATATGTAGATATATACAGAGATGTGTATACATAGATATATACAGTATATAGTGTGAGATGTATATATGTAGATATATACAGGATACAGTGTGGGATGTGTATATGTAGATATATACAGTATATAGTGTGAGATGTGTATATATATAAATATACAGTATATAGTGTGAGCTGTGTATATGTAGATATATACAGTATATAGTGTGAGATGTGTAAATGTAGATATATACGATATATAGAGTGAGCTGTGTATATGCAGATATATACAGTATATAGTGTGAGATGTGTATATGTAGATATATACAGTATGTAGTGTGAGATGTGAATATGTAGATATATACAGTATATATCATGAGATGTGTATATGTAGATATATACAATATATAGTGTGATATGTGTATATGTAGATATATACAGTATATAGCATGAGATGTGTATATGTAGATATATAAAGTATATAGAGTGAGATGTGTATATGTAGATATATACAGAGATGTGTATATGTAGATATATACAGTATATAGAGTGAGATGTGTATATGTAGATATATACAGTATATAGTGTGAGATGTGTATATGTAGATATATACAGTATATAGCGTGAGATGTGTATATATAGATATATACAGTATATAGTGTGAGATGTGTATATGTAGATATATACAGTATATAGTGTGAGATGTGTATATATAGATATATACAGTATATAGTGTGAGATGTGTATATGTAGATAGCTGCGTTCCATAGAGAAAGCTGATATAGAAAGCTGCGGATGCTGGTCATGAGAGGTAGCAGGTGCAGGTTTTGGTTCTGTTAAATTTTGGTTGTTGGTCACAGCAGGTGAATGTCTGATCATGTAGCAGGTGTGGATCCGCTTGCAAATCGGTTTAATTTCAGGTGCGGGTTGGGTTGTGGGCCTGGTTACTTTCAGGTAGGCTTATGGAACCCACTAGCAAAGCGGGTGCAGGTCAGTTGCCAAGCATAATTCCCATAGTATACCACACCAACAGGTATTATACGTTTGCTAATAATATACAGTACAGAGATAGATAGACAGACAGACAGATAGATAATAAATAGATAGATAGATAGATAGATAGATAGATAGATAGATAGATAGATAGACAGACACAGACACATAGACAGACAGACAGACAGACAGACCAACCAAAATTGGAATCTGGCCCCCCAGAAATCCAATTATGGGGCCCTGTCACCTATTCAGATCAACCAAACTTGGAATTTGGCCCCCCAGAAATACTCCATCTATATGCCTGTGAAGGTTCTCATTCATCCAGGTCATGGTATATCTGTTGTATTCAATTAGATCAACTGGACTTGAAATGTAGTTCATTGTAGAAACGTCTTCAAGAACTACATTTCAAGTCCAGTTGATCTAATTGAATACAACAGATACTCCATCTATACTTCTGTAAGCACCTCCTCCAGGTCCATCGCAGTACATCAAACAGCGCTTGTCGGGCTGAGCTTGGCAGATTCCCATTACTGCTTGAGGGCCCTATCATTCTGGAATCACCTACAGAACAGTAGCCCCAACTCTTACCATTATAAAGCCTCACTACACAACAAAGACCAAGAAAAGCCATGTGCACTGAAACAACTCATCAGCTCCCTACTAACATCAAACCTACATCCACAGCCGCCATATCCAAGACCCAATAGGATTACGTAGATGAATGGAAGGAAGAAATAAAAAAGTCCCAGAAACTAACTATATACCAGGCACTGGACAGAGACTACAAACTGGCCCCCTACCTGGAGAATATCACAAACCCTAAAGTCCTGAGTCTCTACAGATTGAGTGCACACAGCCTAGAAATAGAATCTGGTCGACACAGACAGACATATAAACCAAGAGAGAACAGACTGTGCCAGCACTGTGACCAGGGAACCTTAGAAGATGAGACCCACTTCCTTCTACACTGCCCCAAATACAAAGCAATACGGGACCCCCATCTCAAGATGCTGTCGGACTTTATCCCAGACTTCAACTGCTTAGATGGAGAGAGAAAACTCTATATCCCGCTGGGAGAGGATGAAGCCACAGTAAACTCCAAACATTATTATTTGCCCCGTTTGTAATACAGGGGACATTATATGACAGCATTGCCAAAGATATGGGCAGAGACAGTACTTGTGTGTGTGTGTTATTTATGTGCGATTGTGTACAAACACCATTACCAAAGGTATTTATATATATATATATATATGTATATTGCTAGTGAACTTTAGATTCATGTATGCGTGGGGAGATGGGGGACAGAGAAAAATAGAAATAAGGAAATATATAGGGACAGCCACATTGACGTCATTGTCATCACGTTGGCCCACCATGCCCTCTTCCTGTCCCCTTCTCTCCACCCTGCCCGGAAGCCATATTTGCCAGGGTGGGATTTCTGTCTTCCTTTTGCCAATGGAGAGGGGAGGGGGAGCAAGTCCAGCTGCTGTTTCACTATGATTCTTCCTGTCTAGAATATAGACAGACACAGCACATAATTGGGTGTAATACTGAAACCTAAAATTTCTTTAGGTTTTAATTTGTCTAAAAACATAGAGACATTTTAGCAGTGACAGTGGTGTGTCCATTTTCACTATTCCATTTAAAACAGGGTTAACAACTCTACTTTTATAACTTTAAATATTAAGTCAGTGCTATCATTTATATACATTTATTTATGGTAATTTAGATGGTAATAGTGAGAAATTAGACAAAAACAAATACGCCTTTCCTATATGTAATATTATATACCCACCACCTCATTGATAACTCCTAAAAAATGCAATCTTATGTGAACTTATAAATATTACACAGTAGTTGCATAGTATTGAAGGTTGAATAAAGACATACATCCACTCCAACCTTTATAGCCTCCTAATGAGCCCCACATAAAATTAATCTAGAGGGGGGTCCTTCCTGACTCCAAAAGGCAATTAGAATACAATGCTGCATAATTTTTTTCTTATGCTTTATCCCCATTAGGATTTGTTGATGTCCATGTCTGTGTGTACACCCATGCATGAGGCATACCGTTTGAAAGACATTTAGCAAACTTGACTTTATTTTTTGACCTATTTTACCCATCCATTGAAATCTCTGGAAAAGCTACACTTGTTGACTTGTTTTATAATGTAATGTTTAATTACCCAGCTTGATTAAGGAGCTGATACCCCAAAAACATTGCTGAGAGAGCTGTCTACTGTTCCTCTTGTATATATATACCCGCGATATGCGTATATAGATATATAGATAGTGTGAAATGTGCCACCGACTGACAGTCACAGCACCAGGGAAAAATAAGCATGGGGGAGGGGGGTTCGTCTATGTTTAAAAGTTTATTCATCAAATTGATCTTAATGTCGAGCACAGTTCACAAAATGATAGAGCCAAGAGGTTGTCGGGAATTTTGGGAGGTAACTCAACTAATGTATGGTCAGAATAATTATTTATGGAATATTATTTACCCTTAGAAATGTTCGTTCTTAGCATTTGATGGTAGAAACCTCTAATTAACTTTCCCTGTTTGCTCCTTTTAGATTGTTAAAGGAGTTGAGGGGTTTTCCTGCTGTATCTGTTCATTTTCTCTGGTTATTGTAGCTCTTCTTTTGTAAAACCTCATCCTTTGTGCCTCTTAGACCCATCTCACCTCCTGGGGCCCATGTGCTATCCTTAGTGAGAGGCCATGTTTAGGGTACCCAGATGCCTACACCATTTCCATACAAAGTTTTGACTTTCACTGACCTTTCTTATCACTTATTGCAGAAGAACCGAAATCATAATGTCTTTAAGATGTCTGGTCCTGATTTATTTGTTGCTTTCAGTTCTTGCTTCAATCTTAAAATCTCCTTTCTAAGCGAGAGATCAAAATCAATTTTTTGATAACCTGAATGTAAGGAATGTGGGATAGGTAGGTGAATGGGAAAGGGGTTAGGTAGGTGGAGGGTGGTAGGTAGAGGGAGTGGATTGAATGCTTTTGGGTTTGGTGTGCCTGCCCATCTACTTACAAAAATATGTGCTTCTCCCATCAATATTAAATCTGTATCCAAATTTCAAGGTGATGATTCTCAGAATTGTAGTTCAAATCCACCTGAAATACCATGACCTCCCAAAACACTCTTTGTCCTGCATAAACATACATTACTGGTTAAAGAAAGTGGAAGCCAATTAAGATTGTACAGAAACATATGACAAGCGTTGCTTGGCTCAACATTTATCTATATGGCAGCTCAAAGGATTTCTTGCCAAAGTAGAAAGCAGCTGGTGCAGTTTGACATAGTTAGGCCCAGGTCCAAGAACAGCAAATCCTGTTATCCTGTTATGCTGCCCGTAAAGATACACACATATTATCAGCATTTAATCCCTCTACCCAAACATTTACGCTGGCTTGGCACCCCAGGTGCCAGATTGATTTTATCATCCGGAGCCAAACATGGAGCAAAAATAGGCAGACTAGAGTGTTAGGGCCCACCAGGAAATCTGAGACCAAGGGCCAACCAGGACAAGTTTAGAGGCCCACCTAACATTTCATATTTATTAGCACTCATTTACATATCTATCTTACTCCTACTGACCTCGATTGTTTATTATAATGTTTTTCTCAAGGTAAATACACACGTGCGATCGCAGGGGCCATTTCAGCTGATAATCGTGCCGTGTATGGCCGAAACGCCCATTTGGTACAAGCTCATTGTCCAATCCGCCAGATGGCCCCCGTGATCACATGTGTGTGTGAGGCAATGGTCCCTTTGGCTCTGTATTTAAATTTTAACAACATTCTTTGTTTTCTTGTGTGAATATGCTGTGCCCCCCTCCGGGGGGGGATTCCCCAGTAACCCTATGGGCCAGTCTGGCACTGCCGATACCCATCCCTCTCAGGATAAAACTTGTTTGTCTGGGACAGTGGAATAGCTGTTAGAACTAAGACTGTGCCATGGGAATTAGCAAAACTGGGAGGTATGGATACTTTGCCTTTACAAATAGACAGGGGAGAGATGTCACCCAATTTATTTTTTAGTCTATGGTATGGAAAAAACAATCTTGACATTGAGCTTCGATCTCAGTAATGGCATTTCTGCACTTATGTTACAAAATGTTGGCAGTTGTTTAAAGACCAATTTGGGGTGATATTGCAGCTCATCTTCATTGAAGTTATAGTAGGGTGGCCCTATGGGGTGAATAATCAATAATCAATCTAATAGAATAGTATATGGTTTGGTATAGAAATACTTTATCTGTTATTTTCCAAGATCATTTCTTACCCCAAACTATATTTAAATGACTCTACAAAGATGGCGCCTTTACCACTTTTCTGCCATTACCACTGGACTGCACCTCTCTTAAAGGCAATGTAGACAGTCAGTAAATAGGCAGATGGTTTCTGGTTATTCAACAGACACAAAGGACCTAGAATGAAGTCTGCGTCTATAATCCTGGAAACCTAGAATGAGAATGGAAGGAACTGCAGCTCTTGCTGTAATGAAAGATTTGAATAATTTCCCGCATAGTAACATATTAATTGAGGTTGAATAAAGACATACCATATGTCCATCAAGTCCAACCTATTCACTTTTTTTTTAAACCCTTCCTAACAGTTGATACAGAGGAAGTCAAAAAACCCAGCTAAAAAAAAAAGGGGGGGGGAGTTTCTTCCGGACTCCAAACGGCAATCGGAAAGTATTCCTGGATCAACCAGATCTACAGTATATGTATTAATACCAGTAATTCCCAATATTTTATAGTATCCCCGTACCAACCAGAACTACAGTATATGTATTAAAACCAGTAATTCTCAATATTATATAGTATCCCTGTACCAACCAGAACTACAGTATATGTATTAATACCAGTAATTCTCAATATTATATAGTATCCCTGTATGAACCAGAACTACAGTATATGTATTAATACCAGTAATTCTCAATATTATGTAGTATCCCCGTACCAACTAGAACTACAGTATATGTATTAATACCAGTAATTCTCATTATATAGTATCCCTGTACCAACCAGAACTACAGTATATGTATTAATACCAGTAATTCCCAATATTTTATAGTATCCCCGTACCAACCAGAACTGCAGTATATGTATTAATACTAGTAATTCTCAATATTATATTGTATCCCTGTACCACCCAGAACTACAGTATATGTATTACCAGTAATTCTCAATATTATATAGTATCCCTGTATGAACCAGAACTATGGTATATGTTTTAATACCAGTAATTCTTAATATTATATAGTATCCCTGTATCAACCAGAACTACAGTATATGTATTTATACCAGTAACTCTCAATATTATATAGTATCCCCGTACCAACCAGAACTATAGTATATGTGTTAATACCAGTAATTCTCAATATTATATAGTATCCCTGTACCACCCGAACTAAGTAATATGGTATTAATAACCAGTAATTCGCATGATAATAGTATCCATCCCTATAACCAACCAACCAGAACTACAGTATATGTATTAATACCAGTAATTCTCATTATATAGTATCCCTATACCAACCAGAACTACAGTATATGTATTAATACCAGTAATTCTCAATATTATATAGTATCCCTGTACCAACCAGAACTACAGTATATGTATTAATACCAGTAATTCTCAAGATTTTTTAATTTTAGAAAGACATGTCTGTCTTTGAGTAGAATGCACGCAAAAAGGCAAGCAATGTATCGTTTTGTTCAGCTGTATGTGGACTATAAGATAGAAAAAATTGATTTTAGATTGAGCTTCTCCTTTCAGTTCACATTAAAGAGCAACTAACTTGCGAACAGTTTTTTGCTCTTTTATTTTAAATCTCTCGTTTTGTAAATTAGAAATCTGTGCAGTTCTGCTGGAAGGAAATTAAATCCCATAAGAGAATTTTAGTTGAGACATATTGCGGCCCTTTGAATGTAACAGTGTCAAAGCTCAGAAATGTAGAAATAGATGTCGTTTAGAAATGATCTGGATTTTAAAACAACTGTCAGTGTATCCTGTTTCTATCCAATCTGGAACAGTGATTAGTCACTGTGTAGCTGGATTGTCACTACACACGGTATGCCACACACATACAGAAAGGACGCCCTGTAGGAATGACCTCATACCTGCAAACATGTTCCGTAATAGTTCTAATGTACAGTCCCCAAAGTGTTACAACTGGGGTTTACTCCTGTGTCATGTAAAGTTAATTGCAAGACCCCTCCCTTGTACTTGCTTTATGTTTATCTTTTGCAGCAGCTTTAGATTAGGCTGACAGATATTATATATGAGACATAACGTTTTGTTATGTTGTGGTCTATGATCTACCCTTTAACCCTTTCACTGCCAGGAGATTTTCATTTTTTTTTGCATTAACTGCCAGAAGAATTTTCAGGATTTTGCCCTCAATCGCTTTAGACTAATTTTACAGTAGGAAACCTTGCAGTAAATCAGGAATATTATACATTGTTTTTTTCAGCACAAAGTGTACTTTAACATGGTAACAGAATTTTGTAACTTTTCTGGAAATTTTACTGGAATTATGGGTAAAATATGTAAAAAAAATGAAAAATTTGCAAATTTTCATGGATTTTTCCCATTTTTACTTATAGTTATCTTAAGGTTACACACAAAAATCTTACTGTTTCTAAAAGCTCAGATACTCCCGAGTACAACGATACCAGATATATGTAGGTACCCCACTTTTCCTGTACAGGAGACCCCCGCAAACTAAAACTGCACCTTCAAGAATATTACACCAAATTAAAATGTATAACCACTACTGACAGTTAACATAGAATATCTACCAAATTAACTAAAATATCCCCACAAGTGAGATATTTTTAGAAACTACACACCCGCAGGATTTTCCGAGTGAGGTAAGTTTCGATCAAAATGCAAATACCCGGGCGCAGCTCTTCGTCCAATTGTAAGTTATTTTCTCACATTTTCCTTTTTTTCCTCAACTGTAAAAACAGAGACAAAATCAAATGCGAATTTCAGCTAAAAACTGTGGAGGAAAGTTCAAACGCATCTCAAATATGAAAGCCTAACCCCTCCCGAATAAAACGGTATGCCACATTCATGGGTGTACCCAGAGACATGGCTACCAACTAACCCAGAGCGTGACCAGTGCCAAATGTCAGTAGCAGCAAAAAAAAATTTGCCAGTTTTGTATTTGAACAGTCTGCAGTTTTTCCACAAAACACCCCCCCAACTCAGAAATACCCCCCACAAACTATATATTCCTGAAATCTACACACCTTCAGCTATGTAACGCTGTAGTTTGTTCATTCATATCATCAATGGTGTGGGCGCAGCTCTTCGTAGAAGTTTGCACTTTTACCAGATTTTCAAAAAAAATGAACATCAAACAACATTCAAAAAGGTAAAAATCATGCCAAAACCTCATGGAATTGTAAAAAAAGTTACTAAATATCAACTCCCCAATGTCCTGAATCAAACGGTATGCCATATGTGTGGTTACACCCGCGGACGTGGAAGCGAAAAGCACAAAGTGAGACAATGCATGATGGCTCAGAAACAGCGAAAATATTTAGCCAACTCCAAATTTGAACAGTCTGCAGTTTTTCCACTAAACACCTGATAACTCAGAAATACCCCCCACAAACATATATTCCTGAAATCTACAACACTTCAGCTTCTAGTAGCACGTAGTTTGTTCATTCATACCATCAATGGTGTGGGCGCAGTTCTTCGTAGAAGTTCGCACTTTTCTGAAAAAATGAACAAAAACAACTCAAAAGGTAAAAATCATGCCCAAACCTCATGGAATGTAAAAAAAAGTTACTAAATTCAATCTCCCAAAGTCCTGAATCAAACGGTATGCCATATGTGTGGTTACACACGCGGACGTGGAAGCGAAAAGCCACAAAGTGAGACAATGCATGATGGCTCAGAAAACAGCGAAAATATTTAGCCAACTCCAAATTTGAACAGTATGCATTTTTTTCACAAAAACACCCTGATACTCAGAAATCCCCACAAACTATATATTCCTGAAATCTACACACCTTCAGCTATGTAGCACTGTAGTTTGTTCATTCATACCATCAATGGTGTGGGCGCAGTTCTTCGTAGAAGTTCGCACTTTTCTGAAAAAATGAACAAAAAACAACTTCAAAAGGTAAAAATCATGCCAAAACCTCATGGAATGTAAAAAAAAGTTACTAATATCAATCTCCCAAATGTCCTGAATCAAACGGTATGCCATATGTGTGGTTCTCACGCGGACGTGGAAGCGAAAAGCCACAAAGTGAGACAATGCATGATGGCTCAGAAAAAGCGAAAATATTTAGCCAACTCCAAATTTGAACAGTATGCATTTTTTTCCACAAAACACCCTGATAACTCAGAAATACCCCCACAAAACATATATTCCTGAACTACACACCTTCAGCTATGTAGCACTGTAGTTCGTTCATTCATACCATCAATGGTGGGGCGCAGTTCTTCGTAGAAGTTCGCACTTTTCTGAAAAAATGAACAAAAAACAACTTCAAAAGGTAGAATCATGCCAAAACCTCATGGAATGTAAAAAAAAGTTACTAAAATCAATCTCCCAAATGTCCTGAATCAAACGGTATGCCATATGTGTGGTTACACCACCGCGACGTGGAAGCGAAAAGCCACAAAGTGAGACAATGCATGATGGCTCAAAACAGCGAAAATATTTAGCCAACTCCAAATTTGAACAGTATGCATTTTTTTCCACAAAACACCTGATAACTCAGAAATACCCCCACCAAAACTATATATTCCTGAAATCTACACACCTTCAGCTATGTAGCACTGTATTTGTTCATTCATACCATCAATGGTGGGGCGCAGTTCTTCGTAGAAGTTCGCACTTTTCTGAAAAAATGAACAAAAAACAACTTCAAAAGGAAAATCATGCCAAAACCTCATGGAATGTAAAAAAAAGTTACTAAATATCAATCTCCCCAATGTCCTGAATCAAACGGTATGCCATATGTGTGGTTACTCACGCGGACGTGAAGCGAAAAGCCACAAAGTGAGACAATGATGATTGCTCAGAAACAGCGAAAATATTTAGCCAACTCCAAATTTGAACAGTATGCATTTTTTTCCACAAAACAACTGATAACTCAGAAATACCCCCACAAAACTATAATTCTGAAATCTACACACCTTCAGCTATGTAGCACGTGTAGTTCGTTCATTCATACCATCATGGTGTGGGCGCAGTTCTTCGTAGAAGTTCGCACTTTCTGAAAAAATGAACAAAAACAACTTCAAAAGGTAGAAATCATGCCAAAACCTCATGGAATGTAAAAAAAGTTACTAAATATCAATCTCCCAAAGTCCTGAATCAAACGGTAGCCATATGTGTGGTTACTACGGGACCTGGAAGCGAAAAGCCACAAAGTGAGACAATGCATGATGGTCAGAAACAGCGAAATATTTAGCCAACTCCAAATTTGAACAGTATGCATTTTTTTCCACAAAACACCCTGATAACTCAGAAATACCCCCACCAAACTATATTTCCTGAAATCTACACACCTTCAGCTATGTAAAACTGTAGTTCGTTCATTCATACCATCAATGGTGTGGGCGCAGTTCTTCGTAGAAGTTCGCACTTTTCTGAAAAATGAACAAAAAAACTTCAAAAGGTAAAAATATGCCAAAAACCTCATGGAATGTAAAAAAAAGTTACTAAATATCAATCTCCTAAATGTCCTGAATCAAACGGTATGCCATATGTGTGGTTACACACACGGACGTGGAAGCGACTAGTCAAAAAGTAAAACAATGCGCAGTGAGCCAATAACAGCATTTTCCCAGATTTTTCAAACTGAACACCCCTCTAACTTGGAAATACCCCCGCAAAACTATATATTCTCAGAATCTACATACCTTCAGCTACGTAACGCTGTAGTTCGTTCATTCATACCATCAATGGTGTGGGCGCAGTTCTTCGTAGAATTTGGCATTTCTACACAATTTTCTGGAAAAATAGAGAAAAATACATTTCAAAGTTACAAAATCACACCAAAACCCCATGTAATGTAAAAAAAACTTACCAAATACCAATCTCCTAAATGTCCTGAATCAAACGGTATGCCATATGTGTGGTTACACACACGGACGTGGAAGCGACTAGTCACAAATTAAGACAAGGCACAGTGGCTTAATTACAGCAATGTTCCAGAATTTTCACGGTAAACCCCCTCCAACTCAGAAATACCCCACACAAACTATATATTTTTGGAATCTACATACCTTTAGCTATATAACAGTGCCATTTCTTTGTTCATACATGCAATCTTGTAGCCGCATTTCAAAGTAGTATTTCGAACTTTTAGCAGACAGAACTCGCACTTGATCCGGTGCCTGGAAAACCTGGAAAATATGTTTCAAATCTTCCTACCTTGCTGGATATCTTTGCCTCTGTGTTGTTGCCTATTTGCATTACTGAGAAAATACTGATAGCTTTAGTGAAGGCTATTGAGCTTTTGCTGTGAAAAAGTTTTGTAGCATCAGATCGAAAGATGAATAATAAAATTCACTTTCTATTTCATCATTTGCCACAAGCGCCCTTGAACCTACAAGCTCTGCCCCAGCACAAGACTAGGTGCTTTCTGTTTGGAGTTTAGTTGTTACGTCTCCAGTTTTTTTCCGGCACATCTTGAAAGATAAAAGCAGTTGTTAAATGCAATACATAGAACCATTCATACATTTACTGTAAATACACCATAACGCATCACCCTGTTACTGGTGTATTTTACAGGAACCTCAAAAATCCTTGGGAAAAATAAACTAGCGGTTAGTACAACATTACTGAACAATAAAACACATTGTACCTTATGCCCCCCTTTACAGTAAATAACTATTTTAACTAGAAGGAGACCTTACCTGTCCCAACCACAAAGCTATTTCAGAAAAAGGCAAATGAACCCCGGAGCATGCCAAATAAGGGCCTAGGACACCCACAAATCCAGAGAGCCTCCTATCCTATCTAACTTTCAAAGTGCACCAAAGTATGGTAGCGCTCAAAACAGGGCTTCAGACATAAAGCAGGCTTGCTAGGGCACTTAGGACAAAAATACCTTGTATCTCGCCTAGTCCCATTTTTACGGCAAACCTTGCAGGCTCTCTGGGGATGCTGCTTATTAGGCGTGGGTGGAATGGGTTCTAAAAAATGCTTTCCTACTAATCTAGCTACATTATCATTACTAGGCATCTCCGGGACCTCCTCTACACTACCAAACAACATAGCTGGAATAAGCTGCAGCTGGAACTTATAATAAGACAGTACAGGCTCTGGTACCACTGTCTTGTAAACAATATACGAATTATGTAGGGCCGTTTGCAAAAGATAAATGGCTAATTTATTGTACCAGGCCTTTGTTTTTCTGGTGGCGTTGTAGTAGTGTTGGATCTGATCAGTTTTGTCAACGCCACCCATGTACTTGTTGTATTCTTTGCTACAGAGTGGTCTAATTTTGGGGGGCCTACCACCACTTCTGTGCCCTACTCTTACCGACTCATCGTGGATGGTGGTCAGCATGAATACAACCTTAGTATCACAAAACTTGACAGCCAGGAGCTCATCGCTTCTTAGAGCAAAATTCTCTCCACGCTTTAGTGTCTTATCCAGTAAAGCCTTGGGCAACCCTTTTCGAATAGGATTTATGGTGCCACAGGCTGGGGTGTCAAAAGAATAAAGATATCTAAACAAGGGAATACTTGTATAAAAGTTATCCACATATAAGTGGTAACCTTGGCCCAGCAATGGAGAAATGAGCTCCCAGACTATCTTGCCACTGACCGTTAAATCCAGTGGACAACCAGGGGGGTCTAACTGTGAGTCCTTGCCCTCATATATCATAAACTTGCTAGTGTACCCAGTACTACTTTCGCAGAGCTTATATAATTTGATGCCATAGCGAGAACGCTTACTTGGCATGTATTGACGGAATATTAGGCGCCCTTTGTAGAGCATAAGGGACTCATCAATACAGATATTCTGGGAAGGGATGTAAACCTCTGCAAAGCGTTTAGACAGGCTATCAATAAAGGGCCTCAATTTATGAATCCTGTCATGACCGGGTGCACCGGGGGGAACAGCTGTGGTGTTATCGTTAAAATGCATAAACCGCAATAAGATTTGGTAGCGGTTTCTAGGCATTACAGCTGAAAAAAGGGGGAGGGAAATTACAGTGGTGGTATCCCAATAGCCTTCCAATGTATTGTTCTTTACGAGACCCATTGAAAGAGTGAGGGCAAAAAATTTTTTCATTTCCACTATTGTGGTGGGATACCATGCACGAGCACGTGAATATACACCTAATTGGTGTGTGGCAATATACTGCTCGGCAAATAGATTAGTATAGTGGACCACATCCTGTAGGATTGCGTCCGTCAGAAACAGCTGAAAGAAGTCTAGCACTTCAAAATTACTGGTGTCCACCTTCACGCCAGGGACTGCTAAAAAATCAGGAATTTGGGGGGTAAAATTAGCGGGAGGCCTCCACGCAGGCTCTCCTCCAACTGCAGCACCAGCAAAACTCCCATCATCTACCTCCATAGGACCAACAATGCTAGGACCAGCCTCATCATCAGCAGAACCACTACTCTCTAAGGCTGTGACAGTGTCACTACTGCCATGCTCGTCAGAATCTGATGATTCTGATCCACTGGGTAAATACTCAGGGTCAGCATCAGCATCAGAAAAATCACTTTCCTCTGAGCTGGTCAGCATACAGTATCTAGCAGCCTCCTCTACAGAAAAGCTCTTCTTCTTAGCCATTGTATCAAAAGTCACTGTACCAAACAAAAGACCTGCAGTTAACCCCTTCAGCAAAAAGACCTGAAGTTAACCCCTTCAGCAAAAAAGACCTGAGGTTGACCTCAAGCAAACTAAGTAACAATGTTTCAACTTTCCAACTTTCAACACTTTCTAGAAAGCACCAGAAAACTGAAATACTATAAAAAACTAAACCTAATGAACAGTATACAAAATTTAACACCGTACAATTCCAAAATACAGAAAATAACTTTTATATATTTTAGATAACTTTATAAAACAGAAATCAAGGGTAACTGAAGCAAAAAAAAAAATATAATAAAGACACTGAATATATTTAGCACAGAAAAGCAAAAAATGCACAAAAGTACTTCACTACACAGCAGGACTGGGGGTCAAAATCACAGATCCACTAGTCTTGTTGTGTAATAAAGAAATCAAGGGTAACTGAACCAAAAAAAGTATATAAAACTGAGATTGCAGAAAATTACAACACAAAAACAAAAATGGCTAAATAACTTTACCGCACAGCAAGACTGGGGGTCAAAATGACAGACCCACTAGTCTTGATGGGTAATAAAGATGTTAACAGTAAATTCAATCCCACAAGTTATCAGTAAGAGGGTCTGGGGGTGGGGGAGGGGTAGATGGGTATATAGGGATATAAGAGGGGTATATAGGGATATAAGAGGGGTAAAACACAAAATATACACACAAAAACAAATACAATTATAGAAATAATATAAATAAACACCAAAATAAAAGAAACAGCAAAAAAAATCCAGAAAAACTGTCAAAATCAAAATGAATGAAAAATACAAAATAAAAAAATATGTTGATTTTGTGTGTATTTTTGTGTGTATGTGTATGTGTGTGTGTGTGTGTGAGAGTGTAAATATGTGTTTGTAAGTGTGTGTTAGTGTGTACTAAAGTGTGTAGATGTGTGTAATACAAAAAAAAAAGTTTATAAAGTTTATAAACTAAATGTATGTGTGTAGTGTGTGTAAATACTGTACCAGTCCAGAAGACAGATGATCTAAAGCAGGCAGCAAGGTAAATCCCAGCAGGAAACACAGCAGATCACAGCAGGAGGGCTCCAGCAACGTAATCCACCAGGTAAGTTGTGAGAAAAATCCAGCAGGGGGCGGTTCCTTCCCACTGATCATCAGCAAGTCACTGCCCATGTGACTGCTGATGTCAGTGCCTTCCTATTGGCTCCTCGGCGATCGTGGACCGGGGAGAGGTAAGTAACCCGATGTTGCTCGTTGCCTAGGGGATTTGCAAGAGCGGGGAAGCGGTTTCCCCGCTCTCACTTCGGCCATGCAGCTCCAGGACCCGGAAGTGCTGCAGATCGTGAATATACGATCTGTGGCAGTTTGGTACTTGTCTGCACAGAACGTATATTCACGATCTGTGGCAGGCAAAGGGTTAAACAGAGCTAACGGGCCCATGGATACAGTAGGAGAGCACCAGGCAAAAAACTGCTCAAAAAATGATTGATCACTGATTGATAATTGATGTCTTTGTACAATTAATCAGTTCTTGCTTCACGTCGCAGACAAATTTAATGCCCCGCAGAATTTTCAGTTGAAATTCAAGCTTAGTTCAGAAGGTTTTTGAAGGAATTATCGTTCGCACAGTTTACAGTTCTAAAGCTATACACGAGCAGACGTTCTCCCGATCGGATTTACAATCGAGGGCAACAACCGCAAATCCAATCGGAAGAACCGCTCGAAGTTCCCTACCTTGAGGCCTCGATCTTTCTGCAGATTTCAGCTTGAAACCTGCAGAGAGAAAGGGACAGAAGATGGGGTTAGCAGAATATTTTCTGCCTGGCCTGATCTTCGCTTTTTCAATAAACCGCTTGGCAATGTCGAGTGGCTGATCAAAAAAATGAAAAGCAGGTTTAGACATTTCGTTTGAGTCGATCAAAATGTCGAGCCCGTGTAGAGGTAGCTTTACAGTCTCAAATTGGCTGTGTTGATGTGCTTGATTCTTTGGAAAATGGTTGCTGGAACCCCTGATAATTTTGAAGGACAATGAATTAGAAATGGCTGAAACTATATAGTTTCGTTCTGTTTTCGGATTCCCGGATTTCAGGAAAATCCCGAAGATCCGAATATCCAAAAACAGATTTTCGAATATACAGGGCTATTTTTGCTAATTTTCAAAAATATCTTTGAAAATTCTCGAAAATATGATCAGGGACAACTTTCGAGTTACCGTATTTTTGAACGTTGTAAGTTTTTTTCAAAAATTATCGAAAATAAATTTGTTCCGAAGTCCCGAAATCCGGACGATCCGTTTCTTACAGATCTTTCGGATTTCGGAACCGAGGCGTTCCGTGTCGAACCCGGATCCCATCTCTACAATGAAAGTCCAAAATAAAAACACTCAGGAAATTTTGTTACCTTATCTTCTATTTTTTTTTAATCCCTAACAAACACGTTATAAACAATTATTTATGCTTCCTCTATTTCTGTTTCCCATGGTTCTTTGCTGCTGCTGATGTAATCACCATTTAAGTCTATAGGTCTGGTGCCAAATAAATATTTGTCTCTCAGGGATTTGCAACATTTATAAGGTTTAAAGAAGTACGGGACCTCATTACATGGGGAAATTTCCTAAATTAAAGGATAGGTCCACTTTAAAAGAGAACCTATCTGTTTTTTTAATGTATTGAACAATGGGAGGTATAGGAGCGATGTCTTACCTTCCGTTCCTTAATTAATCTAACACAAGCCAGGAACGAACATAGAGAAAAAGGCTTGTTTTTATTTGTGCGTCACAAAAATGTGAATACGTATGTTCTTCCGATGTGACATTGGGGAGTCTGTTTAACTTGCCTGGGTCTACAACTTTCATATTTCTGTTTTGTTCCCCCAGATTTTAGGAATTTGTTTAACAAAATACAGCAATAACTTTTTGACAGGCAACACAATCCAGGACTTTAGTAGAGAAATTTAGATCTGATTCTTATAATATAAACCAAATGGGTATTTTCTTCTCTTTGGGCTTTGCAAACTATGTAGCCTACAGAATTAAAGGTGTTAACTTAATTCTACCGCTAGATGAGCTCAGCTCCTTTACATTTTCTACTGTGTGAAATGGAACTTCTAATATTCCTACCCCCCTCCCCGTATAACCATTCGGACAAATCTGGAACCGATTACCTGCGAGGGGGGATTACTGAATTCTATCTTGGAAATTCCTTTATGTTATACAAGACCTATAAATACACAGTGCAATGCAGCCCTATGATCTAATAGGTCCATTCTCATTATATGTATTGATATGACATAAAAGGGAATGCCTTTAAATAACAATTAGTTAGAAAGAGTAGATGCTGTAGATAAATAAATGAAAATAAAAGGAATTACTCAGAAGTCTCTTTTACTTTTATTTGCATATGAGGAAGGGATCTCTAGTCTGTACTCTCCCTAAATTGATAAATTAATGAATGAACCAATGGGAAAAATGTGTATAGACTTTGTGAATTGTTAAAACAGGGATTTGCAGCTTCTGTACCTTGCCCCAGCTGTTGTGGAGCTATAGATTTCAGTTCATTCTCCTTAGGGTTATGGTCACATTTCTATAACAGCTGGAGTAGTAAAGGTTTATCTGTGCCTTGCAGACTTTATGCAGGGCAATTCCAATAGGATTAGATTATTTCACTGATGGACAAAATATTTGTCCAGGTCAATCTGATGTCAGCTCATTGACATCACATAAAACCATGACATAACAGGGAAGTGAAAACATGTCGAAACTGAGTTTTTCAAATTTGGTCTTAAATGTTAACGAGAACATTTAATTTGACACCCATAATTCTTATTACCGCCCTTTCCCTTCACCTGTGGTTATAGACATGCTTTGTGTACTTCACCCAAGCAAAAATAATTGACTTTCTGTCTTGCTGTAGTAGTTTTACTGACTTATTTATAGAGTTTAATTCTTTATATACACTTACATTACATTAGATTTTATTCAGATAGTGAGTCATTGGATAAAAGGGGAAGGGCAAAAATACTTTTGGCCATACCTCTGTATTTTATTTATTTATTTCATGTTAGGAATTACTGATTTAGCTAAATTTGGTATCAATGTGTTTATAAGGATTTTCCTTGATCCTTGCTTTCAATTAAATCATTCTTATTTTAAAGTATAGTAGATTAGCATGTTGTATTGTACTATTTACAGGGTATCAGTGATGTAACATATAATTCTACATAAGATTGCCTGTGGTGGTACATTGAATGCAATGTACCACTAATGTTGATAAATGTAAGGTGATGCATTTAGGGTTTAACAATCCAGGTGCCACCTACACCATAAATAACTCTGTGCTAAGTGAATCTCTAAGTGAATCTCTAATGGAAAAAGATTTGGTGGTTCTGTTAGATAACAGACTTATCTTTAGCAAACAATGCCAGTCAGGAACGGCTAGAGCTAGCAAGATATTGTCTTTGGTGCATTGTCCACCAATAGGTCATATCAGAGGAAACATGGACATCCTTTAAGAATAGAAGAAAATAAGTTTCATCTTTGGGTTAGGAAAGGTTTCTTTACAGTGAGAACGGTGAAACTGTGGAACTATCTACCTTTAAAAGTGGACTAGAAAAGTTTCTAAAACTAAAAAATATTGTGAATTACTGGTATTAATACATATATATATATGTACTGTAGTTCTGGTTGGTACAGGAATACTATATGATATTGTGAATTACTGGTATTAATACATATACTGCAGTTCTGGTTGGTATGGAAATACTATATAATATTGAGAATTACTGGTACTAATACATATACTGTAGTTCTTGTTAGTACGGGGATACTATATAATATTGAGAATTATTGGTACTAATACATATACTGTAGTTCTTGTTAGTACGGGGATACTATATAATATTGAGAATTATTGGTATTAATACATATACTGTAGTTCTGGTTGGTACAGGGATACTATATAATATTGAGAATTACTGTTATTAATACATATACTGTAGTTCTGGTTGGTACAGGGATACTATATACCGGTAATGAGAATTACTGGTATTAATACATATACTGCAGTTCTGGTTGGTACGGGGATACTATATAATATTGAGAATTACTGGTATTAATACATATACTGTAGTTCTGGTTGGTACGGGGATACTATATAATATTGAGAATTACTGGTATTAATACACATACTGTAGTTCTGGTTGGTACGGGGATACTATATAATATTGAGAATTACTGGTATTAATACATATACTGTAGTTCTGGTTGGTACAGGGATACTATATAATATTGAGAATTACTGGTATTAATACATATACTGCAGTTCTGGTTGATCCAGGGATACTATATAATATTGAGAAATACTGGTATTAATACATATACTGTAGTTCTGGTTGGTATAGGGATTCTATATAATATTGAGAATTACTGGTATTAATACATATACTGTAGTTCTGGTTGGTACAGGGATACTATATAATATTGAGAATTACTGGTATTAATACATATACTGTAGTTCTGGTTGGTACAGGTATACTTTCCGATTGCCATTTGGATTCAGGAAGGAATTCCCCCCACCCCCCTTTTTATCTTTTTTTTTTTTTTGCCATCCTCTGGATCAACTATTAGGTAGGGTTAAAAAGGAGGGTAAAATGGTTGGACTTGATGGACACATGTCTTTATTCATCTCCAATTACAATGTTACTAGTTACTTTCTGATCAATTTTGTAATCAGGATGTATACATCAGATGCACCATTGCACACCCCGGTATGTGGTTATTGCCACGTATCTGCCATCCAATGAAATGATAAGGGAGTATTCTTGCTACCGGGACAGATTGTTTTTTCCATTCCATGAAGTACTACATTTCAATTAATGCAGCACATCAATGACAGTTGGTTTTTAATATGACGCTCAAGGCTTTGGGGTTTTACTGGAGAATGAACTTTACTGTTTGAAACATGTGTATCCAGTTAAAGTGTTTACATTTAATGAGTTAGTAGTAAAATATTGTTCAATTTTACAGCTAAAATAATTCTTGGCATCCATTTTTTTCACTTGGGATTCATATTATTTGAAGGAATCTGATATATGAAATCTATTCATGATTCTAACTATTTGTGCATTTCTAGATAAACTCAATAATGTTTGGCGTTAAGCCTACAAGCAAGATCATGTATGAGAGATTGGGCTACAAGCAAGAATTTGTTTTAGTCATGTTATATCTAGTTTTCTGATTGGACATAGGGCAATGCCCAATGGGGTCTAGACCAAAACCCGTTAATATCCAAAATATTAAAGTGCTTGTTACCTTTTGTTTTACAATTTGAAAGAATTTGAGTTAAAATTCACCAACAATGATTAAAATAGCTATCTTTGTAATAGGCTATTATTCAACTGCAGAATGTGCCTATTTTCTACTGAATATCTTTGGAAATGTCTTGAAGTGTATCTGGTGCCCTAACTGCAGAATTAGTTTGGCTTTTTATTTTCTTTTGACTGGTGCCATTTGCATCTCGTATGTCACAACCCCCTAAACGTGTCAGAATCCCAGAGGAGGCCCATGGTAGCTTGTTAAACTCTCTGGTTTAAAGGAAACAGACTAATTCACTTAACTGTAATGAAATCCATGCCTCGAATAGCAAATACTTTCCTGAATTCTTTTCGCGTTGTCAAATTTTACTTTCATAAAATTCTTAAAACGTCTTCTGTAAATCCTCAGCAAAAAAAAAAAAATGCTTATCGTCCACAGAGAAACTCCACGGGATCCCTGGATTCATGTCTTACACTTTGGTAACTATCCTCTTGGCTTAAATATTATCCCTTTAGAATTTCCAATGGGGTTGGGAAGCTGTCATCATCTAGGCAACCAGGCTGCTGGCAAATATATATACCAGCTCCACCAGTTGCTGGAACTATCTATCTATCTAATCTATCCTGTGTGAGAATGGCTAGTACTTTTTATAAGGGCTACAAGCCCATGTACACCAATGTGTTCCTATGCAATTGCAATTCTGAACCTTCAGTAGAACAGGAAGCAGGAATGTCCATCTTTACGTCTACAATGGCTTTATCAAGTGAAGGGGGAAGTCTATATTTTCAATGTAGTTCTCCTTTAATATCATCAAAATGACAATGTTTCAGGTATAACATTATCTTATGTAAAAGTAAGGCTAGGTACAAAAGGGGTGATATTTCAACCCAAAAAAATATTTTGGTAAATTGGCTTAAAATATTGACAGTTGATTTGGTTGAAAAATTGCCCTATGCGCATCAAGCCTTATTGTGTTTATAGTAAGTCAGAACAGTAAGCAATATATTTACCTAGTCAGTAATAAAAACACTTTAGACATCCTTATCAATTTTAAATTTTCACCAGTTGTAAAGCTACAGTTAAAGGGAAACTATTCTGTAAAATTACTTTGCCTAATCTGAATCTGATAAAATACATATAAGTAGCCCTTACTTAAGTCCTTACTTAAGTGTGTTGCTGTATGCTTTCAATCCAGTGCTTGTTTTCCACCTCCCACTCTTAATCGACTCGTCCTAACATCTGACATGACTTTCTGTGAAGTCAAGCATGCTCAGTAATCACTATGAGCCAGCACTGTTAAGGGGGGGGAAATTCCCACCATGCAATTCACACATTCCTACTGTCACTATTTCAGTTACAGCAAAGCTACCCATCAGAAGACTATAGGATAATAAGGCACTTGATTGACAGCTGAAAGATGATTCAGACTGAATATCTAAATACGGGACATGTGATAGTTGGGAAGAATGATTGTTTCTATTAATGGGCAAATTAAAAAAAAACTTTTTTCAGTATAGATGCCCTTTATAGATTTAAAAAGCTTTAAATATAAGATACCACATTACCTTGAGACCTATAGGCTTCTATAAGTTTGTTGCCACAAGGTAAGGAGGGGCAGGATCTGCTATTAGATTGTTGTTTAGGTATATAACTACAATGAATCTCTATTGGCTGGATATTCATTTAAGTTAAAGGTTTTATTTCTCCTTTACCGTTATTCACAATGATCATCAATAACTATATGTATCTGATCAGATAAATGTGTGTTTAATCTAAATGAACTCAAGATGTCAGTCTACAAACACACAGAAAGGGTCTCCATGCACATCAATACCCTCATGCGTGACCATATTTTAAAAGCACATTGTCAGCAAATGTATATGTTTTTGAATGGCTTGTTTTTTTGTGTTTTTTTTAAATTATGGCAAAAAAGTATCACCGGTGTAATCTGTGATTTATAAACAATACAGAGGAAAATATTTTTCATAATGACAAGTGAATGGAAATTAGGATAGGAAAGATTTCTCTTTGATGCTAGTGAAGGAACATATAATAGAAGTGGGTTTAATTTTCAGTGTCAAGGTTCTGTTATTTATAGTAAGAAGCCAGATGTGCGTCTGACCTTGTGCCCTCGTTCTTCTAATAGACCCCCCATTTAAAACTGGCAAATGAACCTCGTAGCAAATAATAGATGCTAATGAAATATAAGCTTTTAAAGCTTTCTGGATTGGAAACCTTAAAAAGGAACTAAATCCAAATATTAACTAATCAATTTCAACCTCTACTAAACAATAAGGATATCCTTCTATTTGCATGGGTTCTTTAAATCAAAAGTCTGTTTCTAACATTGTATGGTAAGGTAATATCTTACACTTAATACTGTGCACTAGGCCATGGCTGGACCAATCCCAGGAGCCTGGTAGCCAATGCACCTAGAAATTTATACCTGAAGAGTTTTCCATTGACATCTATGAAGTCTGAATGGCTCCTTTTTTCAAAAAGAATGTGTCCACTGCTGCACTAAGCAGACATTCGATAGATGTTCCGTAGACAAACACAGCTGTATAACAGCTGTACTGTACATTACTAATGATACATGTCGTGCAATACCCCTTAACAGTTGGAATACCCTGATAAAAGCCCCCACATAATTATAATAATTTCCCTATTAATCACAGACCTTTACACAATTATAGGTAAAACACGATCATCCCCCAGAGAGAACCAGTGAACAGACAGGCCATTGGGTCCCCAATGGAGTTGGGTGTATGAACATTTCTGATGTTACCTCAAAGCATTTAGACTGACACATTTTTTATCCAGCTATCAGATGGTCCCTTGTTCCCATTAATGACAATGTTAGTACATGAGGGTTCCAAAAACTGTTCTAAAAACTTCTTTTGATGATTTCCCTGTGTAGCTGTCCTATATTGGCATGAAAGCTTTAACCCACAATCTTCATCACAGTTCTATCCCAGTTGCTGTAGTCCTGTAAAGATGCACACAACATGGGTTGGTCTGTTTTTAGATTTTTGCCTTGTGTTAAAGACTAAAATTACCGGCATTTAGCATGAGCTGTTAACCCATCTTGACCCTCTGTCTCTTTATAATACAAACCTCCAACTGGTTTCCTTTCCTGCTTTATATAAGTAGCTGCTATTAAGCTTCTTGTAAGTCACATCCGCATATTAATGTTGTAAAGATTCACAGAAGGAAAAGCTTACTACCATATGTTGTCATTTTCCTGATATGCTGAAGCACTTATGACACCTTAAACAACTTACATATACAATACAAGAAGTAAAAAATATATATATATATACCGTATATATATGACCATAGACGTGTCAGTTATCTTCTAGCAGTGACAAACCATGTTTGCATGATAGAAATTTAGGTCAACTATGGATGGAGAGCCTCATTGTGAAAGTCAACAAGCTTTGTCATTTTTGGTGTTTGGTTTAGGTTGAGTTCGGCAGGTTATCTAGGCAAACTTACACTATGGGGGTACTGGCCATTTTCCAAACCAGCAATCCCAAGACATGGGTCCTGGTTGTGAAACAAACCTGGTTTTGTTTCAGAACTGCCGGCTTCAAAAATCTGTTGATCCAAAGGAATTTTTGGAAATTCGGAATCCAAAAGTCAAAAAACAGGGTTATTCAATAAAAGTTCTTATTGTTTAAAATGGTGCTAATTTTGCCCCAACCAATCAGATGTTAGCTTTAAAATGTTAAATAAGATCTGATTGGCTGGGGCAAAATTAGCACCATTTTAAACGATAAAAACTATTATTGAATCTCCCTGAAAATACCTTAGGTGTGAGAACGTTTTTTAGTAAGACGCCAGGCTTACCACACTTACAGGGTTATTCAATGCTTGTGAAGGTTCTCATTCATTCAGGCTATGGTATATCTGTTGTATTCAATTAGATCAACTGGACTTGAAGTTTAGGTCTTGAAGACGTTTCGCTAGTCATCCGACTGTCTTTCTCAATTCAGAATGACTTGTACAAGAATCTGTGGCAATTATGTACCCTGGAAAATCCCAATTAGCATATCACAGCCAAGTGTTAAGGGCGTGATTAGTGGCTAAGAGGTGTTATAGGAACGCCCAGAGTAAGGTGTTAAAACAGCATTGTACATGGCAGACAGTTGGTGTTGAACCCCCCCACCTCTATTTAGGCTTGGTTTCTTTATTTTCACATAAATGGCCTCCTTCACACCTCTCTTGAACCAGTCGCGTTCCTTTGCCAATATGTTAACATTACAATCTTCAAAGGTATGTCCTTTATCCTTAAGATGCAGGTACACGGCTGAGTCCTGACCCACGGCTGAGTCCTGACCCAATCCTCTTCTGTGCTGGGCCATACGTTGATGCAGTTGCTGTTTGGTCTCCCCCACATACAAATCAGAGCATTCTTCACTGCACTGCGTATATGATGTCACTTTTCTTGTGTTTGAGTATTGGGTCTTTCAGATGTACCAATTGCTGCCTCAGTGTGTTGTTCGGTTTAAAGCAGACAGGGATACAGTGTTTTTTGAAAATTCTTCTTAATTTCTCGGAGACCCCTGCTACATATGGGATGACCATGTTCTTTCTCCTGTCTTGCTTTTTCCCTTCACTGTTGGTATTCGTGTTCTTTTCTTTTCTTACTACTACTTCTTTTGACAAAGGCCCAGTCTGGATATCCACACGTTTTAAGGGCTCCTCTGAGATGTTTAATTTCTTTAGCCTTCGCCTCTGTGCTAGTGGGGATATTCTCAGCTCTGTGTTGCAGGGTTCTGATGACACCCAGCTTATGATCTAAAGGGTGGTGGGAGTCAAACATCAAATACTGATCTGTGTGTGTTGGTTTTCTGTAAACCTCTACTTCCAGTTTACCATTTTCCTGAACTTCTACCAAGCAGTCCAAGAAAGCCAGTTTGTTGTATTGTACCTCTTCCCTTGTAAATTTGATGTTTTGGTCTACCACATTATTATGCTCTGTGAAAGCTTGTACTTCCTTCTGGTGGATTTTAACCCAGGTGTCATCAACATATCTGAACCAGTGGCTGGGTGCTATGCCCTTAAAGGTATTAAGCACCTGTTTTTCTACCTCCTCCATGTAAAGGTTGGCCACAATTGGTGAAACTGGAGATCCCATAGCACATCAGTGTTTTTGCTTATAGAACTTATCCTTGTATTTGAAATAGGTGGTATTCGGGCACAAGTCCAGTAAGGAACACACCTGTTCTGGGTTGAGATCAGTTCTGCTGGTAAGAGTGCTGTCTTGGCCTAGCCATTTTCTCACCATGTCAACAGCCTCCTTTGTGGGTATACAGGTGAAGAGAGATGTCACATCATAGGACACCATAGTTTCTTCTGCGCCGAGTACTATATCTTCAATATTATTGGTGAAATCCTGAGAGTTCTGGTTGTGATGCTTAGAACTTCCCACCAATGGTCCTAAGATGTTGGCTAGGTATTTTGCCACCTTGTATGTTACAGAGTTGATGCTGCTGACTATAGGTTTTAGTGGTGCCCCTTCCTTATGTATCTTTGAGAGTCCATATATGCATGGATGTGCCTCACCAGGGTAGAGGCGATGATACATTGCTCAATCAATGGCTTTATCCTTTTGAAGCTGTTGTATTAAGTCTATGACCCTTTTCTTGTAATGGCTGGTGGGATCCCTTGTTAAAGTCTCATATGTGTTGTTATCGGCCAGTCATTCTGAATTGAGAAAGCCAGTCGGATGACTAGCGAAACATCTTCAAGAACTAAACTTCAAGTCCAGTTGATCTAATTGAATACAACAGATATATGGTTATTCAATAAAAGTTCTTATCATTAAAAATGGTGCTAATTTTGCCCCAACCCATCAGATACCCATCAGATGTTAGCTTTCAAATGTTAAATAAGATCTGATTGGTTGGGGCAAAATTAGCACCATTTTAAACGATAAGAACATATTGAAACTCCTTGAATATTTCAGAGGTTGGGTATTGATAAGAACATATTGAAACTCCTTGAATATTTCAGAGGTTGGGTATTAGCACACCTGAGTAGGGGTCAGGGTTAAAACCCAAAACGTTATCAGGGAGATTCCTGAGTAGGGGTCAGGGTTAAAACCCAAAACGTTATCAGGGAGATTGAATAAAAGTTCTTATAGTTTAATATGGTGCTTATTTTGCCCCGAATAAAAGTTCTTATAGTTTAATATGGTGCTTATTTTGCCCCTACCAATCAACCAATGTTAGCACTCAAATGTTTAATAAAATCTGATTGGTGGGGGCAAAATAAGCACCATTTTTAACTTTTATTGAATCTCCCTGTATGTGATAAGATTGTTGTCTTCCTAATAAGATGTTTGAGCACCTAAAGGTGGCCATACATATGGGAGATACCTAACAAATCCCACGGATATAACATTTTCTTTATGGGCTATGAGAGTGTACCCTAACTGTCCAGCTCTATGGTATGCCCTTGAATACATAAAATCAGGTTTCCCACCTTTTCTCATTAAAACTAAAATCAGCATGCAATAACAATATAATGCAGGTGTCTCTGGTAACCCCTGAAGGAGTTGGGCCACCCCACTTTATTACTAACTGGGTGCTAAAGTGAATGAGTAGTACAACACACACTCACTTAAGTTACCCTATGGTCCGGGTGTATATACCCCGGACCTGTCGCTGTTGCTGCTTCCTTTGCCTTTTCAAACACCTTATCAGTTTATCCTTGCAATACATATGCTTGTCTTCCTCAGTATATCACACTATATTCTATAGGTTGCATCACTCACCCTATGTATGGGGTGGTCCGGGTGCTGGATTGCCCGGGCCCGTCGCCTGATCCGTACGTCAATCCCCTATTAACCTTTTATGCAATTTTACCTCCTGTAGTAACCTTTTATGGTATTTTGCCCAGCTCCACTTCCATTCCTGGGTCCATTCCCCCTGGTGGCCATTATATGTCTATCAGTCTTAAATTAGTTACTTTCCAATCGTGAAGAGTTAACATTGTAACCACTAGAGCTCAATTTGTAGCCAATCTACATAGAGATACGGACAACTATTTGCTATTGGACAATCCAAGCATTGGAAGCTACGTCCGAGGCCACGTCATCAGCTGGGATAGATCTTAAGTGGACACGGGAACTGGAAGCGGGTGCAACCTATGATTAAGGGTACGCAGTACCTGAAACGCATCAGGCATTGTAATGTCTGGGTTTTAAAGCTACAATAAAAGCTAAGTTTTAGATTTTATCCCAACTCTGATTATGGTGTGTGGAGTGCAGAAAGCCGGCTATTCTATAGTACAGTAAAATCAGCATGCAGACAGCCTTGTTTCGGTGTAGCTATACAGCATGCTTTTAAAGAACTGTACAGCATGTTTGTGCTTTAAAAGGAAAGGTGCCAACCCTTCATATAACTCTCCCCAAGGCTACCTTGGACCATATTTCTCATGGAGGCTTGGATGAAGAACCATCATAATTAGCATACCTTTTAAAGCTAATGAAACTTTCCCATCAAATAAAATATCACCGACTGTTTAAAAACTGGTCTTATTTGCCTTTTAGCATTTTTATTGATATTTGTCTATAGGCCTGACACAGTACTTACCTCAGAGGCACTAATGCTTTTTGCTCTTGTGTGACGCACAGGCCCACTACTTTTGCAAGTGTTGATGGCGTACTTATGATTATGTCATATAAACTGTGCTAGACTGTATTTGTAGGCAATAGGCGGGTTATATGATCAGGAAGGAAATTGTCACATATGTTAATTCAATAAGGAAAATTATAAATGTATTTAATTGCCACTGTGGGGGGCAAACTCGATTCTCCACCAACTATAGCATCTCCTGGTGAATTGTTAAAGAAAAAAATCCTCATTAGAGGTACCTGCTGGTGTCCCTGTTCTTCTGGACCTCTGGCCAGTACTGGGTTCCAATTGGAGCCTCCTCAGTTCAGCCCTGAGCATTGAGACTCCACAGGAAAACATGAGTGTTGCTAAAGATTTATTTTAACAGAGAGGGATAATAACATAATAATCTCTGCATTTAGTGACCGCCAAAAAAGAAATAAAATATCCTTGCAAAAGCTAGTTAAATGGAATGGTTCACCTTGACATTCAGACGTGTGGGCAATTACTGTATAATGTTTATTTCAGCAATAAATATAGACAATCTGATACTAAGGTGAATGTAGCTACCATGCCATCTGCACATTGAAATATACAAGAGACTATATACTGGATACAAGAAAGGATGATCGATTTTAGAATTTACATTTTATTTAGTAAAGGACAAGTACAGAAGGTCTCAAAACATCTCATTTATGGACAGTGCAAAGTAGCAGTGTTATTTAATAAAAGTTCTTAGCATTAAAAATGGTGCTAATTTCGCCCCAACCAATCAGATGTTAGCTTTCAAATGTTAAATAATATCTGATTGGTTGGGGCAAAATTAGCACCATTTTTTACGATAAGAACTTTTATTGAATCTCCCTGCTATGGAGTTCTCTTTTACCATGACAATGCAGGGAATACTGTAAAGGTGAACTTAAGGCTAAAACTCTTTTTTTTTCTTATGTACTCACTATAAACAGCTGATTGGTCATGTCTCTGTGATGTCTCTTTGTAGCTGTTCTCTGCATGTGACCATTACCGTAAAGGATGGACTAGAAATTATCAAAAATTCAATGATTCTCAAATTTTTGAGTCAATAACCCTCGACTTTAGTGCTCCATAACCCTAGAATGAGGTGCATTCAAAGGGTTATCGACGTATTCAAGGGTTACCGAATACCGCATTCGAGGATTATGGCTGAATTCTAGGGTTAGCGGTTGCTACATTTGTGGGTTATTGTCGAAGTCGAGGAATACTGAATGCTGAATTCAAGGGTTATGGCCCGAATTCTATGGTTCGCGAACAGCAAAAACCCTTGAATGTAGTGTTTGCTAGCCCTCAATTCATCCATAACCCTCAAATTCGGTGGTCAGTAACCCTCAAATACGGTGATAACCCTAAAATGTATCGTTCGCTAATGCTTATATTCGGCCGTAACCCTCAAATTCTTCCATAACCCTCAAATGCGGCATTCGCTAACCCTCAAATTTGGCCACAATCCTCAAATGTGTTGATCGATTTTGGTAACCCTGGAAAATTCAATACGGAAGCGGTTAGCGTGACTTAAACTCTTTCCTTGCGGATCGATGTTATACGCCGAAAGCAGCATTTTATTGGGACACTTTAAATGCCAGCTAATTGCTGGCGTTAAAAGTGGCAGAATAGAAAAGCGGCAGGTAGTGATGCACCAACAGCTGCTACCGTCATATAGCATCACCGGGCTGTCTGCAAAGGGTTTCCAATAGCGGCTCTCTGTATTTTCCCCCCATTGACTTTAATGGATCCAATTTCGAACTATAGAACTTTTACTGACGTTCTATAGTAGTAAAACGAACTAGGAAGTTCGTCGATCTCTAGTAACCAATGCCATCATTGAGGAAATTAACTTTTGCTTGAATATTGTTTTCATAGTTTATGTATTAGGGGAACATTCATGTTCCTAACAAACATATTTATTGCATCCAAAAATCCAGATGTCAGTATTCTGACCATTTTCATGTGGCATGAGTAGGACTAGTTAGAAAGTTTCTGTTTCTGAGTCTGATGAGGCAGAGGAACTGCCCTAATTATCATTAGAACTTTAAAAAGCTAATTTAGTCTGGTTTGGGGGGCAATTTTGTGATTATCCTGATTGATCATTTAGCGTTATGTCTAAAGAGTTTAGAGTTTATCAGACCAAAAGCCCTTGGAAGTCAACGTAAGCAGAATTGACCTTGAGCCATATTGGAAAGGATGTCATTTGTTACTTTAGTGAAGTGCAGTGACCTTTCCCTAAACATGATTGGAGAAGAGGTTAATAGCTGCCAATTGCTGAGGTGTTCTGAGAGTTGCATATGGATACTATATTTAACAACTTTTCTGGGGCTGAAGAAGTATAATGAGTTTTAATTCAGTCATTGGAAAGGCAACTTTAGCCTCTGAAAGGAAATTTTTCTTCAGAAGACGCAGCAGCCCCTAATGTCCACTATTTTATTATGAATATTCCTGTCTTCTTTTTTTGACTTTGTTGCAATAAATGATATTCCTTTAATGTGAAGTTATCATGTAAACCATTAATACAGCTGCTGCGCCAATCTTTTAGTCCACAAAATGTCATAATAATGATATTATAATGCAAATTATTATTTTCACAAAAGCTGCCCTATAAGAAAAACTGTGCAATTTTAGAATTTGATTGGTTTTCTTAAATAAAGCATGATGTCATAGCTTGCTATTGCTGCTGATTGGCTGCTTGCTTTGTTGCATGTTTCACATCTGTGTTTTATGTTTTTTAAAAGACCAGAAAATTGGGCTTAAAATGCTGTGCTCTCCTGTATTAAATAAGATTTTATTTCTTCTAAATAAAATATCTAGTGAAACTTACTAACAACATAAAAAGAAAGTCCGATTTAAGCAGAAATTGAGATGGATGAATCTATAAATTACCCATAAGTTCATTGGAATGGATTTAATATTATGGAGAGGTCTGTGTAAACCAGAAGTAAACCATATTTGTACATTAAGACAGTCCAATCAAAAATTTCAATTCTGTATAAGTGACACTTTGGGTTATTTTCAATCCCCATATTTGAATTAACTTGCAGTTCTGTAGACTACAATCCATTGACCAGAGAGCTGATTCAGTTTCCCTTGAATAAACACCATGTCTTTTTTTTAAATGAAAGACTTTCAAGCACAACATAGTATGTAATGTTATATCTGAGGAGGGATCCATCACCTTTGTTGCTGACAAGTAGGTGTCGCTTGGTGGCTTCACAATGTGACATTATGACCTGTGGACACAAGTCTAGAACTTTAGACTCTACCTCAGGTCACAGTGATGATTTGGATGTAAGAGGGGCAGCAAAAGAAAAACAGAAATGCTGGTGTGACCCATGAATAAATAAACAAATGTGTTCTAAATAAACACAAGTCAAAGTAAGAGCTTTACTCTAGTAGACCATTTGCTTTACTGTATTTTTATATAAATTGTTACATTCTCTGCCCACTCAGTTTGTTTTTTAAACCGATTTTATAATCAACCTCTGTGTCCTTTGTGAAAATGTTTTTTACCCAGGGGCTATTACGATTCTCTGTCTCTGTAAGAAACAGTGGCGTCATTAAGAATCATTAGGGCCCCCAGCAAAACTCTGATGGGGCCCCTCATACTTGTTTTTTTTCATCCACGGTGGTTTTCTGGGAGGAGGCTATATCTGTCAGAGGAAAAATAAGAAGACAGGGACCTATTGGCTCCCGGACACCCCTGCGGTTGATCCCCTGGTAGTTACGCCCCTGGAAGAAATTTCATTTGCATTGGCTGTTTGAATCCTCATCTCCTGATGAAGAGGATGAAACAAGTCTTGCTAGGGGGTGAATGTGAAGTTACAGCAGGGTAGTGATTATAGGTATAAAGTGAAACCTCAAATATAACCTGCGAAATGTAAGGGTAACTGTGCCTTGAACATGGTAAAAAATCTTTTCAGATTTGACAGGTCACCCCTACTTCTAATGCTATGAAACAAGCTAAAGAGCTTTTTCACAGTGTTTACTGGCTTCTGCTGTAATGAGCCCCAAGATTTCTTGTGCGTATGCACTTTTAGAATTAACCCACTCACCAATCTACATAGGGGCATAATTTCAAACTAGCGATAGTGCGGGTTATCATAAAAGTATGTGAACGTTGGTGCGTACAATACCATGCGGTACCAAAATACTGTAATGATATTCTATGGGCGATCCTAAATTTACAGCCCTTGTCATAGATTTACAGTCTACAGTGATCGTAAATTTGTGACCGCAGTAATGATCGCTAAAGGCACGGTATCGCAAAATAGCAATGGTGCGCCTTTATAAATATGACTAAAGAGGGCGAGAATACTATCATCAACTTGCTAAATTGGTTATTGGGGCTGATTTTATACTCTTTAAAGGTCAACTAAACTGTAAAAACGTTTTTAAAAATGTAAAGCACCTGGGGCAGGGAGGTGATTATTCCTATCTTCAAATATTGCTTCATTGAGGAGCTACAGCAAGTGCAGTTGATATGCACTATATATGCACTATAGTTCTTTAATTATAGTGAAAAGTTGAAGCAAAGAGATGTCACACCTGTACTCCAATTCTAATAACAGGATGTTTTGTGCTCTATGCTCTCACTTGTCTGCCCCTTCTGTATCTTGTAGGAATGAGGGAACACTGTGGTGTGTGATGTAATAGATTCTAAGGGTCTTAGAGGAAACCTGATCTTAACTTTGATCCTGGAGACAGGACATGTATTAACCTGTATCTACTTCTTTAAAGATAGTATGAAGTAGAATCAATCAAGTCTTTAAAGGAGTTTCTTCCATTAGGGCGAAGGAACAGTTACTTGTGGGGCCACAGATGCAACCCCCACAGTAAAGTTCACTCACACCCTCAGCCTTCAATGTGCCTGTAAAACCCACCCAGGTGAATTTTCTCTATTTTATTAATAGGATATGATAAATAGTGTAAAACTCACCCAGGTGAATTTTCTCTATTTTATTAATAGGATATGATAAATAGTGGTAAAACTCACCAGGTGAATTTTCTCTATTTTAAATAGGATTGGAAATAGTGTAAAACTCACCCAGGTGAATTTTCTCTATTTATTAATAGGATATGATAAATAGTGTAAAACTCACCCAGGTGAATTTTTCTTATTTATTAATAGGGTATTGATAAATAGTGTAAAACTAACCCAGGTGAATTTTCTCTATTTTATTAATAGGATATGATAAATAGTGTAAAACTCAAGGCGAATTTTCTCTATTTTATTAATAGGATATGATAAATAGTGTAAAACTCACCTAGGCTAATTTTCTCTATTTTATTAATAGGATATGATAAATAGTGTAAAACTCCAGGCTAATTTTCTCTATTTTATTAATAGGATATGATAAATAGTGTAAAACTCACCCGGTGAATTTCTCTATTTTATTTATAGGATATGATAAATAGTGTAAAACTCACCCAGGTAATTTTCTCTATTTTATTAATAGGATATGATAAATAGTGTAACTAACCAGGTGAATTTTCTCTATTTTATAATAGATATGATAAATAGTGTAAAACTCGCCCAGGCGAATTTTCTCTATTTTATTAAATAGGATATGATAAATAGTGTAAACACCACCAGGTGAATTTTCTATATTTTAATAGGATATGATAAATAGTGTTAAAACTCACCCAGGGAATTTTCTCTATTTTATTAATAGGATATGATAAATGGTGTAAAACTCACCCAGGTGAATTTTCTCTATTTTATTAATAGGATATGATAAATAGTGTAAAACTCACCCAGGTGAATTTTCTCTATTTTATTAATAGGATATGATAAATGGTGTAAAACTCACCCAGGTGAATTTTTTCTATTTTATTAATAGGATATGATAAATGGTGTAAAAACTCACTCAGGTGAATTTTCTCTATTTTATTAATAGGATATGATAAATAGTGTAAAACTCACCCAGGTGAATTTTCTCTATTTTATTAATAGGATATGATAAATAGTTTGTAAAACTCACCTAGGCTAATTTTCTCTATTTTATTAATAGGATATGATAAATAGTGTAAAACTACCAGGCTAATTTTCTCTATTTTATTAATAGGATATGATAATAGTGTAAAACTCACCCGGTGAATTTCTCTATTTTATTTATAGGATATGATAAATAGTGTAAAACTCACCCAGGTAATTTTCTCTATTTTATTAATAGGATATGATAAATAGTGTAAACTAACCAGGTGAATTTTCTCTATTTTATAATAGATATGATAATAGTGTAAAACTCCCCAGGGAATTTTCTCTATTTTATTAAATGGATATGATAAATAGTGTAAAACCCACCAGGTGAATTTTCTTATTATTAATAGGATATGATAAATAGTGTAAAACTCACCCAGGGAATTTTCTCTATTTTATTAATAGGATATGATAAATGTGTAAAACTCACCCAGGGAATTTTCTCTATTTTATTAATAGGAGATGATAAATAGTGTAAAACTCACCCAGGTGAATTTTCTCTATTTTATTAATAGGATATGATAAATAGTGTAAAACTCACCCAGGTGAATTTTCTCTATTTTATTAATAGGAGATGATAAATAGTGTAAAACTCACCCAGGTGAATTTTTTCTATTTTATTAATAGGATATGATAAATAGTGTAAAACTCACCCAGGCGAATTTTCTCTATTTTATTAATAGGATATGATAAATAGTGTTAAACTCACCCAGGTGAATTTTCTCTATTTTATTAATAGGACACATTATTTAGTATTGCTTATTTTCAGCAAACTGCAGCTAATTATCAAACCAGTTCCATTAATATGGGAACATACCATAGTGCTGTGTTAGGAATAGTCATGTTAATGGAACATTCCAGTAAGTAATGATGTTTGGGGAAAATTCTGGTAAAACAGCAAAAAATGCTACAAAAGGGAGAAAAGGGTCAAAAAGGTGAAAATCCCCCTATTTATAAATAGCTTTAAATAAAATGACAAAAATATCTCTGGAATTACACTAGAGAATTTCTGTTTTCGCAGTGATGCCACACTTAATGCAATGAATAAGGCGAAAACTATGGCCGCAGTGACACTTTTCCACAAAACCGAAAGCGAAAACGACCGTTTTTATAAATAAGGCAAAAATATAGCTATTTGTCATTGCGATGTCCTGCGATAGTGAAAATAGCGATCTTTATAAATATGCCCCTAAGAAACGGACACAGATGCAAAAAGCCAAGGTGCATTTTGCCTGAGTGTTTGTGTTTGATACCGCTCCATTCTTATCCAAATAAGTAAACACTTTTCTAGATACAGATGCGTGGATCGGTGAATTTACAGAGCACGTTACAAAGAAATGTAGAAGGTGTGAATGTTAATATGAGAAGTATAAATGTTTTTGCTGTTTTGTGTTCCAACAACACAAAAATAAAAAAAAAAGTCAATTTTGCTCCATTTCTCCTTCCTAGTCTGTAGGAGAACTTAAAGTTCTACATGAATAAATCGTTTTATAGAATAAAAACTGCGGACGTTTCGTTCTTGAGCTGGACAAACACAAACTTTTGCAGAAAATGATACAAATATTCTAAAATATTCATTTTTTGGCAGATATAAATGATTTATTCTGGCTGTTTCTGATTTTAGTTATTGTGTAGTTTGTTAAGATTTTATTTGTCTCGATATAGCATCAGCAAGGTAAATCAGAAATAAAACTAAAATAAATCTTCTACGCAGTTGCTACCTTGAGCCCCATATGCTAAAGTGGTTGTATTTAATTCAATGGCATCACCCCCTCTCCTAGTGAAAATATTCAGGGGAATGACTTACCTAGCTGGGTCCTCACCTCTGGGTCTTACCTAATTCTGTAGAACCAGTATGTTTAAGTCCACTTTGTGAAGCCAGATCTGCCCCTGTCCCCACTACAACCTGGAATTTGAACAATAGGAACGTATACTCTGCTTAATTAATTACCTTTTAACTACAGTGCAGAGATTCTTATTGTTTGGTCCATTTCATCTTAAAACGTGTTGGTATTTGTCAGAATCCATTGACAATAGCTCCCATTGGTCATCTACCCAGTGTTGCTAAAAATGGCTAAGAATCATTCTAGCTAGCTAATGAAGTATCTCCTTGTGTCCTTGGTTTCAGAGGCACCTTTTATAACAGGTGCAGGGAAAGATGTTGGTTGCATATCATAGTTCACTCTTGTGTCATCAAACACCAGGGATTGTGGGTGGTTGGAGCTAAATCTCTAGTTGGAGTTACATTTTGATGTTGGTGCCGATTTCCTAAAACAGAGAAATGCAACTTCTCCAGCTGTTTTAGCACTATTGACACTCTGTCACCCCACGTGTATCCACATCAGTCAGTTTGCTGATGACTTCCTACCCCTTGTACTTCTAAGTAAATTTTAATGGTTTTTAAAGAAAACACACAAGCCATATTTAAGGCGGCGTAATTGGTTGGGTAATGCGGAGTTTTATGAATCATCAAAGGCAATAAAAAAACAAGATCATATAGAGGCAACATCTGCAAGCGAAGGTTTTAGCAGCCAACAGGAATGCCTACTAATTACTAGACTGTTAATATGTTGCATGTGTTGCTGAGATTGATTGCTGTGAATAATGACAAGCAGTAGCTAAGCTTGCAGCCCTGGAGTTTATCCATCACAGATTTGGAATTAAATCTCCAGCTGGTTTATTATTCTTTAATAAGCCAAACTTGCATGAAAAGCCTTTCCTGCGAATTTTCACTCAACATATTTTCAAATTCTAATTTATGGTCGGCAGTTCCCCGTTTGGACCTTTCCTTTACAAATGGCCATTAGAGCATCTATGAACTTTTGCATTGACTTAACTATTACAACACTGAAAGAACTGTTTTTCTTTGATTGTATTCGATCGTATGGACTTTTAAGACGTTGACAGGGACTGAGGTACATTAGTACTGCAACAAAGTGGATACACAATCTACAGTAATTTACAGTAATTTAGTAAAATACATTGCACCGTGAAAAGTAATGTTTACACTATCATTTCCATCACACAATAATTTACATACACAACACAATATTACTACAGATGGCCAAACTTTCAGTTTGATGATTTGAAAATGGTCCCATTAAAGTTTGAAAAGTTCCAATTATAATGTAACTGTAATAAATATCAATGGTAACTTACTGTAAATGGCTCTGGGACCTGGGAAATGGTCTCTGGAACACCTACATATCACCAAAAATAGTTTAAATGCTGACTTTCCTCACAATCGTGCTATTTTCCAGCTTCCACATTGAATTTTCAAGGGTCGAACACCACATTCAAGGGTTATCGCCTAATTTGAGGGTTACCGAATGCCGTATTTGAGGGTTATGGAGCGCTAAAATCAAGGGTTAACGCCGAATTGGAGGGTTACCGAATGCCGCATTATAGGGTTATTATAGAGCGCTAAAGTCGAGGTATATTAATTCGAACGTTAGATAATTATCGGAAAGTTCAGATAATTTGAAATCCAGAATAGTTCGAAAAGCTCAGGTTCGTTCGAACTATTAAAGCAGTGGGTCAAATTTTAGTTTGTGGACATGGCCCGACGGACTTAGGATGCGGCGAAGGAGCAAGAAATCAACTAAGTTCTTTCCCGCCTCCTGCACACTTTATTGAACGGGAGGTAAGATACAGCTCCTTTACCTCCCGTTCTTTAATAAAACTGAATACAAAGAATATTATTTAACCTGTGGAGATACCCTTTAATGGAAGTCAATAAAGTGGCTTCATTTATAAGATAAGCTGTATCTTTTATTCTTTTATAAAGTACTTTAAACAATCATGCAAAACCTTTCTTTTCTATCATTAAAGCTGAACTTAAAGAGGCAAGAACCCTAAATGGGTACTGCAGGCTCTTCTGGGTAGGGATTGATGTACATGGATATAATAACTGTAATATGCTGTGTAATATGTTCAGTGGTATAAAAGAAAATAAATACAATTCAACACAAGTTTGAATGATTCCTCACTATATAGGTAGGAAAAGATGGAGAAACTTGTATTTATTGAATTCATTATGAGCCATGGCTGGCTACTTCCTGCTTCCCAATTCCCGTCTTTCTGTACCCATTGGAGTCGTTATTCCTTTATTCCATTTTACAGTTTATCTGTAAGAATTACCTTAGCCAATATTTACTTTTGAATTCCTGTAAGTATTATAAATGATATTTAGTGTACTATGAAAAATACACTCAGATATTTTATAACGTGATCAAATTCCATAATTATAATAAATACCTGTCAATGCTTTCCAAAATGGCACTGACTTCTAACGATTTGTGCCACATTGTCTCATGCAGTGGACTTCCGATTTGGGTGCCAAGGCATTTTGTTTTGAAAATCTATGGAAAATTCTCTGATATCCAAAGGGATCGTTCAACATTGAGAGGAAAACCAAAAACCATTTGGCTCTATCAACAAAGCAGCATCAGCAAAGGTTAAGAAAATGATAATCCCAATTTGCCCTGTTTTGCTCCTGGTTCTCCCTAACAAGTGGAAAATCTATGGGAAAAGCATAGCAAAGTGAATGCAGTAGTCTGTTAAGCTACAATGCTGTATGCTACAATGCTGCATGGCAGACAGTTGTCTGCATTGTACATGGCAGACAACTGTCTGCCATGTACAATGCTGTTTTGACACCTTACGCTGGGTGTTCCTATAACACCTCTTAGCCACTATCCAATCACGCCCTTAACACTTGGCTGTGATATGCTAATTGGGATTTTCCAGGGTACATAATAACCACACATTCTTGTACAAGTCATTCTGAATTGAGAAAGCCAGTCGGATGACTAGCGAAATGTCTTCAAGAACTAAACTTCAAGTCCAGTTGATCTAATTGAATACAACAGATATACCATGACTTGGATGAATGAATATTACAGATATACCATGACCTGGATGAATGAATATTACAGATATACCATGACCTGGATGAATGAGAACCATCACAAGTTCTGTTAAGCTAGGTACACACAGTACCGATAAAGCCCCGATAACATTGGATCCGATAGTATTGGGGCTTTATCGGTACTGTGTGTACCTTACTTTTTCGAATGAGTGTGTGGCTGCCGAACAATTGGGTCAGCCAAACGCTCATTCAGAAAAGAGGGAACATTTCCCTCGGCCGCGGTAGACTCCCTATAGAGGAGTCGCCCATGGCCGAAGGAACACAGAGTCCCAAGCGTTCTCCCTCCCTATGCTGTGCATAGATGGAGCACCCGGGACTGTGTGTAGCCCGATCGTTTGAAAAATGACAGACAGGATCTTGCAGATTTTCAAGATCTTTCAGGTGTGTACCTAGCTTTAGACTGTGATCTTGCCATTTAGTTAAAAGGTGCAAATATTTTTCATACCTCCACCCCTTAGTCTGGGAGATTGGTTGCTGGCGTTTTCTAGAATAAATTTTAAAAATAGAATTACAAAACTGAATAATACACAATGATATGGACACTAAACTGCCCAAAACTTTTATTATTATAAATCAATAGTGTCTTGGGAGACCTATCAGATCCTCTCCCATGTCTGGGCTTGTGCGCATCTGTGTTAGTGAAGGATCCTTAGTAGGAATTGCTGGATCGCAGATCCTCGGTGGATTTTGGGGGGTCCGCAGATCTCCAAACTCCATTTGAAAATTTTTGAAAATCCTCGAACGGCCGAGAGTCCCACGGCCAGACTTTCTAGGGTCCCACGGCTCAACCCCGGACCCCCTCCCGAGTCCTTAGAAGGACAATTGTGGCCCTTACAAGGGCCTTTTGAGGCTTAAGAGATCCTGCAGCTCGAACCGTAACCCCCCTCCCTGGCACTTATAAGTGCCCTTTTAGCCCTTGGAAGGGCCCTTGTGGCACTGACAAGTGACCTTTGGGGCTTAAGGGGTCCCACAGCTCAAACCAGGACCCCCCCTCCATGGCACTTAGAAGTGGCCTTACAGCACTGACAAGTGCCTTTGTTGGGGGTCCTGCAGCTTAAAAACAGGATTCCCTTGGCTCTTAGAAGAGCCCTTTGGGGCATTTCTTCTCAGCCGGCAACTCCGCTGATGTCGCCAACACTGAGCGATCAAATCCAATTGTGATTGGTTAATATTTCGGATATAGCGGTTGGGGGTGGGAGGGCATGGCCTGCAATATACCAAAAGTTTAAAATGAGGGTGGAGATGCCCTTTCAGTGAAAATCGCACTAGTTTTTTAGGCTCAAAGTGTGAGCGGACACGTTGACATCCCTTAAGACTTGAAGAAAAAAGGTTTAGGCTTCAAGTTCGGAAAGGGTTTTTCACTGTGAGAACGGTAAAGCTATGGAACTGTCTTTCCGTGGACGTTGTTATGGCAGGTTCATTGGTCAGTTTCAATAAAAAGCTGGATGAGTTTCTGCAAACAAGGAATGTTACAAGTTACTGGTATTGATACATAAAGTAGAGTTGATCCAGGGAAATTTCCGATTGCCACTTGCAGTCAGGAAGGAATTTTTTCCCCCTTCATAAATTTGGTGGGTTTTTTTGCCTTCCTCTAGATCAACAGTTAGGCAGGAAATGAGGATATTGCTAGATGGATTGGACTGGATGAACATATTACTTTATTCAACCTCAAATACTATAATATAATATACTATAATATACTATACATGCCCTTTAAGGAGAGCTGCTATCGACTATTTCTTAAAGCAATGTTAATTGATATATTAAGGGTTAATGTGGCTTTAAGAGCAAGTTAACGGCAGTTAAGGCAGTGCACAAAAACTGCTGTAACCAATGCACCAAGCCGATAATTACTTTTTAGGGTGGTATGGACTGCTATTCGCTGGCGTTAATGATTCGGATGGGTTAACCCCATTCACAATGCAGAGAGACGCCATTGGTGCATCACAGGGGCAATAGAGAACAATGGCAACTCTCTATACATTGCCCTGAATGCGTTTTTAATTGTATTTAATGAGTTAAAGCAGGATTTGTCCTATTTGTCTTCGAAAACATCCCGTCTGGTCATAAATCAGGGACCTTTAATGGGAGAACAGAATGTGCAAAATATAAGTGTGTGCCGTGAAACCCAATTCCTATAACTTTGCTGACATGTAACATTGATGACATTTACAGGAAGGGTTGTACTCGTGTAATGACAGTATTTATTAACACCAGTCAAAATATCTTATCCTTTCGGTAATCTACAAAAGCTCTTGAAGCACAGATCAGTTACTAACTAGATCAAAGGTGTCAGCCACTGTTATTTGAAGCAAACATGCATAAAATGTCATCCACAAAGGAAGTGTAAAGTCAGTTTTATAGCAGATGTACTGTAATAAACGTGCCAGGCATAGCTGTTCATTTTCGCCATATCCAACCATAGACCTTTAGCTCCACAAGATCACAAGTCATATTTCTTTCTTCGAAGGTGTTAAAAACCCAGTGCTTTGATTTGCTTCTGTGAGCGTCACAGTTTTATCTAAACGTTCTTGTCGAGAAAGTATCAGTGATGGCTTCCAATTTTCACTGTAAGCGATGGCATGAAGGTTTACAGGAGGCCAGGAAATTGCTATGACCATTTACAATAATATGACGTTTACAGCAATTTCCTCCTTGGAGGTCCGACAAACGGATATATCCAAGTTCAATAACAACCAGCGAGCTAAATGCCAGATATCTCTGTATGACTTATGATGTTTTCATGATGTAAACATCAGGTATGAATTCATTAAAGATAAAGCTTTTAAAGAATTTCAGGGCTATGAATTGCTGCCTTATTCTTCTAAGTTTTAGCAGATATAATGTCACCAGTTGCCTTTCAGATATGATGTCACTGCTCAAATGGTGGGACTTGTGTACAGACATGCTCCCTGCAAAGGTCAAACTTATCAGAATATAGGCATTGCACTGCCGGTAGTCCTGGGTGATATCAGTTTCCTTCATATAAACCTGATCTCTTTTACAGTAAATGGCTGCCATACTTGTCTTGTGTTTTTTGTTAGCTTTATCCTACTTTACTACCTTTGATTTAGATTTGAGGCAATGTTCATTCAGGCTAAACAATGTAAATAGTTTGTCATTCTCAGAAACTCCTTTCAAGAGGTTTTGTGGTTTTGGATATCCGGGGATAAAGTTATTTTAATGTAGCCATAGGGGATTATATGCGAATTGATATTTATTTTGTGCATTGGTGTTGATTGCATATGTAGGAGTATTGGAAAGAAATGCAGTCCTTATGGGAGAAATGACAATCATAGCTTTTCCCCCCAACCCCTCCCAATAATATTAATAAATTTACCCAGATGCCAGGCCATTACCCATGGGATTGCCTTCCAACTCTGGAACTTCTGTATGTAAGTTACGATACCCGGCTTCCTAATCCCACTGCCCTGCTTCTGCACAGGTTTCAGCTAATAGGATGGCAAGCTCTTCTAGAAGCACGTGTCCCATTTGATTTGGTTCTGGGCATAAGCCAAGAGTAAAGAAGCCAGGTATCCTAACTGTAGTGTAGTTATAAGGTAACCCAGGGGTACTTTTATTGGGAGGGGTGGAGAGAAAGACTTTAATTGTCCTTTAAGGTGACTTTTGGGTTGGTGTTTAAGGATTTACATGGAAGGGTTGGTGCAACATTGGCTTGCTTCATCCCCTACATGACTCTCAGACACTCATACTAACTTTTTTTTTTTTATAAATACATCTTCCCACTTTCCCACTGCCTTATTAATACTGAATATAAATCTTGTAATGACTGCATATTTGGAAAGATGCTAAACCACATACTTTCTGGACTGTGCCTAAAGAGATACTATCCCCTTGAATAAAAGGAATAGCTGGAAATCCTACACATGTCATTAATGGGGGAAACTATAAAACCAGCATTAGACATTTCTATATTGTTAATAATACAAATTAGACCTACAAACACTTGCCTGTCCATTTACCCTGCTTCATCCTAAGGTTTCCCCCTCAAATCATAGTCAATGGGGAGATAATAGTTCAAAAGTTTGGATAAATAACAGATAAAATAGCAATAGTAACTCACTCTAAATGGCTGTGGCACCTGGGAAATGGTCTGGGGAACATGTCACTATCACCAAAACGTGTTTAAAAACTTCTTTCCCCAGGATCAGGCAATTTTCGGGGTTTATTCATGCTACATTGGAGAGGTACGGCCAATTTGATGGTTACCCAATGACTTTCTAAGGGTTACAGAACAATGCATTAGAAGGTTACTGAAATCGACCGCTACATTTGAGCATTACCAAACGATATATTGGAGGGTTACCAAAATCGAACGATACATTGGAGGATTACAGAAATTGGCCGCTACATTCGAGAGTTACCTAAATTGAACCATACATTCGAGAGTTAATGAAATTGGCCGCTACAATCGAGGGTTACCGAACAATACATTAGAGAGTTACCAAAATCGAAGGCTACATTCGAGCTTCACCAAAATCAAAGGCTACATTCAAGGGTTACCGAACGATACATTTGAAAGTTACCAAAATCAAAGGCTACATTCGAGGGTTACCAAAATCTACTGCTACATTTGTGGGTTACTTGGGAATCTCCTGCCGTTCTGAGATTTTCGGAAACGGACGTTCGAGTTTTGCTGAACGTTCGTTCAAACGTTCGAGGATTACCGAAAGTGGCATGTGGAAACGGGAAGTAGCACAGGTGTTTGATACATCCAGTTTTTATGCTGTTCCACGCGCACGGACATCTTCCCCAGACCATCTTCCAGGTCCCAGGGGCGTGTAAGGTAAGTTTACACTGCAATATTTTGGAAAGCTCATTTGAACTTTCCGAACTATTTACCCCCCATTGACTTTAATGGGACTGTTTTTTTAGAAGTTCGAAAGTTTAAAAATGGATGGAACTTTCGAAAGTTCATCCATCTCTACCCGCAACCCCAATTGCTATTTTTACAAGTTTATTATGTGTATTTGCAACCAGATATCTAATCATTAGTTGTTTTCTGTTCTGGAAAAGATATTTGCCTTTTTCCTCTGCTGAATGAGCTTTTTAAAACCTTGAGCATGTGCAGAAGAGCAGTGTCGGACTGGGGTATTGGGGCCTACCAGAAAAACTGAGACTAGGGGCCCATCAGGAAGAGTTCACCAAACATTTATATCTTTATTATAATTAATTTACACGTTTGTCTTACTCCTAGTGACTAGAGATGGGATCCGGGTCTGTCTCGGACCCGGATCTGACACAGAACCCTTTGGTTCCAAAATCCCGAAGTTTCTGCCTGAAACTGGACGGACCGTTTGAAATTCGGGACGTTGAAGCCCATTTTTGATAATCCTCAAAAATAGCCTTGAACGTTCAATAATCCTCGAAAATACGATCGGAAACTCGGAAGTTTCAGTAATCATCGAAAATGAGCTCAGAAGTCCCGAAAGTATGTTCTGTTTTCAGATTTTCAGATCTTTAAGATTTTCCCTACAAAACATAGAAGTTTCGGCCATCTACTAGTGACTCCATAGCTACCTGCTATGGTGAAACAATATGGTCGCCATATTGACAGCTAAAACTTGGATGACCCTAACCTGGGGTTGTCAACCAACTTTCTTTTTTTGAAATTGATGTGGATCTTACAGTGAGAGGCTAATGGTAAGGCTAATAATGATCTATAGTATGAAGTTTATTTGGAAAGTAGATTGAAGCCATGTCCATCCTCACTTTTGGCCATCTACTAGTGACTCAATTTGTTTATTAAAATGCATTTCTTACAGGCCTTTTTACTATTTAAACTTTATCAGTTTTCTCTGTTTTCTTGGCTGAATGGGCTGTGGCCCACCAGTGAATTCCCCTGGAACCCTGTGGGCCAGTCCGACACTGACGAGGAAGTTTTACTGCCAGAAACCCAGCTCTCTCTCTGCCTGCATTGGTTCCAAGAAAATATTGTTGCAATATTGTTATTGTCCTTTACACTGCCTGTTTCCAGGCTAATATCAATATTTTTTAAGCAATTCCGACAGCGTAAAAGCTGAGTTTCTGGCAGTAAATTTTCTAACGCTATTAGTTTTTAAGCTATAGATTTTAGACAAGGTCATTTAAACAATAAAAACAAATAAAAATATTCTAAGTGCAACATTATTTAAATGTCTACAATCTAGTGAATGTTAAAATGTATGTTTAACCGCCTCCTTCACAGCAAACATTATTTATTTTATATTTTCTGCTGTGATTTGCACTTTACAATCTTCTAACCAGCCCCTGCATTGCTTTATTCCAGAAAACGTTATACGTTAACGATATTAACACAGCCCCTCTTATTTCCCGTAACTTTCTGTACTTTGTAAGCAATTAAAAAGGAAGACGAAAAAGAAATAAAATACAGGCCCCGTTGTCCCTCTTCAAAGCTTTACCCACTTTTTGTCCCAACAACTCGTTCTGTTTGCAAATGTTGTTAAGGTTTCTTTGAACTTGCTCTCCAATCAGGGTAGTAGGGGTTGAAATTGTGCTAATATTTTCAACACCACATCAAAGCTTGAGAAAATCTAAACAAGCCCAGATGCCTTTGTTAAAGGGAATTGTACCTCATTTCGTAGGCTCTAGCAACATACCATTATCTTTCTAAGAAACAAATAATAATAAGCCAAAGTGGATGTCATTGACAAAGAAAAACTCCCACCGGTTGTCTTGTAAAATTCCTTTGTATTGGTCTTCTGTTTTCTTTGATCATTGAGTATTTAAGATAAACCTTTCAGCATCTTTGTTTCTATATTGTAAAAACCTTCCTTTTCCTTAATATACTTTGAGTTTTAAACCCAAGGCTTGGGAGGGAAAGCTATTATCTTACCTGTCCTGTGCTAGAGGAACATGATATTGTAGGGCACATCAGTGGACTGGAAAGATCTCCCTATTCTATGAATCAGAGCTCTCATCTAAGAAGAGGCGTTAGGATAAATAGATTAAAGGTCATGTACTTTCGATTTTCAAAATCGGCTACTTTCGTTTTTCGATTTTCCAAAATCGTCTTTTGATTATCGTCTACTGTCAATAAAAATCAAAAATGAGATATTCTGTTGGGAATTGTTAACTGGTAAATAAGTCATCTGCTTTGGACAGTTAAGAACACTTTGGATTTTTTTAAGCTGTTGCTGACTTGAATGTCTCTAACTAAAGACCAGGACATAATTCACCAGACAGCTAATCACAGGACAGAATTTCCACCTTGAAGTGAAAATTTGACAATTTGTGTTGGTAATGTGACTTCTGGGGTTTGTTGTATAAACACTGTTTATATTAATGATAATAATATTAAAGGGGTATTTATGAAAAATTAACAGAAAAGTCAGAAACAAGACTTTGTGGACAATACTCTTGGTAGAGATACATTGATTTTATTTACCTAGATTTCTCTAATACTTCCATACTCTATGAAATGTGCATGTGTTTTTTTTTTTACTACATTTTATAGTACTTTTCAAACGTGTTTATAAAATGAATATTCTGGCTCCTCCCACATGTATTGTCACTGACAATTCTCCCATCTCTGACATTGGAGGACATATATACATGAAGGAGGAGAGGGTCTTGAAAATTGGCAGTTACTAACAGAAAGAAAGAAAAGTTGAAATATGACAGTTGGATTTGCAGAAGGCACATTATTATGTAATATCAGAACTCACATTGTATTTTTTCTCTGAGAAGGGATTTTAATGTGATTTGCACATTGTAAGGGCTTTGTAGTTTAAGGGATGATAAGGTTCCAAATCGCTAAATGCAAGATTTTGATTTAATGGATTTTTTAATGGATTGTTTTTTGTGAGTGACAAATTCTGTAACTGGATAAAGAGATGTGCCAGCCAAAGTCAAACTTTGTGCCAGGAGAGAATCTTTGGCCAGAGTTTTGTTTTTACAGATGCAATTTTCTGGGGGGAAAATTATTATTGTTTTTACAACTTTCAAAATTCCAAAAATTCACCAGATCATGACATACAATGATAATGTATGTAATACAGTAAAATCTGAAGACATCTAAGAACCACTGGTCTACAGACAAAGTGAATTGCGTCCTTTTAGTTAACATTTACTTATTATTATTATTACCTAATAGATACGTTTTATCTAATGAAAAATATTTTTGTCTTTATAGATTTAATTTCTCCTTCAGTAAAGGGCCTAATCTAATGAAATGTAAAATAATTGAATGTTCTTTTCCTTCTTGCCAGGCCATCCTTGCTCATAATGACAGTAAATTTAATATTCCTATTACCAGAACAGCTCAATCATTTTCTTCTGTCCATTTAATTATTTTAAAGGTCTCCTTACTTGGTTTCCTTCCGCTTATTTATTTGATTTTTTTATTTTTTCACTAATTTCGCTGATGCTAATTTTACAAACAATCCATCTAATCGTTAAAGGGTTAATTGCATTCAGCTTTGGCAGAAGGAAAGGTTTAACCCTTTCCGAGTCAGGCAATCTAAAATTGCTCTCCAATTTTCAGAGCAATTTTTTTTTTTAAATGTAAAATATATGTGTAAATGGAGTGGGGTATCTATTTAAAGCAATAGGATACTAATCTTGGCAGTATGTGGCTTGTTGAATGCCATGTTTTGTTTGCATGTGTTTGAGATTTTCTGAAAGCTGATCATGAACATGTTCCTTTTACAGGTAACATACATCATGTAATAAGGAGCTGGAATTCTGTCTGAACGCTATCATAAGGTCATTTAGGTGATCAGTCTAAATACAAAACCATGTTTTTGTCTAGTGCTTGTTTCTCCTCTCAGGTATTAGCAATGAGAGCCACTTAATGTTTACTGTTCCCTACTCAGTGGGGCTTGTGAGATTTCATGGATCACTACCCACCATTATATGATTCTGTCAATAAGATTAAAAGGTCTGCTCTGTAAAAGAAATGCACCATGCTAACATGAGACAACATGTTGGGGGCCTGGAAGAAACATTATATATTTTACACATGACATTTAAAGTGTAGAGATGGCTGAACTTGGTTCATTTTCCAACTTCCAAAGTTCAGCAAAAGTTCGGAAGTTCGGTAGTTGGGAAACAAACACATTAAAGTCAATAGGGATAAAATAGTTCAAAATCTTCAGATTAAATACAATTAAAATCGTAATGGTAACTTATTATAAATGGCTGTGGGATCTGGGAAATGATCTGGGGAACATGTCCATATCACCTTGATAAACACTACCTTTCCTCACAATCTGGCAATTGCCGTATTTCTGTATGCTCCATTTGAGCGTTATTACCAATTTGAATGTTACTGAATGATAGATTTGAGTAGAATTCCTATGGTAGTACTGTACACCTGATTAAAATATAGAATTCCTATGGTAGTACTGTACACCTGATTAAAATATAGAATTCCTATGGTATTACTGTACACCTGATTAAATATAGAATTCCTAGGTATACTGTACACCTAATTAAAATATAGATTCCTATGGTAGTACTGTACAACCTGATTAAATTAGAATTCCTATGGTAGTACTGTACACCTGATTAAAATATAGAATTCCTATGGTAGTAATGTACACCTGATTAAAATATAGAATTCCTATGGTAGTACTGTACACCTGATTAAAATATAGAATTCCTATGGTAGTACTGTCCACCTGATTAAAATATAGATTCCTATGGTAGTACTGTACACCTGATTAAAATATAGAATTCCTATGGTAGTACTGTACAGCTGATTAAAATATAGAATTCCTATGGTAGTACTGTCCACCTGATTAAAATATAGAATTCCTATGGTAGTACTGTCCACCTGATTAAAATATAGAATTCCTATGGTATTACTGTACTGTACACCTGATTAAAATATAGAATTCCTATGGTAGTACTGTACACCTGATTAAAATATAGAATTCCTATGTTAGTACTGTACACCTGATTAAAATATAGAATTCCTATTGTAGTACTGTACACCTGATTAAAATATAGAATTCCTATGGTAGTACTGTACACCTGATTAAAATATAGAATTCCTATGGTAGTACTGTACACCTGATTAAAATATAGAATTCCTATGTTAGTACTGTACACACCTGATTAAAATATAGAATTCCTATGGTATTACTGTACACCTCATTAAAAATAGCATTCCTATGGTAGTACTGTACACACCTGATTAAAATATTGAATTCCTATGGCAGTACTGTACACCTGATTAAAATATAGAATTCCTATGTAGTACTGTACACCTGATTAAAATATAGAATTCCTATGGTAGTACTGTCCACCTGATTAAAATATAGAATTCCTATGGTAATACTGTACACCTGATTAAAATATAGAATTCCTATGGTAGTACTGTACACCTGATTAAAATATAGAATTCCTATGGTAGTACTGTCACCTGATAAAATATAGAATTCCTATGGTAATACTGTACACCTGATAAAATATAGATTCCTATTGTAGTACTGTACACCTGATTAAAATATAGAATTCCTATGGTAGTACTGTACACCTGATTAAAATATAGAATTCCTATGGTAGTACTGTACACCTGATTTAAATATAGAATTCCTATGGTAGTAATGTACACCTGATTAAAATATAGAATTCCTATTGTAGTACTGTACACCTGATTAAAATATAGAATTCCTATGGTAATACTGTACACCTGATTAAAATATAGAACTCCTATGGTAGTACTGTACACCTGATTAAAATATAGAATTCCTATGGTAGTACTGTACACACCTGATTAAAATATAGAATTCCTATGGTAGTACTGTACACCTGATTAAAATGTAGAATTCCTATGGTAGTACTGTACACCTGATTAAAATATAGAATTCCTATGGTATTACTGTACACCTGATTAAAATATAGAATTCCTATGGTAGTACTGTGCACCTTATTAAAATATAGAAATCCTATGGTAGTACTGTACACACCTGATTAAAATGTAGAATTCCTATGGTATTCCTGTCACCTGATTAAAATATTGAATTCCTATGTTAGTACTGTACACACCTGATTAAAATATAGAATTCCTATGGTAGTACTGTAAACCTGATTAAAATATAGAATTCCTATGGTATTACTGTACACCTCATTAAAATATAGAATTCCTATGGTAGTACTGTGCACACCTGATTAAAATATAGAATTCCTATGGTAGTACTGTACACCTCATTAAAATATAGAATTCCTATGGTAGTACTGTACACACCTGATTAAAATATAGAATTCCTATGGTAGTACTGTACACCTCATTAAAATATAGAATTCCTATGGTAGTACTGTACACACCTGATTAAAATATAGAATTCCTTTGGTAGTACTGTGCACCTGATTAAAATATAGAATTCCTATGGTAGTACTGTACACCTCATTAAAATATAAATTCCTATGGTAGTACTGTGCACCTGATTAAAATATGAAATTCCTATGGTAGTACTGTACTGAACACCTGATTAAAATATGAATTCCTATGGTAGTACTGTACACCTCATTAAATATAGAATTCCTATGGTAGTACTGTACACCTGATTAAATTAGAATTCCTATGGTAGTACTGTACACACCTGATTAAAATATAGAATTCCTATGGTAGTACTGTCCCCTGATTAAATATGAATTCCATTGTAGTACTGTCCACCTGATTAAAATATAGAATTCCTATGGTAGTACTGTACACCTGATTAAAATATAGAATTCCTATGGTAGTAATGTACACCTGATTAAAATATAGAATTCCTATGTAGTACGTACACCTGATTAAAATATAGAATTCCTATGGTATACTGTACCCTGTTAAAATATGAATTCCTATGGTAGTACTGTACACCCTGACTAAAATATAGAATTCCTTGGTAGTACTGTACACCTGATTAAAATATAGATTCCTATGGTAGTACTGTACACCTGATTAAAATATAGATTCCTATGGTAGTACTGGCACCTGATTAAAATATAGAATTCCTAGTAGTACTGTACACCTGATTAAAATATAGAATTCCTATGGTAGTCCTGTACACCTGATTAAATATAGAATTCCTATGTTGTACTGTACACCTGATTAAAATTAGAATTCCTATGGTAGTACTGTACACCTGATTAAAATATAGAATTCCTATGGTAGTACTGTACACCTGATTAAAATATAGAATTCCTATGGTAGTACTGTGCACCTGATTAAAATATGAATCCTATGGTAGTACTGTACACCTGATTAAAATATAGAATTCCTATGGTAGTACTGTACACCTGATTAAAATTAGAATTCCTATGGTAGTACTGTGCACCTGATTAAAATATAGAATTCCTATGGTATACTGTGCACCCCTGATTAAAATATAGAATTCCTATGTATACTGACACCTGATTAAAATATAGAATTCCTATGGTAGTACTGTACACACCTGATTAAATAGAATTCCTATGGTAGTACTGTCACCTGATTAAAATATAGAATTCCTATGGTATTACTGTACACCTGATTAAAATATAAATCCTATGGTAGTACTGTACACACCTGATTAAAATATAGAATTCCTATGTTAGTACTGTACACCTGATTAAAATATAGAATTCCTATGGTAATACTGTACACCTGATTAAAATATAGAATTCCTATTGTAGTACTGTACACACCTGATTAAAATATAGAATTCCTATGGTAGTACTGTACACCTGATTAAAATATAGAATTCCTATGTTAGTACTGTACACCTGATTAGAATATAGAATTCCTATTTAGTACTGTAACACCTGATTAAAATATAGAATTCCTATGGTATTACTGTACACCTCATTAAAATATAGCATTCCTATGGTAGTACTGTACACCTGTTTAAATATAGAATTCCTATGGCAGTACTGTACACCTGATTAAAATATAGAATTCCTATGGTAGTACTGTACACCTGATTAAAATATAGAATTCCTATGGTAGTACTGTACACACCTGATTAAAATATAGAATTCCTATGGTAGTACTGTACACCTGATTAAATATAGAATTCCTATGATAGTACGTCCACCTGATTAAAATATAGAATTCCTATGTAGTACTGTACACCTGATTAAAATTAGAATTCCTATGGTAGTACTGTACACCTGATTTAATATAGAATTCCTATGTTATTACTGTACCACCTGATTAAAATATAGAATTCCTTTGATACTGTCACCTGATTAAAATATAGAATTCCTATGGTACTGTACACCTGATTAAAATATAGAATCCTATTGTAGTACTGATACACCTGATTAAAATAGAATTCCTATGGAATACTGTACACCTGATTAAAATATAGAACTCCTATGGTAGTACTGTACACCTGATTAAAATATAGAATTCCTATGGTAGACTGTGCACCTGATTAAATATAGAATTCCTATGGTAGTACTGTACACCTGATTAAAATATAGAATTCCTATGTTAGTACTGTGCAACCTGATTAATATAGAATTCCTATTGTATACTCTGTACACCTGATTAAAAATATAGAATCCTATGTTATTACTGTACACCTATTAAAATTTGAATTCCTATGTAGTAGTACACACCTATTAAATATAGAATTCCTATGGTAGTACTGTACACCTGATTAAAATATAGAATTCCTATGGTATTACTGTACACCTCATTAAAATATAATTCCTATGGTAGTACTGTGCACCAGATTAAAATATAGAATTCCTATGGTACTACTGTACACACCTGATTAAAATATAGAATTCCTATGCTATACTGTACACCTCATTAAAATATAGAATTCCTATGGTAGTACTGTGCACCTGATTAAAATATAGAATTCCTATGTTAGTACTGTACAGCTGATTAAAATATAGAATTCCTATGGTAGTACTGTACACACCTGATTAAAATATAGAATTCCTATGGTATTACTGTACACCTCATTAAAATATAGAATTCCTATGGTAGTACTGTGCACCTGATTAAAATATAGAATTCCTATGGTAGTACTGTACTGAACACCTGATTAAAATATGGAATTCCTATGTTAGTACTGTACACACCTGATTAAAATATAGAATTCCTATGGTATTACTGTACACCTCATTAAAATATAGAATTCCTATGGTAGTACTGTGCACCTGATTAAAATATAGAATTCCTATGGTAGTACTGTACTGAACACCTGATTAAAATATAGAATCCTATGTTAGTACTGTACACACCTGATTAAAATATAGATTCATGGTATTACTGTACCCTCATAAAATATAGAATTCCTATGTATTACTGTACACCTCATTAAATATAGAATTCCTATGGTATTACTGTCACACCTCATTAAAATATAGAATTCCTATGTAGTACTGTACCCCCCTGATTAAAATATAGAATTCCTATGGTATTACTGTACCACTCATTAAATATAGAATTCCTATGGTATTACTGTACACCTCATTAAAATATAGAATTCCTATGGTAGTACTGTGCACCTGATTAAAATATGAATTCCTATGGTAGTACTGTACTGACCTGATTAAAATATGATTCCTATGGTATTACTGTACACCTCATTAAATATGGAATTCCTATGGTATTACTGTACACCTCATTAAAATATAGAATTCCTATGGTAGTACTGTGCACCTGATTAAATATAATATTCCTATGGTATTACTGTACCACCTCATTAAAATATAGAATTCCTATGGTAGTACTGTGCACCTGATTAAAATATAGAATTCCTTGGTAGTACTGTACACCTCATTCAAATATAGAATACCTATGGTAGTACTGTGCACCTGATTAAATTATAGATTCCTATGTTACTGTACACCTCATTAAAATATAGAATTCCTATGGTTAGTACTGTGGCACCTGATTAAATATAGAATTCCTATGGTAGTACTGTACACCTCATTCAAATATAGAATCTATGTAGTACTGTGCACCTGATTAAAATATAGAATTCCTATGGTATTACTGTACACCTCATTAAATATAGAATTCCTATGTTGTACTGTGCACCTGATTAAAATAAGAATTCCTATGGTAGTACTGTCCACCTAATTAAATATAGAATCCTATGGTAGTACTGTACACCTGATTAAAATATAGAATCCTATGGTAGTACTGTACACCTGATTAAAATATGAATTCCTATGGTAGTACTGTCTATATACTGTACACCTGATTAAAATATAGAATTCCTATGGTAGTACTGTACACCTGATTAAAATATAGAATTCCTATGGTAGTACTGTCCTGTACACTTGATTAAATATCGAATTCCTATGGTAGTACTGTACACCTGATTAAATTAGATTCCTATGGTAGTACTGTACTGTACATTGATTAAAATATAGAATTCCTATGGTATTACTGTACACCTCATTAAAATATAGAATTCCTATGGTATTACTGTACACTCATTAAAATATAGAATTCCTATGGTAGTACTGTGCACCTGATAAAAAATATAGAATTCCTATGGTAGTACTGTACACCTGATTAAAATATAGAATTCCTATGGTAGTACTGTACACACTGATTAAAATATAGAATTCCTATGGTTAGTACTGTACACCTGATTAAAATATGAATTCCTATGGTAGTACTGTGCACCTGATTAAAATATAGAATTCCTATGGTAGTACTGTACACACCGATTAAATATAATTCCTATGTAGTACTGTACACCTGATTAAAATATAGAATTCCATGGTATACTGTCGTACACTGATTAAATATGAATTCCTATGGTAGTACTGTACACCTGATTAAAATATAGAATTCCTATGGTAGTACTGTACTGTACACTTGATTAAAATATAGAATTCCTATGGTATTACTGTACACCTCATTAAAATATAGAATTCCTATGGTATTACTGTACACATCATTAAAATATAGAATTCCTATGGTAGTACTGTGCACCTGATTAAAATATAGAATTCCTATGGTAGTACTGTACACCTGATTAAAATATAGAATTCCTATGTTAGTACTGTACACCTGATTAAAATATAGAATTCCTATGGTAGTACTGTACACCTGATTAAAATATAGAATTTCTATGGTAATACTGTACACCTGATTAAAATTAGAATTCCTATGGTAGTACTGTACCCCTCATTAAAATATGAATTCCTATGGTAGTACTGTGCACCTGATTAAATTGGAATTCCTATGGTAGTACTGTACACCTGATTAAAATATAGAATTCCTATGTTAGTACTGTGCACCTGATTAAAATATAGAATTCCTATGATAGTACTGTACACCTGATTAAAATATAGAATTCCTATGGTAGTACTGTACACCTGATTAAAATATAGAATTCCTATGGTAGTACTGTACACACCTGATTAAGATATAGAATTCCTATGGTATTACTGTACACCTCATTAAAATATAGAATTCCTATGGTAGTACTGTGCACCTGATTAAAATATAGAATTCCTATGGTAGTACTGTACACCTGGTTAAATAAATTCCTATGTTAGTACTGTACACACCTGATTAAAATATAGAATTCCTATGGTAGTACTGTACACCTGATTAAATATAGAAATGTCCTATGGTAGTACTGTACAACCTGATTAAATATAGAATTCCTAGGTAGTACTGTGCACACCTGATTAAAATATAGAATTCCTATGGTAGTACTGTACCACCTGATTAAATATAGAATTCCTATGGTAGTACTGTACACCGATTAAAATATAGAATTCCTATGGTTATACTGTACCCACCTGATTAAAATATAGAATTCCTATGTTAGTACTGTACACCTGATTAAAATATAGAATTCCTATGGTAGTACTGTACACCTGATTAAAATATAGAATTTCTATGGTAATACTGTACACCTGATTAAAATATAGAATTCCTATGGTAGTACTGTACACCTCATTAAAATATAGAATTCCTATGGTAGTACTGTGCACCTGATTAAAATATGGAATTCCTATGGTAGTACTGTACACCTGATTAAAATATAGAATTCCTATGTTAGTACTGTGCACCTGATTAAAATATAGAATTCCTATGATAGTACTGTACACCTGATTAAAATATAGAATTCCTATGGTAGTACTGTACACCTGATTAAAATATAGAATTCCTATGGTAGTACGGACACTTTTAAAATATAGAATTCCTATGGTATTACTGTCCCCTGATTAAATATAGAATTCCTATGGTAGTACTGTCCACACTGATTAAAATATAGAATTCCTATGGTATACGTACTGTACACCTGATTAAAATATAGAATTCCTATGGTAGTACTGTACAACCTGATTAAAATATAGAATTCCTATGTAGTACTGTACACCTATTAAAATATAGAATTCCTATGGTAGTACTGTACACCTGATTAAATATAGAATTCCTATGGTAGTACTGTACACCCTGATTAAAATATAGAATTCCTATGGTAGTACTGTACACCTGATTAAAATATAGAATTCCTATGTTAGTACTGTACACACTGATTAAATATAGAATTCCTATGGTATTACTGTACCCTCATTAAAATATACATTCCTATGGTAGTACTGTACACACCTGATTAAATATTGAATTCCTATGGCTAGTACTGTACACCTGATTAAAATATAGAATTCCTATGGTAGTACTGTACACCTGATAAAATATAGAATTCCTATGGTAGTACTGTCCACTGATTAAAATATAGAATTCCTATGGTAGTACTGTACACCTGATTAAAATATAGAATTCCTATGGTAGTACTGTACACCTGATTAAAATAGAATTCCTATGTAGTACTGTCCACCTGATTAAAATATAAATCCTATGGTAATACTGTACACCTGATTAAATATAGAATTCCTATTGTAGTACTGTACCCGATTAAAATATAGAATTCCTATGGTAGTACTGTACACCTGATTAAAATATAGAATTCCATGGTAGTACTGTACACCTGATTAAATATAGAATTCCTATGTAGTAACTGTAACACCTGATTAAAATATAGAATTCCTATGTAGTACTGTACACCTGATTAAAATAGAGAATTCCTATGGTAATACTGTACACCTGATTAAAATATAATTCCTATGGTAGTACTGTACACCTGATTAAAATATAGAATTCCTATGGTAGTACTGTACACACCTGATTAAAATATAGAATTCCTATGGTAGTACTGTACACCTGATTAAAATGTGATAATTCCTATGGTAGTACTGTACACCTGATTAAAATATAGAATTCCTATGGTATACTGTACACACCTGATTAAAATATAGAATTCCTATGGTAGTACTGTCACCTGATTAAAAATAGAATCCTATGGTAGTACTGTACCACTCTGATTAAATTAGAATTCCTATGGTATTCCTGTACACCTGATTAAAATATGAATTCCTATTGTAGTACTGTACACCTGATTAAAAAATATAGAATTCCTATGTAGTACTGAAACCTGATTAAATATATAGAATTCCTATGGTATTACTGTACACCTCATTAAAATTATAGAATCCTATGGTAGTACTGTGCACACCTGATTAAAATATAGAATTCCTATGGTAGTACTGTACACCTCATTAAAATATAGAATTCCTATGGTAGTACTGTACACACCTGATTAAATATAGAATTCCTATGGTAGTACTGTACACCTCATTAAAATATAGAATTCCTATGGTAGTACTGTACACACCTGATTAAAATAAGAATTCTTTGGTAACTGTGCACCTGATTAAAATATAGAATTCCTATGGTAGTACTGTACACCTCATTAAAATATAGAATTCCTAGTGTAGTACTGTGCACACCTGATTAAAATATAGAATTCCTATGGTAGTACTGTCTGAACACCTGATTAAAATATGGAATTCCTATGTAGTACTGTACACCTCATTAAATATAGAATTCCTATGGTAGTACTGTACACCTGATTAAAATTATAGATTTCCTATGGTAGTACTGTACACACCTGATTAAAATATAGAATTCCTATGGTATACTGTCCACCTGATTAAAATATAGAATTCCTATGGTAGTACTGTCCACCTATTAAAATATAGAATTCCTATGGTGTACTGTACACCTGATTAAAATATAGAATTCCTATGGTAGTAATGTACACCTGATTAAAATAAGTAGAATTCCTATGGTAGTACTGTACACCTGATTAAAATATAGAATTCCTATGGTAGTACTGTACAACCTGATTAAAATATAGAATTCCTATGGTAGTACTGTACACCTGACTAAAATATAGAATTCCTATGGTAGTACTGTACACCTGATTAAAATATGAATTCCTATGGTAGTACTGTACACCTGATTAAATATAGAATTCCTAGGTAGTACTGTGCACCTGATTAAAATATAGAATTCCTATGGTAGACTGTACACCTGATTAAAATATAGAATTCCTATGTAGTACTGTACACACCTGATTAAATATAGAATTCCTATGTTAGTACTGTACACCTGATTAAAATATAGAATTCCTATGGTAGTACTGTACACCTGATTAAAATATGAATTCCTATGGTAGTACTGTACACCTGATTAAATATAGAATTCCTATGGTAGTACTGTGTCACCTGATTAAAATATAGAATTCCATGGTAGTACTGTACACCTGATTAAAATATAGAATTCCTATGGTAGTACTGTACACCTGATTAAATATAGAATTCCTATGGTAGTACTGTGCACCTGATTAAATATAGAATTCCTATGGTATACTGTGCACCTGATTAAATATAGATTCCTATGGTTACTGTACACCTGATAAAATATAGAATTCCTATGGTAGTACTGTACACACCTGATTAAAATATAGAATTCCTATGGTAGTACTGTGCCACCTGATTAAATATAAATTCCTATGGTAATATCTGTACACCTGATTAAAATATAGAATCCTATGTAGTACTGTACACACTGATTAAATATAGAATTCCTATGTTAGTACTGTACACCTGATTAAAATATAGAATTCCTATGGTAATACTGTACACCTGATTAAAATATAGAATTCCTATTGTAGTACTGTACACACCTGATTAAAATATAGAATTCCTATGGTAGTACTGTACACCTGATTAAAATATAGAATTCCTATGTTAGTACTGTACACCTGATTAGAATATAGAATTCCTATGTTAGTACTGTACACACCTGATTAAAATATAGAATTCCTATGGTATTACTGTACACCTCATTAAAATATAGCATTCCTATGGTAGTACTGTACACCTGATAAAATATAGAATTCCTATGGCAGTACTGTACACCTGATTAAAATATAGATTCCTATGGTAGTACTGTACCCCTGTTTAAATATAGAATTCCTATGGTAATACTGTAACACCTGATTAAAATATAGAATTCCTATGGTAGTACTGTACACCTGATTAAATATAGAATTCCTATGATAGTACTGTACACCTGATTAAATATAGAATTCCTATGTAGTACTGTACACCTGATTAAATATGAATTCCTATGGTAGTACTGTACAACCTATTAAATATAGAATTCCTATGGTATACTGTACACCTGATTAAAATAGAATTCCTATGTAGTACTGTACACCTTGATTAAATAGAAGATTCCTATGGTAGTACTGTACACCTGATTAAAATATAGAATTCCTATTGTAGTACTGTACACCTGATTAAAATATAGAATTCCTATGGTAATACTGTACACCTGATTAAAATATAGAACTCCTATGGTAGTACTGTACACCTGATTAAAATATAGAATTCCTATGGTAGTACTGTGCACCTGATTAAAATATAGAATTCCTATGGTAGTACTGTACACCTGATTAAAATATAGATTCCTATGGTAGTACTGTGCACCCCTGTTAAAATATAGAATTCCTATTGTAGTACTGTACACCTGATTAAAATATAGAATTCCTATGGTATTACTGTACACCTGATTAAAATATTGAATTCCTATGTTAGTACTGTACACACCTGATTAAAATATAGAATTCCTATGGTAGTACTGTACACCTGATTAAAATATAGAATTCCTATGGTATTACTGTAACCCTCATTAAAATATAGAATTCTATGGTAGTACTGTCACCAGATTAAATATAGAATTCCTATGGTAACTACACACCTGATTAAATATAAATTCCTATGTATACTGTACACCTCATTAAAATATAGAATTCCTATGGTAGTACTGTGCACCTGATTAAAATATAGAATTCCTATGTTAGTACTGTACAGCTGATTAAAATATAGAATTCCTATGGTAGTACTGTACACACCTGATTAAAATATAGAATTCCTATGGTATTACTGTACACCTCATTAAAATATAGAATTCCTATGGTATTACTGTGCACCTGATTAAATTATAGATTCCTATGGTAGTACTGTACTGAACACCTGATTAAAATATGGAATTCCTAGTTTAGTACTGTACACACCTGATTAAAAATATAGAATTCCTATGGTATTACTGTACACCTCATTAAAATATAGAATTCCTTGGTAGTACTGTGCACCTGATTAAAATATAGAATTCCTATGGTAGTACTGTACTGACACCTGATTAAAATATAAATTCCTATGTTAGTACGTACAACCTGATTAAAATATAGAATTCCTATGTATTACTGTACACCTCATTAAATAAGAATTCCTATGGTATACGTTACACCTCATTAAAATATAGAATTCCTATGGTATTACTGTACACCTCATTAAAATATAGAATTCCTATGTAAGTACTGTACACACCTGATTAAAATATAGAATTCCTATGGTATTACTGTACACCTCATTAAAATATAGAATTCCTATGGTATTACTGTACACCTCATTAAAATATAGAATTCCTATGGTAGTACTGTGCACCTGATTAAAATATAGAATTCCTATGGTAGTACTGTACTGAACACCTGATTAAAATATGGAATTCCTATGGTATTACTGTACACCTCATTAAAATATGGAATTCCTATGGTATTACTGTACACCTCATTAAAATATAGAATTCCTATGGTAGTACTGTGCACCTGATTAAAATAAATAATTCCTATGGTATTACTGTACACCTCATTAAAATATAGAATTCCTATGGTAGTACTGTGCACCTGATTAAAATATAGAATTCCTATGGTAGTACTGTACACCTCATTCAAATATAGAATACCTATGGTAGTACTGTGCACCTGATTAAATTATAGAATTCCTATGGTATTACTGTACACCTCATTAAAATATAGAATTCCTATGGTAGTACTGTGCACCTGATTAAAATATAGAATTCCTATGGTAGTACTGTACACCTCATTCAAATATAGAATACCTATGGTAGTACTGTGCACCTGATTAAAATATAGAATTCCTATGGTATTACTGTACACCTCATTAAAATATAGAATTCCTATGTTAGTACTGTGCACCTGATTAAAATATAGAATTCCTATGGTAGTACTGTCCACCTGATTAAAATATAGAATCCTATGGTAGTACTGTACACCTGATTAAAATATAGAATTCCTATGGTAGTACTGTACACCTGATTAAAATATAGAATTCCTATGGTAGTACTGTCTATGGTAGTACTGTACACCTGATTAAAATATAGAATTCCTATGGTAGTACTGTACACCTGATTAAAATATAGAATTCCTATGGTAGTACTGTACTGTACACTTGATTAAAATATCGAATTCCTATGGTAGTACTGTACACCTGATTAAAATATAGAATTCCTATGGTAGTACTGTACTGTACACTTGATTAAAATATAGAATTCCTATGGTATTACTGTACACCTCATTAAAATATAGAATTCCTATGGTATTACTGTACACATCATTAAAATATAGAATTCCTATGGTAGTACTGTGCACCTGATTAAAATATAGAATTCCTATGGTAGTACTGTGCACCTGATTAAAATATAGAATTCCTATGGTAGTACTGTACACCTGATTAAAATATAGAATTCCTGTTTAGTACTGTACACCTGATTAAAATATGAATTCCTATGGTAGTACTGCACCTGATTAAAATATGAATTCTATGGTAGTACTGTACACACCTGATATAATATAGAATTCCTATGGTAGTACTGTACACCTGATTAAAATATAGAATTCCTATGTGAAGTACTGTACTGTACACTTGATTAAAATATAGAATTCCTATGGTAGTACTGTACACCTGATTAAAATTAGATTCCTATGGTAGTACTGTACTGTACACTTGATTAAAATATAGAATTCCTATGGTATTACTGTACACCTCATTAAAATATAGAATTCCTATGGTATTACTGTACACATCATTAAAATATAGAATTCCTATGGTAGTACTGTGCACCTGATTAAAATATAGATTTCCTATGGTAGTACTGTACACCTGATTAAAATATAGAATTCCTATGTTAGACTGTACACCTGATTAAAATATAGAATTCCTATGGTAGTACTGTACACCTGATTAAATATAGAATTTCTATGGTATACTGTACACCTGATTAAAATATAGAATTCCTATGGTGTACTGTACACCTCATTAAATATAGAATTCCTATGGTAGTCTGTCACCTGATTAAATATGGATTCCTATGGTATTACTGTACCACCTGATTAAATATAGAATTCCTATGGTTAGTACTGTGCACCTGATTAAAATATAGAATTCCTATGAAGTACTGTACACCTGATTAAATATAAATTCCTATGTAGTACTGTAACACCTGATTAAAATATGAATTCCTATGGTAGTACTGTACACACCTGATTAAGATATAGAATTCCTATGGTATTACTGTACACCTCATTAAAATATAGAATTCCTATGGTAGTACTGTGCACCTGATTAAAATATAGAATTCCTATGGTAGTACTGTACACCTGGTTAAAATATAGAATTCCTATGTTAGTACTGTACACACCGTATTAAAATATAGAATTCCTATGGGTATACTGTACACCTGATTAAAATATAGAATTCCTATGGTAGTACTGTACACCTGATTAAATATAGAATTCCTATGGTAGTACTGTGCACCTAATTAAATATGAATTCCTATGTAGTACTGTACACCTGATTAAAATATATAATTCCTATGGTAGTACTGTACACCTGATTAAAATATAGAATTCCTATGGTAGTACTGTACACCTGATTAAAATATAGAATTCCTATGGTAGTACTGTACACCTGATTAAAATATAGAATTCCTATGGTAGTACTGTACACCTGATTAAAATATAGAATTCCTAGGTATGTACTGTACACCTGATTAAAATATAGAATTCCTATGGTAGTACTGTACACCTGATTAAAATATAGAATTCCTATGGTAGTACTGTACACACCTGATTAAAATATAGAATTCCTATGGTAGTACTGTACACACCTGATTAAAATATAGAATTCCTATGGTAGTACTGTACACCTGATTAAAATATAGAATTCCTATGGTAGTACTGTACACACCTGATTAAAATATAGAATTCCTATGGTAGTACGTGTACACACCTGATAAAATATAGAATTCCTATGGTAGTACTGTACACCTGATTAAAATATAGAATTCCTATGGTAGTACTGTACACACCTGATTAAAATATAGAATTCCTATGGTAGTACTGTACACCTGATTAAAATATAGAATTCCTATGGTAGTACTGTGCACCTGATTAAAATATAGAATTCCTATGGTAGTACTGTACACCTGATTAAAATATAGAATTCCTATGGTAGTACTGTACACCTGATTAAAATTCCTTTAATGGTAACATATATACAAAGAGCTGGCTTTAATTTACCTATTAGGGCTTAGGGTATAAGTGTTGCTGAAAGATAATGTGTTACATTCTAATTTACAAATTTAAATATTCCAAAAATTCAACGTGTTGTATTTTTTATTGAATCTTTTATTAACAAAGTTTCCAGCTACATTTTATTGCCAAAACCATTTCTCTACCTTACCAAAGCATATTATTAGGATTTGCACGTGTCTTTGCTTTTTCATTGGCTACCTGGTGTTCGATGATGTAATAGTGACCTCAAATAGTAGCTAATCATGTCAGTGTACAGTTCTTTTGTTCTGGAGACTCCACGTTGGAATTTCAAAGATTTTTGGTTCTAAATGCGTTAAAAAAGAGAGAGAAAACACTGCCGGGAGACTGCATGTTTTCAATTGAGGCATAACTTGTTTTACGAGTGTGCATTCCGATTTAATTAGTATTGTTTCAGGCTTCACAGGGAGAGAAAATTACCAATAAACTCTTGTCTCCTCTGACTGTTAATTTGTGGAATAAACACATTACTGCCATGTAATGATCATTCTTGAAACTGTTTCCCGGGACCAACAAAAGACCCTCACTAACAAAAAGTAAAGTTTCTAATATTGAGAAATAATTTGTTTTTCTTACTTCCATTTCTAAGGATTATAAAATCTCGTCCGTATGGTCAGAAATAACTTGGGAACAGTCTTGTTTAGGGCCTCGCCTGTTGTTATTGTTTCCGGCAAATGCCTAATAGATTGGTAATATGTTACACTGGTCTCCAACATTCTTTTTTGTGTAGCCAACATTGCCATTTGTTTGTGTTTGTTCTTAGTTTGAGTTAGGTAATCAAGGCAAAAGCTCAAACTTTAACAGTGTGTTACCCGTGGATATGGAAATCGATTTTTAATTTTTCAGATTTTTTTCCAGGAGAAGAAACTAAAGCGATTGTGAGTCCATCTGTCCTGGGAGCCCCATGCTGAGGGAAAGACCATGCTGAGGGAGGGCCCATGCTTGGGGTAGGGCCATGTTCAGGGAAGGGGGAGGCGCCAAACAGAATCAAAAGTGCAAATTCTGCATTTGATTACAACTCATCTAGTCCAAGCCCAGGGATGAGCACCTAGTGGTTTAGTTCTTCATCCTGAGTACTTTAAACAGGACGTGAGTCATGGGAATTGGTTTTGTTGTCTTTTAAAGACAGACTATGGGGTAAAACAGATTTTTATGATTTATAGCACAGACACTGACAATTAACAGATAAACCACTTGTAAGTCTAAGTTATTTTAATACAAAGATCCAGATACTACAGCAAAATCACCTTAAGTTACTTTTTCACCTTAAACCTAGTGAGTACAGGGATAGTAAAGATAGGTACAGATGCCAAGATTCTGCTTCGATGCCAATGGTATGATCAATGCTATTTGACCCAGTTCTTTGTGTATGGGCATTCTGTTGGGCGCTGTCTGTACCTAACATCATCTTTCTAGGAGAGGGTGAACTTTCTGTGAATGGTTCCTGTCTTTGCACTGTTGAATCTTTTTGAATGTGTGAATCACTTGAAAAGGCAATTGATAAAATAAAAAGTTCACGAACTTCTCCTGTGTCTAATGTCCACCATGCTATGTTCAATATGCTTTGATTTTAATTGATGGAATAAAGACTTGCTTTTATGATACATTCCTGTGGGCAGTCTGCTACAATCCTTCCAATCTTTGTTTAACTGTTCATTCCTGACCCTGTGTTTTGACCTAAATGGTGGCTTGAAGTTCTGGTCATTCTCCCATCAGACTCCGTCCTTTCTCTGAGTCCAGGGCCTGACCAATGGGAAGAAACTCTATATCAGGACAATACCCAGGGGTGAAGACCAAGTAGTTTAGGTCCTCACCCTGGGTACTTAAAAGGAGGGGTGAGAGGGTTGAAAGTTATTGATATTTAATTTTTCAAACAAATGTGTGTTTAAAATATAATATTTGTTAAATATAATCGTCCTTTAAAACAAATTTAAAGAAAGAAACCTATTTCCGGGAAAATCAATTATTATACTAACACAATGAGTTAAATCTACAAATAGCTTGGACTGGGGAGACTGGTCTTTAGCCAATTGTAAATTTCAAAAAGTGAAACAGTATTGTAGAGGAAATGGTCTGGACAACTTTCCTACCTTCTCGTTGGATGTATCAGTGGTAGGGAACCTGTCCCTGCTCTCCAGCCTTTTAGGTCCAATTAGGAACTAAAATATCTTCAGTATTTTGTGTACTTTTGATTAGGTTTATATTTCTTAACTGCAGGTGAGAATTTACCAAAAATGTGATTGTTTTTGTTGTTTGTACTTCACTGTTTAATTGAAGTAACATTTGGGCCGTATGCTGTAATTTAAGGCATCATGGGAGGCTCTGAGTGACAATAAATGGAATTAAGCCATATTTAAAATAACTATGGTGACTTCTAATCCTCAGTCTTGGATTATATTTTTAAAAGAATAAATGATCTGGTATTACTGTGATAGACAAGATTTTTCATTTATTTTGCGGTGGTCGGTTTGTTGTGTATTATTGTGTGTATTTTTTCCTTTGCAACTGTATTACCAGGCTCTTACAAGATCGAAACATGTCATGTATGCAGGTCAGATGATTGGCTCTATATATAAGCCTATATTGCATGTTATTAAGCCAGCGGTTCTGGACACGTGCTTATCTCCACCCCTTACTCTGGGGAACCTGGGAGTAAGAAATTACTTCTTGTTTCTTAGATTTTGTGGGCAATGCTATTCATATAGCATGAGACTGCAAGATGCCTTCTGTTATAAGAAGGTGATTCTCCATTTTTATGCTCAGTGGAGGGCTTTTTGCTCCTTTTGGCCACCCTCTCCTTAAGCTTTCTAGCTACCTTGATATTGTATAGTGAGCCATCTTGCCAGATTATTTAACAGTATCAGGCATAAACAGTTTGTTCTCCTGTGCTGCAGGACATCTCCCCATTGCTCTTCCCTTGCCTCTGCATTGAAACAGAACTGCATGCCCACTTCTAACCAGTCTGTTTGTAAAGGCATCACTAGATAATTGTCTGTGTACTTAGCTTTACAAAGAGCATGATGCTTGGTGGTGTTTGTACTAGAATATTTAAAATACAGATGCTATATAAAGACAGATATTACACCATTTAATTTAGATAAACACAGCAAATAAACACAATAGTTTTAGCCTTAATTTCCCCTTACTTACTAATCTTTATAGCTAAGATTCTTTACTCATTCAACATTGTGGATGTTTGAAACTGTTGAGTTAAATTTCGTATTTGAATTTTCTAAATTTTCGGAAATTTCAAAAGTTCAAGTTTTGATTTTAGAAAATCGTCTACTTTCGATTTTAGATTTGTGATAATTGCATACTTTCGATTTTAGATTTGTGAAAATTGTATACTTTCGATTTTTGAAAGTCATCTACTTTCGATTTTCAAAAATTATCTACCCCGGTACTTTCGATTTTCGATAATTATTTACTTTAGATTTTCGCTAAAAATCAAAAATCTGAAAAAAATTTGGGTTCTGTGAAATTCGGGAGTTCCGAAAGTTTAATTGTTTCATCGATTCTGAAACCCTCAGATTCGATTCGAAACTGGGTTCTAATCATACCCACAGTACATATCTACTTGCCACTTGGGATTTATCAAATATCTGCAAGGTGTATGGCCAACTTTAGACTTTTTTTCTATTGAGTCTTACTTCTTTTTAATACAGAACAAGATAAGCAAACACAGACTGAATAAAAGGAAATTCTGTGGTTCACTGCTTAACATTTTAGACTGGATGATGCATTATTCTAATTTTCTGCCTATGGACAAAACTAATTTTAGTGTGCAAGATTGAGTAGTACAAGGATGTCAAACTTGCAGCCCTTTCTGATGTTTGAAAACTACAACTCCCAGCATTCCCTGTCTGCATACTGCAGATATATATATGTATATATTTAGGGGCCCCGTACACTAGGAATCGGTAGTCTAGTGAGAATTATAAAATTAGTCTTGTAAACTTCATTTAAATATCTTTAATCGTTTGGCACAGCCCCAGACTAAAGGGAATCTAGAAGGATAAGCAATGCTCTGGATAAATGTATTTCATAACTTTTATTCATGATGTATTTGTTTAACTGTTTCATATCCAAGTCTTGTGTCAACTAAGGTGAATTTGTCTGTATTAATCCAACATAATCCAACCAACAAATTTAGCAAGGCAATTTAATATTGGGCAAATCAGTGCATAACCCAATTAAGCAACTCAGACGAAGAGCCTGGGCTCCATGCACTGCCCGACTTCAACACAGACAAAAAGTCCGAACGTCACAAGCTTCAGTGACACAACAACAGCGTAATGCATGGCTACACAACTCAGAGAGCATAAGACAACAGCGTCATCCCTGGCTTCTACAACAGAGGGAACGAGACATTTCCCTTACAATTTGCTCCTGGAAGGTTTCAAATATAAAACCGGGAAAGACTGTGTTACTATTGGTGATATGAATCACATTTATATACAAATATAAACCCTGGAAATACTATGTCACTATTGGTGATATGAATCACATTTATATACAAATATAAACCCTGGAAAGACTATGTTACTATTGGTGATATGAATGAAATTTATATACAAATATAAACCCTGGAAAGAACATGTTACTATTGGTGATATGAATCACATTTATATACAAATATAAACCCTGGAAAGACTGTGTTACTATTGGTGATATGAATGACATTTATATACAAATATAAACCCGGAAAGACTATGTTACTATTGGTGATATGAATCACATTTATATACAAATATAAACCCTGGAAAGACTGTGTTACTATTGGTGATATGAATGACATTTATATACAAATATAAACCCTGGAAAGACTATGTTACTATTGGTGATATGAATGACATTTATATACAAATATAAACCCTGGAAAGACTGTGTTACTATTGGTGATATGAACGACATTTATATACAAATATAAACCCTGGAAAGATTATGTTACTATTGGTGATATGAATGACATTTATATACAAATATAAACCCTGGAAAGACTGTGTTACTATTGGTGATATGAACGTAATTTATATACAAGTATAAACCCTGGAAAGAACATGTTACTATTGGTGATATGAATGACATTTATATACAAATATAAACCCTGGAAAGACTATGGGGCATATTTTAAAGGTTCGTTAACTTTTCGCGGCCGTTTTCGTGGACAATTAACGCAATAAATCGCGTTTACCGCGATTATAAAAGTCCGAAAACGCCCGCGAAAAGTTAACGAAGCGTTAAACCTTTCGCGGCGATACTTACCTGTTCCTCGCCGCTTCTAACCTACCTCCGATACTACCTCCCGCGGCGGGGATGGGCAGGCAACCCGCGGCGGTGGTCGACCCGCCCCGGGAGACCGCGCCCACCCGCCCACCAACCCCCGCGGACGAACGGCACCAATCGCCCGCCCCGCTTCCCACAGCCACTCCAACCCGTTCCCCACCCCCTCGCGCAATCTCGGAACGAGGTCTATCGGAGGGGCTGCCGGAAGGGGCCGCAGCAGGTGGTGCAACCACCCCCGTGCACCCCTCCCCGGCAACCCCTCCAGCCCCCTCCCCGCTCCCGGGGAGGAGAGGGGGAGCCGCTGGGAGGGGTGGAGGCCCCTCCAGCGGGGCCCTGAGAAGGGCCTTTTGGGGCTTAGGGGGTCTCCGCAGCTCGAACCGGACCCCCCCTCCCTCGGCCCTTAAGGTGCCTTTGCGGGCACTTACAAGGGCCCTTGCGGCTCTGACAGAGCCTTTGGGGCTTAAGGGGTCCCGCAGCTCGAACCGGGACCCCCCTCCCGGCCCTATATAGGCCTTTGGCGGCACGTATACAGTGTCCTTGGGGCTTAGGGGTCCACAGCTCGAACCGGGACCCGACTCACCCGGCCCTTGTAAGGCCCTTGCGGCACTGACAAGTTGCCCTGTGCGGCACTGCCAGTGCCTTTGGCCTACTATACATTATCGCCCGCGAAGGGCTTAAATTACCACAATGCACGCAGCACTCGCGGGCCGCGATACATACTATGTGGGCATTGGCGCTCGCCATATAAATACGGGCATACGCGTATTTTCGCGGCCGCGATGTGCGGTAAATTTTTTTGGAGCTATTACGTGTGCTTTAACATATGCCCCTATGTACTATTGGTGATATGAATCACATTTATATACAAAATAAAACCCTGGAAAGACTGTGTTACTATTGGTGATAGAACGACATTTATATACAAATATAACCCTGGAAAGATTATGTTACTATTGGTGATATGAATGAACATTTATATACAAATATAACCCTGAAAGACTGTGTTACTATTGGTGATATGAACGACATTTATATACAATATAAACCCTGGAAAGACTGTCTATTGTGATATGAATGACATTTATATACAAATATAAACCCTGGAAAGACTTATGTTACTATTGGTGATATGATGACATTTATATACAATATAAACCCTGGAAAACTATGTTACATTGGTGATATGAATGACATTTATATACAAATATAAACCCTGGAAAGACTATGTTACTGTTGGTGATTGAATGACATTTATATACAAATATAAACCCTGGAAAGACTATGTTACTATGGTGATATGAATGCATTTTAATACAATATAAACCCTGAAAGACTATGTTACTATGGTGATATGAATGACATTTATTACAAATATAAACCCTGGAAAGACGTTTACTATTGGTGATATGAACGACATTATATACAAATATAAACCCTGGAAAGATATTGTTACTATTGGTGATATGAATGACATTTATATACAAATATAAACCCTGGAAAGACTATGTTACTATTGTGATTTACTGAACATTTATATACAAATATAAACCCTGGAAACTATGTTACTATTGGTGATATGAATACATTTATATCAAATATAAACCCTGGAAAGACTATGTTACTATTGGTGATATAGAATTACATTATATACAAATATAAACCCTGGAAAGACTATGTTACTATTTGGTGATATGAATGACATTTATATACAATATAAACCCTGGAAAGACTATGTTACTATTGTGATATGAATTACATTTATACAAATATAAACCCTGAAAGACTATGTTACTATTGGGTGAATGAATACATTTATATACAATATAAACCCTGGAAAGACTTATGTTACTATTGGTGATTGAATGACATTAATATACAAATATAACCCTGGAAAGACTATGTTACTATTGGTGATATGAATGACATTTTATAACAAATATAAACCTGAAAGCTTGTATGTATTGGTGATATGAATAATTTATATACAATATAAAACCTGGAAAGACTATGTTACTATTGGTGATATGAATGACATTTATTACAATAAACCCTGGAAAGACTGTTATATTGGTGATATGAATACATTTTATATACAAATATAACCCTGGAAAGACTATGTACATTGGTGATATGAATGACATTATATACAAATATCAAACCTGGAAAGACTAATGTTACTTGGTGATATGAATGAATTATTACAAATAAACCCTGGAAAGACTAGTTACTATTGTGATATGAATGACATTTATATACAAATATAAACCCTGGAAGACTATGGGGCATATTTATAAAGCAAGTAATACTCCAAAATTACCAGCCGCACATCGCGGCCGGAAAATAGCGCTATCGCCGTATTTATAACGCGAGCGGCCCATTATCGCGGCCGCGATGTGCTGCGGTAATTTAAGTCCCTTTGCGGCGATACTGTATTATCGCCGCGAAGGACTTAAAACCCTTCCGACGCCTCTCCAAGGGGCGGGGCATCGCCCGCCCACCACCCCCCCGCGGCGGCGGCGGGACCACCCGCCGCCGCTTCCCCAGGCCCCTCCCAACCCGTTCCCCGCTCGCGGCAATCTCGGAACTGGAGGCTAGGAGGGGCTGCCGGGAAGGGGCCGCAGCAGGTGTCGCACCACCCGCCGCGCACCCCCTCCCCCAACCCCTCCAAGCCCCCGCCCCGGCCGCTCCCGGGTAGGGGAAGTGGAGGCTCCCTTCAGCGGGGCCCGAGAAGGGCCTTTTGGGGCTTAGGGGCCCCGCAGCTCGAACCGGGACCCCCCCTCCCCCGGCCCTTATAAGGCCCTTGCGGCACTGACAAGTGCCTTTGGCGGGGGTCCCGGGAACCCCAGTGTGGCTCTTAAAAGAGCCCTTGGGCGGCGTCTTCTTTCTTCCATCCCGGCGACCAGCTTCGCCGAGGCCGCCGACCCCCGAGAGGTACCCCTGCCGGTACCCCTGCCGGCGTCTGATCCGACGCAACGTCTCGGGCTGGCGACACCAACCCCACTCCAGGTCGCCGTAGCCAGGCAGACTCACTGCGGGCGCCGTGAGCCCGCTGGCAACCGCCGGCCTCACGAGCCGATGTTGCCAGCTGCTTCTTTTCTTTCTTCTTTCTTCCCAGCATCTACTACTGCGATGGCATCTGAGTTCCGCGGCGGAAAGCTCCTCTTTAAATAGGTTTGCAGAAATCCATAATCCGTTTCTGATTGGTCAATTTTTTAATACTTGCTTTACATTAACCAATCAGATTTCTGGAAAGTTCTGAAATCTCGTCGCCCAAGGGCTCTTTTAAGAGCCGCACACTGGGGGTCCCGGTTCGAGCTGCGGGACCCCCGCCAAAGGCACTTGTCAGTGCCGCAAGGGCACTTGTCAGTGCCGCAAGGGCCCTTACAAGGGCCGGGGAGGGGGTCCCGGTTCGAGCTGAAGGACCCCTAAGCCCCAAAGGGCACTTGTAAGTGCCGCAAAGGCCCTGATAGGGCCGGGGAGGGGGGTCCCGGTTCGAGCTGCGGGACCCCTTAAGCCCCAAAAGGCTCTTGTCAGAGCCGCAAGGGCACTTGTAAATGCCGCAAAGGCCCTTACAAGGGCCGGGGAGGGGGGTCCCGGTTCGAGCTGCGGGACCCCCTAAGCCCCAAAAGGCCCTTCTCAGGGCCCCGCTGGAGGGAGCCTCCACCCCTCCCAGCGGCTCCCTCCCTTCCCCTCCCCGGGAGCGGCCGGGGCGGGGGGCTTGGAGGGGTTGCCGGGGAGGGGGTGCACGGCGGGTGGTCGCGATCACCTGCTGCGGCCCCTTTCCGGCAGCCCCTCCGAGCATCCTGTTCCGAGATTGCCGCGAGCGGGTTGGGAGGGGCTGCTGGGAAGCGGCAGTGGGTGGTCGCCGCCGCCGCGGGGGGGTGTGGGCGGGGTGGGCGTGTCTCCCGGGGCGGGTGCGACCACCCGCCGCGGGTTGCCTGCCCATCCCCGCCGCGGGAGGTTAGTATCGGCTGACTTCGCCACCTTCAAGGTGGCGAAGTAAAACAGCCGATACTAGCCGAGCGAAACCAGTACCGCCGCTTTATAAATAGAAGCGGCGGTAACAGGTAAGTATCGCCGCGAAAGGTTAACGTTTTGTTAACTTTTCGCGGCCGTTTTCGGACTTTTATAAATCACGGTAAACGCGATTTATGCGTTAATGTCCGCGAAAACGGCCGCGAAAAGTTAACGAACCTTTATAAATATGCCCCTTTGTTACTATTGGTGATATGAATGACATTTATATACAAATATAAACCATGGAAAGACTGTGTTGCTATTGGTGATATGAATCACATTTGTATACAAATATAAATACTGGAAAGACTATGTTACTATTGGTGATATGAATCACATTTATATACAAATATAAACCTTGGAAAGACTATGTTGCTATTGGTGATATGAATCACATTTGTATACAAATATAAATCCTGGAAAGACTGTTACTATTGGTGGTATGAATCACATTAATATACAAATATAAACCCTGGAAAGACTATGTTACTATTGGTGATATGAATCACATTTACAGTTATTGTCATGCTAAGAAATTTAAAGCAGAGCCTCCTGGAATGTGCTGTAGCAATGAAAAACCACCCAAGACAGCATGACCATGCCCCTAAAGGCACGTCCACATCCCCAAACATCATGGGCATGCCCCAAAATGTCAAGGGCATGCCTACACCCTAAACAACATGACCACGCCCATATCCCAAATGCTAAGGCCACATCACCAAAGAAAACTACCATGCCCCAAATATTGCAGCCATGCCCCCAAATCGTGTGACCACACCCCGAAATATCATGGCCATACCCCAAACATCATGGTCCTGCCCCAAAGATAACTGTCATGCTCCCAAATATTGCAACCATGCCCTCAAATGTTTTGACTATGCACCAGATATTTTGGTCACCCCCAAAAAAAAAAAAACATTACAGCCACATCCCAACACATCATGGCCATGCCACCAAACATCTACTACGTCTCCAAATGTCATGGCCACGTTTTCAAACACTGTGGCCATGCCCCCAAACATTGCGACCATGCCACCAAATGTCACATCCATGAATCCTGGACACCACAACATCACAGACATGCCCCCAGACTGTCCTCACCCTAGAATGCAGTTTTACTATAAACTTGTGCTATACATCCCCCCTCAACTCATAACTATTAAATACATGACGTACATTACCAACTGGGCATTTCCCCCCTCTCTCTTCCATCTAAGCCAAACACACACCTGCACGTAACGACTACTATACCCATATGTGTACACTGGCAACGCCAGGTTCAGCTGCTAGTCATTAATAGTGAAACGAGTGAATGAAATAAAGAAAGATACTATCAGTGTCATGGGTATTTTCTGATTATTACGTGATGGCTTTTGTTAGCCAGTTTTTTGTAAATAACTTGATAATGGGTTGAGTTTTCCCTGAAATGTTTTTTTTCCCCATAAATGGGTGAATAAATATTTGTTCACTACTTTCAAATTTGGAATTTCCTGTGCATCAAGATTTCCCTGTGACTGGAGAGCAGTTTGGAATTGTCCATCATTGGGCCACTTAACCTTTGCTTTGTATACACGTTAGATATTTGTTTGCCTAAGTGGCCGATAAACTACCACTTCAACAGTCAATTTAACGTGCACTGAGGCTCCTGTTGTCATTATTTGGTCATTCCTCTCTTCTCTCTATAGAAAGGTAAAAGTCAATCAGTGGCAGAGCGGTCTGTCTTTAGGGGATTAAAAGATTGTTGGACAGATCATCTATTGATCAATTTAACAATCTTTCTCTTATGTGTGTGAAAACCCTTAAGCCTCGTACACACGCTGGATTTTCGAGCGAACGACAAACGACCCCCTGGATTTCCCTAGATAAGCATGATTACATATTCTAGCCATGTCTGACTATATGCAGCTTAGCAGACATTTTGCTTTGCACCTTTCATCACTTGTGACAGATCATACGCAAATTCGGACAGATATTTGCTTTATCAGCATTGCTTCTCTGCATTGTTTTTACTTTTATATTCTAGCAGTTATAAAAACCAAATGTCTACCTCCCAATCTGTACAATTGCCCTGCATTCCGCTGTAAATGGCGTCTAAACATCTGTCTGCTTTAAGTCACGACTCACCCCTTTACCACCTAAACAGCAAGGAAAACCCTACATCGTATTTATTTTTCTATGAGGTTTTTTTATAAATAAGCTATTCTACAAATGCAGAAATGAAAATAAATAGAAAGTGTGTTATGTGGCCTATAAACGCACAAAAAGATAACAAAGGAATGAAGAATTCTTGTGGTTTTGTCTTGTAATTGTCTGTACACAGAGGCACAAGCACACTTATCAACACACATACACACAGATGTATATGAACACAAAAGCTTACCCCTCACAAAGGCATACACTGTAATATACTTCACACACACATATGTACACTAGAGATGGGATCCGGGTCCAACAGAACCCGGATCCGACGCGAAACTCCTCGGTTCCAGCTATTTTCGATAATTTTTGAAAACAGCATCAAACGCTCGAAAATCCTCAAAAATCCGAACGAAAAAGCAAAAATGGTCTCCGATCGTATTTTCGAGAATTTTCGAACGTTTGAGGCTATTTTAGAAAATTATCGAAAATAGCTCCATACATTCGAAAATTCATTCCGGTTTCGGATCTTCTGGATTTTTCCAAGATCTGGGAATCCCAAAACGGTACAAAACTATTGAGTTTCGGCCATCTCTAATATACACACACTAATGTAATGTTTAGTTCAGCACTGTAAATAACTATAGTCTCTGTAACCATACTCAGCCAACAATCCAAAGAGGATTAATTAAAAATAAATATATATATACACAAATATTTAATATATTTTTAATTGTCTATATATATATATATAATTTATATAACTATGAACTGGTTAAAGTTAAGATGATGAACTTGTTTTATGGCCTTTTAAGTATGTTTGCAGGTTTAAAGTTTTTATCTTATGTCTGATGATGTGTTGACTGAATGCTTGTGAAATCCCTACGCATTTAGACCTCCAACACAAAAAAAAACCACGAGAAGAAGAAAAATGTAAGAAGAAAAAAATGTTTATGTTACAGGACAGAATACAATTATTTCAATCTAATCTGGTCCAGATTCATCAGATAATTAATATTTCTTGGTAGACTGCAGCGTAACAGCTGGTTTTAATTCTTCATGAAGAAATCATTTGGGAATAAGGTTTAGGGTTAGGTTTGTCTTGCAAAAGTCTGATTAAAATGCTTAAGAGTATCACAACAAAATAAGTCTATTTCTCTGGTTTCTTGGGATAGAAAATGTTACTTTACATAATGAACCACCTGGGGACATATTTCAAGTGACTGTGAGTTGCCCTTCATGCTTTTTCTAAAAGGGATTTGTTTAATTAGTAGTATCCAAACATTAAGAGAAGAATGTAGCTCAGGGTTGCATTACAATGTTTCTTAACCACAGTAGTGCTCTTCTGGGATGAAGACACTCCATCCTTACACCTAATAACGTGCTAGGTGCCTATAGGTTATTGTTGGAGGACTCAGAGCTTGAGAAACTTTCATGTTCAAAGACAATGTCCTGACCCTTGAACAAGACTCTCTCTCTTCTCTCAGAGTCTTATCTGTTCACTGCAAGGAAAGCATCTGAAACACTTCTAATTTATATAACGTTTGAAAAGAGAATTACTTAAGAAAGGTGTTGTAAAAGGAACTTAAAACAGATGTTAGGGACACTTTGTAGGTCACCTGGCTGCTGATGTTCGCACCCGAATTAAGAAGTTTGTACAGACATACAGGGAGATTCAATAAGTTGTTATTGTTAAAAATGGTGCACCAACCAATCAGATGTTATTTAACATTTGAAAGCTTACATCTGATTGGTTGGGGCAAACTTAGCACCATTTTTAACAATAAGAACTTTTATTGAATCTCTTTAATTGAATGTTTCTGGTCTTGTTTGTAGACTTACATCATTTCAATATTAGATCAAGTAATCAGCCCACTGTTGTGTGAATAACGAAGAACAATCTTAATTATTAGTATATGTTACTTGTCAATTCGAGCAAAATAAGTAAAAAAGATTTTCCTATACCTGAAGTTTTCACTTTCTCGTGGCCTATGTGAGCTAAGACAACGGTGTTGGCCTGAGAAAATTGGTTTAAGATCAGAATGATAGATCAGTTTATATAATAATGTTGATGAGCCCCTGTAGGAGAGCCTCTGATTAATTTAATAAACATTTTCGTCATCCTAGGAAGTGGTGGGCCTTCTGGTGCTGGAAGTAAACAATATAACAATGGTATTTGTTTGTAAAACACATTTGTTTGTAAAACACAAGCCCCACCCACTCGCTTGTGCATCTGCGAGTGGGTGGGGCTTGTGCACCCACGAGTGGGCGGGGCTTGTGTGTCCGCAAGTGGGCGGGGCTTTTGCACCCGTGAGTGGATGGGGCCACAGCACCCACGAGTGGGCGGGTCCACATGGGGCTGTAAGAGAATGGGCCAAGGGGGGCCTGCAACTGGAGGGACCATGGGGTCCATGAGTGGGAGGGACCAGGGGGCTGCAAAGGGGAGGAGGAGACACAGGCCAGATTGACTGACATGGTTTCAGAGCAGGAAGCAGGAAGTGCAGGGGACCTGGTGATGCTGCTGCCATATCACACACAAAAATGTAAATATCTTCAAAACTATGCAAAATAAACGATGAAAATAAATTGCAAAAATTCAGGAGAGCAATTCCTATCAATTTATCTAAAGTCATTTTTGGACCACAGTTCCCCTTTAAGGAAACCCCCCCGAAATATGGTAAAACTGACATATAAGAAGTATATGTGACCACAATGGCTTTTCATTCTCTGTATTTAATCCTGTTGATTGTAATGAGAGAAAATGTTACAGAGCAACAGGGTTCTGTGCTGTAGAATTGTGTCAGTGTGTTCATTTTAGCCTTGGGTGCTATTAGCTTCCATGTCACCTCTAATATTGGTAGCTTGGTAAGGAACTAGTTAATAAATGTCTGGGGTATGGAGGACCATGCCAGGGGATTTAGTAACAGGACAGTATCTGTATTCATCATATACTGTGCTCTATCCCCCACAAAACTTAATTGGTTGGTTTAAAAGGCATGTCCAGACCGTAGAAATGTCAATCACCCCCCCAAACCCCACTTTCATTAAAGATGCCCATGAAGTTCTTTTCCTGACTCGGTTCCTTTGTCAATCCTCCTCTGCTCTGCGGCTGACAGTCGCTCTACTTCCTGGCTGCGGAAACCCTCTGCTCCTGTTTTAGTTCGAAACAAGCTCGAAACAGGATCAGGGGGAAGCTCACAGGGGCGAGGGAGCGGGTCAGGTAGGTGCCTTCAGAAGGATTATTATTATTATTATTATTATTAATTTTTATCTTTAAAACCTATAGATAATGCAAAAGTGGGTTTTTTGGGGGTGATTAACATTTCTAAGGTTACTTTTTTTTGGCTGGACATGCCCTTTAACCATGTCAACTGTATCACAAATGTTTAGGGTTAACCCTGTCGAGAAGCTGAAATAACCCAGGATAATCCCAACCTTAGACATTAACACATTAATGCCCCCACAAGAAACATACAAGCTCACCAGAGGAATTCTGCCTGCAATGTTGATGAATATAAATCTTGGCAGCGTGCACTTGTCTGGCTGTAGATTGAGATAAATGTTGCTGGATAGCTTGAGGAGAAAATCTCCCATCTGCCCCCCCCCCCCCCTACTTTGAATAGTGTAATGTTTTGCAATGCTGTCATAAAAAAAAATAACCCGCCTTCCAAGATATATAGCAAATCCCTGTAGATGAAGCAGAGATAGGGGCCCCATCATTGTTTTGCTGGGGGCCCAGTGATTCCCAGTTTTGCCACTGAAATAATATAAAATATAATTTCACTTTTCTCCACCAAAAATTGCAATATTTGTATTTACAGTTATTGATAAAATAAGCTCTATACTGTACATATATCCTGACTTGTAATCTAGGAGCTGCTGAATAAAATGATATACGTTCTGCTTTTCTAACCGACGTAAGCAAAATGTTTTAGTGCAGTCGTTCTGCGGTTCTCCATTTTACAACTTCTTCACCTTCGCACTGGAAAATGCAAAGAGGGGAAGTTACCGGAGGCGCTACGCTCCTATTCCCCTGAAAGTAGCTACAGTAATTAGACATATCATTCTGTCTGGGGAAGGGAAGGAAGGGGGGTTGGAAGTAAACTCTTCCTTGTTTTACACAGGTGTGCACTTGGGTAAATGTGTTGTAGGCCTTATACCATATAAACACTATGCTGAGCATTTGTATATATAGGCCTGACCTATTGTGTTTCCTAAAGTCCACATGATTGGCCAGGATATTCCGACATGAAAAATCCGACAGAAACGATCCATTGTGTTGGAAATCCCAACCAATCAACATGACAATCTGATTAAAATATTGACCATGTCACCAAGACTATCCAGTCCAGAATATCCTCCAATATGTACCAGCCTTACATATGTAATATTTAAACATTATCTAGCAAACCAGTTCAAGTATTTCTAAGTAATATTAAGTAAATACGGTAGAAATGCTCTATATATTGTACCTTGCAACCTGCTGCTTTTCCGTTTTCTTTTCTTTCAAACCTGTTGGATGGATTTCTCCCTAATCTCTCTATTTTACAATTAGGCTTTTCCCTGCAGTATAATAATGTGTAAAATTCCACAGAAATCCCTTTCAGTCCTTTTTTCCAATTCCCAAATCCACCTGTTATTACTTTTTACGACGTCCTTGAAAACATTCTGTAATAGACCAAAGTTGTTCCTGCACCTGCACGCATGACATAGCCTGTACCACCTGCACCACTTATACAGGGGACGTAGTTATAAAGCCACGCTGTTTTGGATGTGGGTGTTTTTTTCTGGCAGACTTCACCACCATTTTTTTTTCACATAACATAATTACTCGGAAAACTTTTCTTGTTACTCAGGGCGTAATGATGGGAAATAACACATGTTGGTTAGACTAATTAAGCACCCCGTGGCATTTCCAGAAATAGATGTGTTATATAGTTTAAACTGACCCAGGTACATTTTTTTAGTTATGATTAGAGATGGCCGATTCGCGGACCCGAACCCGGGTCCGCCGCGGACTTCTCCCGTCCGCGAACGGCGGATTATTCCGGACTTTCCGGACTTTCCGGACTTCCGAACTTCCGAACTACGGATTTTTTTTTTTTACGAAAATTTTCGAAAATACGAGTATCTCCGTAATTACGAGGATCTACGATATTTTCGGGATCCGGAAAAACCGAAGATCCTCGTAATTACGAGGATTCGCGTAATTACGAGGATTCACGTAATTACGAGTATTCTCGTAATTACGAGAATACACGTAAAAACGAGTAATTCGTGTAAATTTTTCAAGACGGAGCAAGCCACATGATCCAAATTAGCCAATGGCAGCTATCATAGTTACGGAAAGCCTCGTTTTTTTACGGAAATCCTCGTTTTTACGGGAATCCTCGTATTTTCGAAAAATACCGTTTTTTTTAAAGTCACGCTAGCGGACTGTACTTTTTAGGTATTGTTTTTCCAAGGCATATTCCATTATAATGTGCGTTCGCCTTTCTAATGTCGCTTTTCCAAGGCATATTTCATTCTAATGCGCGATCGCCCTTCTAATGCGTGTTCACTTTTTCAAGGCATATTACCCATTAGAATGCCTTTTCGCTCAAACAATGACTTTTCACCACCTTCAGGGTCACGCTAATCTTTCGCTCTTTTTAACGCAAAAACCACCTTTCGCTCTTTTATAAATCGTGTTATGCCTTAAAAGGGTTTAGCGATAGCTCGCGGAAACGGTTTCGCCATTCGTTAACACTACCTTTATAAATAGCGTTAACTGTCTTTTTGGTGAAAACCCATGCGAAAAGCAAATGCGAAAACATTTCGCTACTTTTCGCTCTTTTATAAATATGCCCCTAAGTTTTTTTCGTATTTGTTCAATCCAGCAGGGTGTCTGATCAAAGGTGCAAAGTGTGAAAGTCATTGTAAAATGTGCAGACCTGAATAGACTTTTCAGTAGGAGAACCAAAGGTGGTCTGCTGGATGTTACCATACTCCCGAAAGCTTGCTTGATTTTTTATTTAGTTATCCAATAAAAGGTATCACAGCTCTACTTCTCTTCTATGACAAAGAAGTACAATATCTCAAGTTCCCTTTTTGTGGACATTTACCTTGCCACCTTTCATTTCTTTAAACAATAACATGAAATGCAAAACTAGTTAAATAAATTTTCAGAAATTTAACAGAAATATTTCACCTACTGTATCTTTAATTTATTGTGTTAAACCTTACAAGGGCTACATTTATGGTAAACACAAAGAACAAGATCATTTTTATTAGCAGTAATGGTATTTCTTTGCGTTAATGGCTATGCAAGACGAGAAAGTTGACTTTCCACATTTTTTATTTGGTCCACTTGAGACTTTGTAACAAACACTTTGTTTTAACAGACACATTTCTCTTATGCTTGGTCATTTTTCCCCACTTTGAAAGCAGCATATGGAAGAAGACTTCCTCATTAATCTCTTTAATTGATCTGCACCTGTTACCAAAGCTCAAACAACCTTCTCCTTCCAGCACGTCTTAACTTTTAATATATTAAGTTCCACAGCAATGCCCCACATTGTTCATGGACATCAAACTAGCCTTACATTAAATAGCGTGCCATTATTTAAATAGATGTTTTAAAGGGAAGTTAGGCTTTTTTTTTTTTCATTAAAGAAATCTTACACATCTTATATAACTCCCCACCAGAATTATATATATAAGAAAAACAACACAACAAGAATCCTGGGTACTAAATAACGCTATTCCTATTCTGTGGAACCATGAATAGGGTGAACATCTTGTTTTTTTTACCAGAAGCAAAAAGATACATTTAAAGGGCATGTTTACCCCTTAAACAAGAAACTGGCCATATATCTGTTACCTGCCCCAAACCCCAACTGATATATTTTGTACTTTATTACCTGTAATATTAACCAGATATTGAAGGATAATTAGGGCCCTTCCTTCTGGTAGAAATAAGTTGGCTCCTCCCTCCTTGCAGTCAATCAAGGCTGTGACTTCTGATATTACAACCAATGATTGACTGATGCTTCCCCTGCTGCCTCCTCTGCACATGCTCAAGCTTAAAAAAAGCTCTGTGAGTCAGAGGTGGAGGCAGATACCTTTTCTAGAAAGGAAAAAAATAGTATTTATCTGGCTACAAATACATGCATGTAAAAAAATAGCAGTTGGGGTTGTAGGCAGATAACTGACAAGTTACTATTTTTTTTTAAGGAATGTTCTTTAACAAAACATTATGATAAAAGTCAAATAATAAATTATACTTGAAGGGTAATTATACCCTTTAAAGAGGGTACCATCAGTCTCACTGGGGGCAGATAGCACAGGGGATAAGCAAGGTGTAGATTGGCTAGTGGTGGGAGGAAGGGGGAGGGGCTAGCATAGGGGGATAAAGAGACCTGATATATAAAAGTGCATAAATAAATTAGAAGGTCATAATCTAAAATGGATGCTTGCAAATGTGAGAAGCCTGGCTGACAAACTGCAGCATGTTGGTGTGGGGTTTTTTTTCCGCCTTCCTCTGATTCAACTGTTAGGCAGGAAATGGGGGTATTGCTGAGTAAGTTGGACTGGATGGATGTATGTCTTTATTCAACCTCAAATACTATGCTAAGTCACCCCTCTCCTGTTAATAGTTTCCAAGGTGAGGACCACGGGGTCCACAACTAATGTTGCTGGACTTTTTAAAGTCAGTAGGTAGGTCAGTGGAAGGGTAGGTCAGTAGGTGTGTGTACCTGTGTCTGGTTGAGGGGGTACGTCTTTTTTGTGTTTACAACCATAAAACTAACTTTTATTGAGGATATATAAAAATTACCCTTTAAGTATGGCTGTCACAGGAATAGAAGAGTAGGTCAGTAGGTGTGTTTACCAGTGTGAGGTTGTGGGTATATGCTTTTGTATGTAACTAACTTTTTTGACTATAGTTACCCTTTAAGTATGGCATGGAAAGGTATAATGTGGTCACCCCCCAAAAAAACCCAAAACATTATGGTCCGCCCCATACATCATGGCCATGCCTCCAAACATCCCAGGTCTGTTCCCGAATCACACCCACATATACAAACATCCATGCCCCCAAACACCACAGGCACACCCCCAAATACCCCACCCCTAAATGGCATGGCCACACCCACACTTTGAAACAGCAACAGCAATGTTACGTCTGAGCCTCCTGGACACCACAACATCACAGACACAACCCAGACTGTCCACACCCTAGAATGCCGTGCCCCCACCCACCACAACATCGCAGACATGCCCAATCCACCTATTCAAACCAGGACGGTTGGGGGTATGGACTACATGGGAATTACCTGCATTACCTGGACTTAAGAAACAGACACACACTGCCCACATGTCACACACTTCACAGGCAGTTACAACTAACTATCAAGACATCATGGCACAATTCAGACCTAATACTCAGGGGTGTAGTAGTACATGTATCTATTTATGCAGCATAGCCAAGGTCTTGACTCTTTCTCCTGCATGTACGTGTTCCCGTTCCTATGTGCATGTGCGAGCAGGGACTCAGTAAGTGGCTTTACTATGGGACACTTTATATATACATGTGTGCGCTGCTGACACGGGCTGGGGGCATTTTAGCATTTTATACATATGTGTGTGCTGCTGGCATGGGATGGGACATTTTGTATATATGTTTGTGCTCTGCTGACATGGGCTGGGTGGATTCTATATATACATGTGTGTGCTGCTTGCATGGGCATAGGGGCATTTTATAATATTTACCAGTCTGAAAACCTCTGGGCATGGGGGCATTTTATAATATTTGCCTGTCTGTGTGCTGGGCATTTTATATATGCACATATGTGTATGTCTGTGCTGGGGAGCCATGGGGCATTCTACTGTATATTTACAAGTATGCGTGGGTTGGACATAAGGGCATCTTATATTTACCAGTCTATGTTGGCATATCTTATATTTACAAGTATGTGTGGGATGGGTATCTTGTCTGGTAAATATGCCCACATATCTCAGTTGTCGGCATAGTCAGCCTTTCAGTTCACCGGACAGTGTAAAGTCAGCCTTCCAGTTCACCAGCCAGTGCAAAGTAAGACCTTAAGCTCACCAGTCAGTGTTGTCAGCCCTCCAGTCCACCAGTGAAAGTTGTCCCACTACACCCCCCTCTACAAGCCACACCAGCTCTTTTTTGGCGGGTGCACGCTTTGTGTGCTGCAGGAAGATACTGGGGAGGTTTTATTCATTACCCAGTATTGTCAGCCCTCCAGGTCATTAGCCAGTGTTAGTGAGTGCTCATTCATTCCCCAGTATTGTCAGACATCCAGTTCATTAGCCAGAATTGTCAGCTGTCTAGTTCATTACCCAGTGTTGTCAGATCTCCAGTTCATTACCCAGTTTTGTCAGCCTTCCAGTTCATTACTCAGTATTGTCAGCCCTCCAGTTCATTAGTCGGTGTGTAAGCCCTCCAGTTCAGCTGGCCATTTAGCCATTTAGTCAGTGCTCCAGTTTATTAGTCTGTTACTGTTATCTTGAGCACATTTTAAACTTGGGAATTTTGCATGGAAATGGGCATAACTTTAACAAAGTGGGTGTGCCCTTGGTAAAGGGGGTGTGGTCAAAATGTTGTGATTTATGAAAGAGCCACTTGGTTGTATTTGTCCCCAAGGCCAAAAGGTCCCAATTCTCCCCTGATGCTGTAGCATATGCAGATAAGCTTTAAATGAAAAGCGACAGTATACATATACAGTACATCAGAGATGGATTAATATCATGTGGGGCCCTAGGCAGGGCCATAATTTAGGGCCCCTTTTTTATTAAATATATTGTATAGACATTAATTGTTACTGCTTTTGAAGCTGGGCCCCCAGAAGTTTCCTGGGCCCTAGGCAGTTGCCTAGGGTTGCTTCGTGGATAATCCTGCTCTGTATAATATTGAGTATTACTGGTATTAATATACAGTAGTTCTGGTTGGTACAGGGATACTATATAATATTGAGTATTACTGGTATTAATATACTGTAGTTCTGGTTGGTACGGAGATACTATATAATATTGAGAATTACTGGTAAAAATATACTGTAGTTCTGGTTGGTATGGGGATACTATATAATATTGAGTATTACTGGTATTAATACATATACTGTAGTTTCTGGTTGGTACGGGGATACTATATAATATTGAGTAGTACTGGTATTAATATACTGTAGTTCTGGTTGGTACAGGGATACTATATAATATTGAGAATTACTGGTATTAATATACTGTAGTTCTGGTTGGTACGGGGATACTATATAATACTGACAATTACTGGTATTAATATACTGTAGTTCTGGTTGGTACGGGGATACTATATAATATCAGAGATGGATTAATATCATGTGGGGCCCTAGGCAGGGCCATAATTTAGGGACCCTTTTTTTAAAATATATTGTATAGACTATAATTGTTACTGCTTTTGAAGCTGGGCCCCCAGAAGTTTCCTGGGCCCTAGGCAGTTGCCTAGGGTTGCCTTGTGGATAATCCTGCTCTGCAGTACATGTATGCTGGTATATAATTTTAGATTTTGGAGTTGTACCAAGTTCAACCCAATCAAAGTTCTGCCGGATCCGTGAAATTTCAAAATGATGGTTTTTTTTAAAGCAAGACTCGTCACTTAAAATCACTTCTTCTTTTTACTCTTTATTTTTTGTACAAATTATCAGATAAATATTTTTATTCTAGCCATCAGATAACAAATGCCTTCTTGGTACTAACACCAGATTTTGCAAATATTTTATATTGTGGATTTTTTTTTTTTTTTTTTGTTTAAAGGATAAGGAGTGAATCTGTAATTTGTAAATTAAATTTTTTTAATAATACAGAAATTTTAATAAAAAAAAACAACTCTTGTGTAACATTTGCATCAACACTAATGTCAGTCTCACAATGAATTTCAAGGACATTAACATAAAATCTTTGCTGAATTTCTCAATTTTAACACAGCCATACACAAAATTATTCCGACACAGGGAGTCCCTGGCATGTAGAAGTGACAGTTTAAATTGGTAGCCTGAGGTAACTTGCCAAGGAGCTGATATGGGAATAAAATTAGGTCTCCCTGTTTCACGAATCAGAAGTTCTCGGCCAATGTTTCTTTCCAAAAAAATAAAAGAAGAAAAAATAAGAGACTGTCTATATTTTTTAACTGCTGAGCTGCACTGTAGAAATGGACAAATTAAAGGTTTTTACTAACCAAGGATGGTTCACCAACTTTTTCTGAATACGTGAACGGTGGCTCAGTGGTTAGCACTGTTGCCTTGCAGCGCTGAAGTCCTGAGTTCGATTCCCGCTTGGACACATCTGCAAAGAGTTTTTATTCTCCCCGTGCTTGCGTGGGTTTCCTCCGGGCACTCCGGTTTCCCCCACAATCATAAAGACATACTGATAGGTTGTCAAATAAATGTGCTTAGATTGTAAGCTCTTCGGGGCAGGGCCTGATGTAAATGTATATATGTAATTGTAAAGCGATACGGAAGATGTTGGCGCTATATAAAGCCATAATAATAATAATAATAATATGTGGGTTTATAAGTACTAGATGGAATTTTACAATATTTAAAACAAATGGGCAATCAACACTAAGGTAGTACACATTTTCATTTATATTATATCCTAAATAAGGGTAATTCATTTCCTAATTAGAGATGGCCACACCCATCTTGTTATTGGTTCTTGATTCAGAACTTAGGGTTCGACAATGAAATGTTATCAGTCTTATGACAAGGTTCTGCTGTAGTTTGACAGTGTAATTTTACAATTATTTCATCTTCACCTTCAACCTTTAAAACTGTGTGAATATTGGGGATGTTAGTCTGTGACCATTTTTAAGTTGTGGAACCTGTCCTGAAGTTATAGATAATATGAAGAATGTCCCAAAATGTCTAAAGTTCCTTTAGATGGTTGAAAAAGCTCCATTAAACACATGGTTCAGGAGCGAAACGTGTCTGTCCATTCTCCCCTCTCCTTGGGCATATCTACGTTATAAATTAGAAATATCACACAACAATATGTGCAAGGATGGTGGCAGCCACAAACAAAACCTTATAAAAGCTTAATACCTGATGGTTTTTCAGTGGTGGTGACATTGACTTTGTGGGCTTTAATTATGGCTCCCTTAATAAATATTTTGTATAAAATAGGTGATGTTCTGTTTTATAAGGACATTGTGTATGCAAACATCAGATTTTTTTGAGTCTAGAGCAGGAATTATTTTGAGTTAGGGGGAGTGAAATATAAGATTTATAAACCACTTGCAAGAGTGAAATCTAAATGCATATTACATTATTTAGATTGTAGGCTCTCACTCCTAATGTATCAAGGTATATTGTACCTCTATTCATCTATAATTTATATGACAGATAGCTAGATAGATAGATAGATGATGGACGGACGGACAGACGATAGATAGATAGATAGATAGATAGATAGACAGATAGACAGATAGATAGATAGACAGATAGACAGATAGATATATAGACAGATAGATATAGATAGATAGATAGATAGATAGATAGATACGATAGATCGATAGATAGCTAATAAGATGATGGAACGGACGGACAGACGATAAATCGATAGATAGATAGATAGATAGATAGATAGATAACAGACTAGACAGATAACGACAGACAGACGACAGACAGACGACAGACAGACAGACAGACGACAGACAGACAGACAACAGACACAGACCGTAGATAGATAGATAGATAATAGATAGATAGATAGATATATAGATAGATGATAGATGATGACGGACGGACAGACATAGAATAGATATGATAGAATAGATAGATAGATAGATAGATAGATAGATAGATAGATTAATAGACAGACGATAGACAGACAGGTAGACAGATTGATAGATGATAGATGATAGATGATAGATAGATAGACAGACAGACAGATGGATAATAGATAGATGATGATAGACAGACAGACAGATATACAATAGATAGGTAGACGACGACAGATAGATAAATAGACAGACAGACAGATAGATAGATAGATAGATAATAGATAGACAGACAGACAGACAGATAAATAGATAGATGATAGATAGACAGACAGATATACAATAGATAGGTAGACAGACAGACAGATAGATAAATAGATAAATAGACAGACAGACAGACAGATAGATAGATAGATAGATAGATAGATAGACAGACAGACAGACAGATAAATAGATAGATAGATAGATAGATAGATAGATATATAGATAGATAGATAGATAGATTATAGACAGAGACATAGACAGACCGGTAGACAGATTGATAGATGATAGATGATAGATGATAGATAGATAGACAACAGACAGATGGATAATAGATAGATGATAGATAGACAGACATATTACAATAGCTATTAGACAAGACAGACATAATATATAAATATACAGACAGACAATAGATAGATAATAGATAGACATAGATAGATAGACGACAGACAGACAGCTAATATATAGATGATAGAAACAGACATGATATACATAGATAGTAGACAGACAGAACATAGAATAAATAGATAAATAACAGACAGACAGACGATAGATAGATAATAGATAGATAGATAGATAGATAGACAACAGACAGACAATAAATAGATGAATAGATAGATAGATAAGATAAGATAGATAATAATAGACGGATGGATGGAGGATAGATAGACAAACAGATATAGAGGATAATAGATAGATAGATAGATAGATAGATATCGATAGATGAGATAATAGTTAGATAGATAACAAACAGTATACGATAATGATAGAAGATAGATAGATAGATAGATACTGTAGATCAGATGATAGATAGATAATAGATAGTGATAGATAATAGATAGATAGATAGCTAGATAGATAGATAGATAGATAGATGAGATAGATACTGTAGATCATAGATGAGATAGATAGATAGATAGATAGATAGATAGATAGTGAGATAGATAGATAATAGATAGATATAAGATATATAACGGCATGTAACAACTAGTTTGAACAGTTCGAGTTCGGTCCCAACTCAGGTTTGGGTTTGAGCCATTCCTAGCAGAGAAGAAGTTTTTACCTTTCCCACCCTGATCGTGTTTGTGATCGTAACTACCCACATAATCATTGGGTCAGGTAGTTGTTGTCAACGTCGGGAAGGAAGTTTGCCGTGTATGGCCAGTTTTAAAACCATAGTTTTTGCGAACTAGCGCTGTGAGAATTTAAATAGGTATAATTATTAATAGGGCATATCCACCCTTATACATAAATTTCCCCCACCATCATAGTACAGTCATCCCCCGCTAAAAATAAATTTTAAGAAAGTTGCCCCAATGTTACTTACCTTACCTTCCTTCTCTCCTCCGATGGCACGGCCCGGCCTTCACTTGCAAGACACTTGCAAGCAGGGGCGTGACGGCACCGCAGTCTGTGATTTGCTGATAGCAGCCAATCACGGACGCGGCTGCCGGCTTCTAAGAATGCGGGGGGGAGAGGGAAGGTAAGTTGAGTGGTCGGGTCTTTCTTAAAAAATTTTGCGGTGGGGCTGGGGGAAAGATATCTATTATATGGGCCAAGGGGTTTATGGTAGGAGGGAGGGATCGCAAAATGGGGGGGAGAGGGAGCGAGAGGGGGAGAAGGACTGCAGTACGCATGCCAAACTTCTCCCGGGGCGAACGACAGGAGGCAGATGTCCTATATGGACTGCGCTATCCTCCTGGTTGGCAGTTTTTTGGACTTTTGGGGGGACATCCAGGAGAACCATACGGAGCTGAATGTGAGGTAAGGATTTTATTACACTAACACATGGTGGGGCCATTAGTGGGGGGATTATAGTTTTGGGTGTGGACATCCCGGGATATAGTTTGGGGGGTGGACATGCCCTTTAATTAACTGATTGAGTCATTTGAATTATTTTCAGGTTGGTAACATCGTGCCACCAAATGCTGAACTGAACACACACTTTGAAGAGAATTAACAAGCAACTGCCCCAAGATAATATCACCATTGCCTTATTTATCAATAGAGATGTAATGTGGGTTCGAATAAAACACAGTTTCGAATCGAATCTGAGGGTTTCGAAGTCCTGACAAAACTTTTGGAATTCCACATTCCACAAACCCGGATTTTCGGAATTTTCTGATTTTTATATCAAATTTCAATAATTATCAAAATCGAAACGAAAATGCAAAAAATACGAGTAATGATCGATTTTGTAATCTCGGTAACCCTCGAAGTTGCTCCGATTTCGGTAACCCCTCGAAAATAGAATGCGAGCTGGAAACAAGCCCGATCATGAGTGAAAGATAGTTTTGCCCAATACGTTTTGGTTCTATTTCCGGGTTCCCCAGACCCATTCCCCAGGTCTCTGTGTCATTTACAGTACCTACTATTATCATTGTCCCTCAAAATGGACAGAAACTTAAAAAAAAATTCTCTCATAGACTTCAGGCTTTATATCTTATCTCTACTTTTCGAATTTCGAATTTATCAATATTTGGAAAATTCGAAAACGGAACGAAACTCAACACGTTTTGAACATCACCTCTCTTTATCAATTACTTGTTTCATTGTTTTATATTGGCTAAACCTAATGCATGAATCAGTTTAAAAATCATCTGAAAAAAACCGTTCACAGGCTTACCGCCGTAGACAGGAGTTAATTTTACATTCCTGCTTAGCTGCTCATTTAATTAACTAGACTTTCACCAAGGTCACTTGCATTTGTCCCTGTCATTGTTTAGTTATCGAGTACACTAACAAATCTATTTTTCTTTTTGAATTCTCTCTCTCTCTCTAACAAAAAAAATGATCAGGCTGTCTTTTAGTTCACATAAAAGTATTCAAGGGAAAACTGTGTTTGGACCAAAATCGGAGCTACAGGCCAAGAGCTCTGACTTGGCTAGCTTCCATCCATCACAGCTTTTTCACTGGTTTGAATAAGAATTCCACAGCAATAATGATACATATAAAAATGGAGCGCAAGTCCTTGAAGGGTTGACTAAAATATGTCTAGAAAAAACCCTAGAATGATGTACAGGGTCCGTCCGGATATATCAAGGTTGTGGATCCTGGAAAAGATTACGTAAGGTACCCATATGCGAATATAGTGTCATAAGAGGGCTCACACTGGATCTCTCTAATAGAAACTCACCTTGCATCGGAGCTCCCGAAAAGTCCTCGGGAACAACGTTAATTCAGGAATATGCCATGCTCTCCGCGATCTGTTTTAACCTTTTAACGATGCTGTTACAGGGCTAAAGGATTAATGAAAATATGTGGGGAAATCACCGGGGAATGCGTGCTTTCTATCAAAAGCTATAACAACTTTCTACAAAATCCTAAATATTCGAGTTTCTATTTTACAAAACAAATTAATAGCTATTCACTTTCAAAGAAAGTCAACAAAACAAGGTCACATTTCTTATTAAAATGTTTAAAATGTATTGTATTTATTTTTTGAGAATAGGAACTAGCATTTTTTTCCACGAGCGCATCGTATAATAATATCTTTATAAGGGGGGGGGGGACTCAGTAATGTATAGCTGTATATATATATTATATTTGTATATAAAAGTATAAATCTATATACCTCCACCAAAGCATGCCAGGTGGTGTGTCCCAAAGACCACAAATCTGGATTAGATATAAATCGTGGAGAGGTCCAGGACCTAAAATGGAACGTAGGGGGGTATTCAATAAAAGTTCTTATCATATTAAAGTGTGTCTAAATTTTGCCCAACACAATCAATTTGCTTTCAAGTTCAAATAACGTATAAGATCTGTATCTGAGTTGTGTTGTGGCAAAAGTCCATTAGCCACTTCCCTGGGTAAAAAATGGCTATCGTTTGGTAAGGTAAAATTCACATCCTAGAAAAATATACTATACGTGGTTTCAATTTTTTTTTAATTTTTGACATTGCCAATGCCTAAACACATGTTCGTAAAAGTCTTGGTGAGTAACCAAGAAATACTTATTTGTCAGCCCTCATGCAGTAAAACATGTCAGCACAGATATACTGTATTCAGGGAGATTCAATAAATTCGTTAGGTGTTAAAAAGTGTGGTGCTAAGTATTTGTCCCCAACCAATCAAGAGGATGTTATTAGCTTTCATCGGAACTCCGTCAAATGGTAATCAGTATCTGGTTTTATGTAAATTAGCACCAATTTTCTAACAACATTGAAAGTAAAAATTTTATTGATCTCCCTAAAATGTGGTTCCATCTACCCAGTTGGTAATTAGCTGAATCACTGCTGTCTTATAATCAGTCTATGTTTCAGAGGTGGGATGCCATGGCTACTACAAATTTAAAATGTTATGTTTGTTCCAAACCCCTCTCTTGTTGTGTGACATCGAATGCAGTGTTAAGTGTTCGTTTTTCTCCTTTTTTCATGCCCAAGGGCTAGGTGAGTGAAGAAGCTAGTGCTTGAAAAAAAATGTTATGTAAGCTGGTATGACAGTCCCCTTGTGTTTTTATATATAGACAAAAGACACGTTCTAAAAGCTGCTTCTTGTCCCTCAGGGCCTTATGGAATCAATCATTCCTGTGCGGGTGCTATTACAATCTATAATTGCTGTAGTTGGTTATCGTCTGTATTAATCTTTTATAACTCAAACAATGGCTGATTTCACTTTTTCCTTTTAATGATTGTACTTTGGTACTTTGTACTTTATTTTGTGTACAGAACCAAGTGACGTAGTAGAAAGCAACACGCTCCAAGGCAAAGCACACACATGGGCCGGACACTGGCGTCAAGACCACGTAGTCCCAAAGCTCTACAATGACAGCATACGCAAGGACGCCACCTTCCGGTTCCGAGATAAAACAACGTGTAATGTGTGGTCGAGGGAAAAAAAAAAGGAAGGAGGAAGGGAGCACATATGAAACGGTGCATTGTGGAGACAACTGGGTCATCCGATTGCATTTGGGGGACTGCCCTCATTTGTCCGGGGATCTAGGGAGCGGTCCCCGAAACGCCTGTGGATGATGATAAGTTGGTTTCTGTTTTCATATGTGAAGGAGTAAAATAGTTGTTCAGAACCGCCAGTGCCATCTGCTTGCTGTGTAAACCGTTATGTGACCTCTAAATCCTATAATTTACATAGCTTGATCATGATACCCTACAAATGCACGAGTTTACTAAACATTCTCCTGACTCACAACCAAGCTTGTGATCTCTCGTATTGTAACTTTATAAAGTAAGAGAACTGCCCAAGGCCTTTAATAGAGCACGAGAACGGTGGGAAAAATTTCAGAACCAAGCCAGAAAAAATTACATGGTTTAGGTTTTTGGGAAAACAACATACTGACAACAAATTTTTCCCCATGCAGATAATTGGGAGCGTCGTGAGGAATGTTTTGAGTGCAACTAAGTCGTATCCCTATCGATTGGATTGGCCAAGCTGAAACTAGTCCTCCCAGTAAAAATATCCGCCATTATAATTTTCAAACACCTGAATTGTGTAGCTCATGCACGTGGACAGCAATGATGTAGCAAAAATTTCCCAAAAAGGGATTGAAATGGCAAAAATATAGATGGTCTGTGTAGTGGCAAAAAAAAAAAAAAGAAGAGGGTGGCGGACAGGGTGATAAAATAACAAACCAGTTCATGATGGAAGAAAATAAATGTACGTGGGGTCGGGTGCCATAGGATAACAGAGATCTGTGGATGCGGTCGATTCCACGTGGTGTTATGTTGGGAACAAATGTCAGAGGGGGGACTGAACAATGGCAGCAAAGTAGTAGGACGGGATGTCGAAACGGGCAAGGGATGCGTATATGGCGGAGCGACAAGAAGATGTAAAGAGAGAGGCACAGCACAATTAATCATCAGTCAGGTGGGCTAGTAACTATGACTGATCCGCGCTGTCCCTAACCCAAGGTATAAGACTTCAGAACGCGGCGGGGGGGGAAATTTTGTGGTCACTGACCCCTCTGCCTGTCACGAGTGGGTGGGGAGGGGGGAAAAAGAGGCGCGACATGGGACAAGAGGAGCTGGGAAAGGGGGGGGAAAGGGGGGGGACACAAACGGAAGAAAAAAAAAGGGGACAGGGGAACTCACTATTTTTTTGCCTGTGCTTTGATGGTTTAATGAACTATTACACCGCATCTAGCACACCATTTGGCCATGTGGTAATCTCTCTCACGCCATGACTGACGCTAACACGCGCTGGATGGACCACAAAAAAGAGGCAGGACCAAAGCAATTCAAACCCGCGAGGGAGACAAAGTAAGATTAGGAGCTAGTGTTGAAATGGATCTGGTTTTATAGAAACATTTTAATAACTTGAGGTCGTGGTAGACCATAGTAGCCCCGTGTAAGCAATTCTCAAATCATATTATTACAGTCCTATCCCGAACGATGTACCAGCGGCTTACATGGCTTACAGCTGGTGTTAAATAATTACACTGTAATGGTGACCTGTGAGGCCTTGGTAAGCAGGCTGTGCTATGTGCGTGTCTTACAAAATTAATGTGCCGCAGCCTGCCCGTAACATCCAGTCGTTATCTGTATTTTAGGGCCATCACATATTGCGAGTTTTGTGTGTACAAGCTACTTGATATTTTTTTTTTAAATAAGAAGCTACAGGTCTAAAGGCCAGTGAAAAAACATGACAACAAGAAAAGAACGTTTAATCAGAACGGCAAGTGGTAAAAGAGACACGGACACGTAAGAGATGAACAGTCGGGTCCATATGCCAAAAAAAATCACACACACCAGTGCCAATAACTGATGGGTACGTGTCAAGGGGAGCACACTTGCAGAACAGGTTTTGTAGGAGCGTACAATGAGATGGTGTGTGTGTAGAGATGAGGATGACAGGGGGAGATATTTATGTAGGGAATATATTTTTGTTAGTATAACTGAGGGGGGGGGGGAGGTTTGTATAGTGGAGGACTAAATAAGTGTATATAGTACAACGGTAGTGGAGTTGTATTAGCGACAAACACAAAAAATGTAAGGTGGCAAAAGTACTTACTGACCGGTTATACCCCTATTTTAAATGAAATAGCCAATGTGGAAAGTCTAGCCCCGCCATGCACGTGTTGAAACCACTGTATGTGGTTTAACCAATTAAAATTTAGGAATTGATGCAGAACATTTTATCGCTGCTATTTAGTTCAGGAAAAGAAGAACGTAACCGTGACGGTTTTGTTTTTTCTACTTTCCAAGAAAGGACCCTAATAACAATTTCCCAGTAATAATAGTGATGAAATTCACATAGGACGAACAACAGACTGAACAAGTAGCACCGTGGCCACCTAGGGGATATCGCTCTTGTAGTTCCTCCACACGCTGAGCAGCAACGAAAATAACAAAACCTGGGAGTGGGCTCATACGCACACTGGCGCGTGTATGTCCATTGCGCCAAAGCGCCCAACCCAAACCGGAGTTACATAATGAGCTCGGAAGACACTCACACGTATCAAAAAAAATTTGATATTATGTGATTCTCGCATTCTCGACCACGCAAACCCTCGAAATGTAATGTTCGAATTACTAGGTAATTGTTCTGTAACCCTTCGGGGAATTATCAATTCGTAACCCTCAGAATTGGCTGAATCTCGCAATCGTGTGGAGCGAGATAGCATGCGGGGGGGGAGGGGGACAAAAGCAGAACCCCTGTCAATTGCCTGACTCATGGGGGGAGAAGTATTTAAACAGTTTTGTATATGTAATAGTACCTAATTTATCCCCAGTACCATTTCCACAGAGGTGGCCGAAAAGAGACCAGAGCCATTTAACTTACATAGAATAACCAATGGTTATTTATCTGCTATTTATAACACCAAACTTTTGTGACTCGTCTGAGTGCAAGGCTAAATGTTTCTAAGCAAAAAATTAAGTATGTTTCTTCAGTAATCTCCGGAGGGAGAAGATTGCGTTCGCCTCACCCTCGGACGGAGAGGCTTAGATAAGAGCGTTGAGAGGTGCGGGAATTTCATCGCTGGAAGTGGGTCCGAAACATTAAAAGTGTCCTCCTACTATTGGTGATATGAAACGACATTATATACAAATATTAAACCCTGGAAAGATTATGGTACTATTGGTGAATGGAATGAATTTATACAAATGTAAACCTGGAAGGAAAGACTTGTTACTGTTGGGGATATGCATGGACATTTAATACAATATAAAACCCTGGAAAGAATATGTTACTATTGGTGATAGAATGACATTTATATGACAAATAAAACCCTGGAAAGACTTGTTACTATGGTGAATATGAATTACATTTATATACAAATAAAACCCGGAAAAAGACTATGTTACTACTGGTGATATGAATGACATGTATATACAAATATAAACCATGGAAAGGGACTATGTTACTATTGGTGATATGAATGACATTTATATACAATATAAACCCTGGAAAGACTATGTTACTATTGGGATATGAATTACATTTTTTTTAATATAAAATATTAAACCTGGAAAAGACTGTGGTACTATTGGTGAATGAACGACATTTATATACAAAATAATAAACACTGGAAGATTAGTTACTATTGGGATATGATGACATTTATATCAAATATAAACCTGGAAAGACTGTGTTACTATTGGTGATATGAACGTAATTAGATACAAGTTATTAAACCCTGGGAAAAAAAGAAATGGTTACTATTGGTGAATGAATGACCATTTTATACAAATATAACCCTGGAAAGACTTGTTATTATTGGTGATATGAATGGAACATTGATTAAAATATAAACCCTGGAAAGACTATGTTACTATGGTGATATGAATGACAAATATTACCAATATTAAACCCTGGAAAGACTATGTTAATGTTGGTGATATGAATGACATATATACAATTAAACAATGGAAAGGACTATGTTACTTTGGTGATATGAATGACATTTATATACACCTATAAACCCTGGAAAGACTATGGGGCCATATTTAGTAAAGCAAAGTAAAGCACTCCAAAAAAATTAACGCCGCACATCGCGGCCGCTGGGAAATAGCGCTATCGCCGTATTTATAAAAAGGCGAGCGCCATTGTATCGCGGCGGGCCCCGCGATTTGCATGCTGTAATTTTAAGCCCTTGCGGCGATCTGTTGTATCGCCGCGAAGGGACTAAATACCTTCGAGCCGCTCTTCCTAAGGGGCGGGGCCACGCCACCCACCCGCGGCGGCGGCTGGCGACCACCCGCCGCCGCTTCCCAGCAGCCCTCCCAAACCGTTCCAAGCTCGCGGCAATCTCGGAACGGGAGGCTAGGAGGGGCGCGGGAAGGGGCCGCAGCAGGTGGTCGCGGACCACCCGCCGCGAACCACCCTCCACGGCAACCCCCTCCCAGCCCCCCGCCCCGGGCCGCTCCTCCGGGAGGGGAAGTGGAGGCTCCCTTAGCGGGGCCCTTGAGAAGGGCCTGTTGGGGCTTAGGGGGGTCCCACAGCTCGAACCGGGACCCCCCTCCCCGCATTATAAGGGCCCTTGCGGCACTGACAAGTGCACTGTGGCGGGGTCCCGGGGAACCACCAGTGTGGCTCTTAAAAGAGACCTTGGCGGCGTCTTCTTTCTTCCCCAGCCCGTCGACACCGCTTGCGAGGCGCCGACCCCCGAGAGGGTACCCCTGCCGGTACCTGCCGGCGTCTTGATTCCGACGCAACGTCCTTCGGGCTGCGGACACAACCCCACTCAGGTCGCCGATGCCAGGCAGACTCACTGCGGCCGCCAGTGAGCCCGCTGGCACCGCAGGCCCTCAAGCGGAGCCGATGTGCCAGCGGCTTCTTCTCTTTCTTCAGCAATAGACTGGATGCATCTGAGTTCAGCGGCGGACAGATCCTCTTTTTAAATAGTTGAAGAAATCCATAATCCGTTTCTGATGGGCAATTTTTTAATACTTGCTTACATTAACCAATCAGATTTATGGAAAGTTCTGAAATCTCGTCGCCCAAGGCCTTTTAAGAGCCCCAGGGGGTCCCGGTCGAAGCTGCGGACCCCGCCCAAAGGCACTTGTCAGTGCCGCAAGGGGCACTGTCAGAATGCCCGCAAAGCCCTTACAAGGGGCCGGGGAGGGGTCCGGTTCGAGCTGAAGGACCCTAAGCCCAAAGGGCACTTGTAAGTGCCGCCAAAGGCCATGATAGGGCCGGGGGAGGGGGGGTCCCGGTTCGAGTCGGCGGGACCCCTTAAGCCCCCAAAAGCTCTTGTCAGAGCCGCTAAGGCACTTGTAAATGCCGCAAGGCCCTTAAAGGGCCGGGGAGGGGGGTCCCGGTTCGAGCCTGCGGACCCCCCTAAGCCCCAAAAGGCCATGGCTCAGGGCCCCGCTGGAGGGATCCTCCACCCCTCCCAGCCCGGCCCCTCCATTCCCCTCCCCGTGGGGGCGGAGGGGCGGGGGGCTGGAGGGTTGCCGGGGAGGGGGTGCACGGCGGGGTGGGTCGGATCACTGCTGCGGGCCCTTTCCGGCAGACCATCCGAGCATCCTGTTCCGAGGATTGCCGCGAGCGGGTTGGAGGGCTGCTGGGAGGAAGCGGCAGTGGGTGGTCGCCGCCCGCGCCGGGGGGGTATTGGGCGGGTGGGGTGGCGCGGTGTCTCCCGGGGCGGTGCGACCACCCGACCGCGGGTTGCTGCCCATCCCGCCGCGGGACGGTAGTATCGGCTGTCTGCCACCTTCACGGTGCGAAAGTAAAACAGCCGATACTAGCCTAGCGAAACCAGTACCGCGCTTTATATAGAAGCGGCGGTAACAGGTAAGTATCGCGCGAACGGTTAACGTTGGTTAACTTTTCGCGGCCCGTTTTACGGACTTTATAAACACGGTAAACGCGATTTATGCGTTAATGTCCGCGAAAAACGGCCGCGAAAAAGTTAACGAACCTTTATAATATGCCCCCCTTGGTTACTATTGGTGATATGAATGACCATTTCTATAAAATATCAAACCATGGAAAGACGTGTTGCTATTGGTGATATGGAATCACAGTGATCACAAATATAAATACTGGAAAGACTATGTTCCTATTGGTGTATGAATCACATTTATATACAATATCAACTTGGAAAGGACTATGTTTATTGGTGATATGATAACATTTGTATACTACAAATATAATCCTGGAAAGACTTGTTTACTATTGGGGGTTATGAATTCACAGTAAATATACAACTATAAACCCTGGGGAAAGACTATGTTATATTGGTGATATGCATCACATGTACAGTTATTGTCATGCTAAGAAATTTAAAGCAGAGCCCCTGGAATGTGCTGCTGTTTGTAGCAATGGAAAAAACCACCAAGACAGCATGACCATGCCCCTTAAGGCACGTCCACATCCCCACACATCTGCGGCATGCCCCAAAAATGTCAAAGGGCATGCCTACACCCTAAACAACATGACACGCCCATATCCCAAAATTGCTAAGGCCACATCACCAAAGAAAACTACCATGCCCCAAAATTGCAGCCATGCCCCAAATCGTGTGACCACACCCCGAAATATCATGGCCATACCCCAAAAAATCATGGTCCTGCCCACAAAGATAATGTCTGCTCCCAAAATATTGCAACCATGCCCTCAAATGTTTTGACTATGCACCAGATTATTTTGGTCACCCAAAAAAAAAAAAAAAACATTACAGCCAATCCCAACACATCAGTGGCCATGCCACCAAACATTACTAGTCTCAAATGTCATGCCACGTTTTCACACACTGTGGCCATTGCCCCCAAAATTGCGACCAATGCCACAAATGTTCAATCCATGAATCCTGGACACCACACAACTCACCGACATGCCCCCAGACTGTCCTCAACCCTAGAATGCAGTTTTTACTATTAAACTTGTGCTATACATCCCCCCTCAACTCATAACTATTAAAATACATGACGACATTACCAACTGGGCATTCCCCCCTCTCTCCTTCCATCTAGCCAAACACACACCTGCACGTAACTAACGACTACTATACCATATGTGTACACTGCAACGCCAGGTTCAGCTGCTAGTCATTAATAGTGAAACGAAGTGAAATGAAATAAAGAAAGTCACTATCAGTGTCATGGTGATGTTCTGATTATTACGTGATGGCTTTGTTAGCCAGTTTTTTGTAAATAACTTGGTAATGGGTTTTGAGTTTTCCCTGAAAGGTTTTTTTTCCCCATTAAAATGGTGAATAAATATTTGTTCACTACTTTCAAATTTGGAATTTCCTGTGCATCAAGATTTCCTGTTGAACTGGAGAGCAGTTTGGAATTGTCCTCATTGGGCCACTTAACCTTTGGCTTGTATACACGTTAGATATGGTTGCCTAAGTGGCCGATTAAAAACTACACTTCAACAGTAATTTAACGTTGACTGAGGCTCCTGTGTCATTGATTTGGTCATTCTCTTTTCTATAAGAAAGGTAAAGAGTCAATCAGTGGCAGAGCGGTCTGTCTTTAGGGGATTTAAAAGATTGTGGACAGATCATCTAGTGTCAATGTAACATCTTTCTCTATGTGTGTGAAAAACCCTTAAGCCTCGTACACACCTCTGGATTTGTCGACCAGCGAACGGACAAACGACCCTATTTCCCTTAGATAAGCATGATACATTATCTAGCCATGTCTGACATATGCAGCTTAGCAGCATTTTGCTTTGCACCTTTCAGCACTTTGACAGATCATACGCAAAAAAATTCGGACAGATATTTGCTTATCAGATTGCTTCTCTGAATTGTTTTTACTTTAGATTTAGCAGTTATAAAACCAAAATGTCTACATCCCAATCTGTACAATTGCACTGCATTTCCGCTGTAAATGGCGTCTAAAACATTGTCTGCTTTAAGTACACGACTCACCCATTTACCACCCATTAACACAGCTTAGTTTTATAAAGACCCTACATCGTATTATTTTTCTATGAGGTTTTTTTATAAATAAGGGGGTAATTCTACAAATGCAGAAATGAAAAATAAATGAAAGTGTGTTATGTGGCCTATAAACGCACCAAAAAGATAACAAAGGAATGAAGAATTCTGTGGTTTTGTCTTGTAATTGTCTGTACACCAGAGGCACAAGCACACTTATCACAAACATACACACAAGATGTATATGAACACAAAAAGCTTACCCCCCTCACAAAGCATACACTGTAAATATACTTCACACAAACAGAGTACACTAGAGTGGGATCCGGGTCCACAGAACCCGGATCCGACGCGAAACTCCTCGGTTTCCAGCTTATTTTCGATACATTTTGAAACAGATTCAAACGCTCGAAAAACCTCAAAAATCCAGAACGAAAAAGCAAAAATGGTCTTCACGATAGTAATGTTCGAGAATTTTCGAACGTTTGAGGCTATTTTAGAAAAATTATCGAAATAAAAAAGCCTCCGCTACATTCGAAAATTTCGTACATTCCGGTTCGGATCTCTGGATTTTTCACAAGATCTGGGAATCCCAAAACGGTTCAAACTATTGGAGTTTCGGCCATCTCTAATATACACACACTAAGTAATGTTTAGTCAGCACTGTAAATAAACTATCGTCTCTTGTAAACATACTCAGCCAAACAATCCAACGAGGATAATAAAAATAAAATATATATATACACAAATATTTAATTTATTTTCAGTGTCATATATTATATATAATGATCTAACTATGAAAATGGTTAAAGTTAAGATGATGACTTGTTTTATGGCCTTTTAAAGTATGTTTTGCAGAGGTTTAAAGTTTTTATACTATGTTGATGATGGGTTGCCTGAATTGCTTGTGAAATCCCTACGCTTTTAGACCTCCAACACAAAAAAAAAAAACCAACGGAGACGAAGAAAGAAAAATGTGAAAGAAAAAAAAAATGTTTATGTTACAGGGACAGAATACATCTATTTCAATCTCAATGGGTCCAGATTTCATCAATAATTAATATTTCTGGTAGTAGAACGCAGCGTAACAGATGGTTTTTAATTTTCATGAAGAACTCATTGGGGGAATAAGGGTTTAGGGTTAGGTTTGTCTTTGCAAAAGTCGGATTAAAATGCTTAAGAGTCTCACAACAAAATAAGCTATTTTCTCTGAGTTTCTTGGGATAGAAAATGTTACTTTTACATAATGAACCACTGGGGACATATTTTCAAGTGACTGGAGTTTGCCCTTCCTGCTTGTTCTAAAAGGGATTTGTTTAATTAGTTAGTAGTATCAAACATTAAGAGAAGAGAAGAAGTAGCTCAGGGTGCGATTTACAATGTTTCTTAACCACAGTAGTGTCTTCTGGGATGAAGACCAACTCCTCCTTACACCTACTAACGTGCTAGGTGCATATCGGTTATTGTTGGAGGACTCAGACTGAGAAAACTTTCATGTTCAGAAGACAATGGTCCGACCCTTGAAACAAGACTCTCTCTCTTCTCTCAGCAAGTCTTATCTGTTCACTGCAAGGAAAAGCAATTGGAAAACACTTCTAATTTATTATAACGTTTGAAAAGAGAATTACTTAAGAAAGTGTTGTAAAAGGAACTTAAACAGATGTAGGGACACTTTGTAGGTCCACTGGCTGCTGATGTTAGCACACGAATAAGAAGTTGTACAGACAACAGGGGATCAATTAAGTTGTTATGTTAAAAAATGGTGCACACCAAACCAATCAGATGTTATTTAAATTTGAAAGATTACATCTGATGGTTGGGCCAAACTTTAGCCACCATACTTTTTTAAACAATAAGAACTTTTATTGAATCTCTTTAATTGAATGTTTCTGGTTCTTGGTTTGTTGTAGTAGACTAAATCATATTCATATTAGATCAAGTAATCAGCCCATGTTGTGTGACTAACGAAGAACCAATCTTAATTATTAGTAATGACTTGTATCGGAGCAAAATAAGGTAAAAAAAGATTTTCCTAGTAGCCTGAAGTTTTACTTCTCGTGGCCTATGTGAGCTAAGACAACGGTGTTGGCCTGAGAAAGAAAATTGGTTGTAAGTCAGAATTGATAGATCAGTTTATATAATAAGTTGAGGAGAGCCCACTGTAGGAGAGGCCTCTGAGTTAATTAATAAAACATTTTCGTCCTCCTAGGAAGGGTGGGCATCTGGTGCTGGAGTAGAAACAATCTTAAACAAGGATTGTTTGTAAAACACATTTGTTTGTAAAAACACAAGCCCCACACACTCCTGGTGATCTGCGAGTGGGTGGGCTTGTGCCACCCACGAGTGGGCGGGGCTTGTGTGTCAGCAAGTGGGCGGGGATTTTGCACCCGGAGTGGATGGGGCCCCAGCACCCACGAGTGGGCGGGGTTCCACATGGCGGGCTGTAAGAGATGCCGGCCAAGGGGGGCCTGCAACGGGAGGGACATGGGTCCAGGAGTGGGAGGGACCAGGGGGTTGGGCTGCAAAGGGGAAGGAGAGACACAGGCCAATTGCCACTGACATGGTTTAAGAGCAGGACGCAGAAGAAGGTGCAGGGGAACTGGTGATGCTGTGCCATACACACACAAAAATGTAAATATGCTTCAAAACCGATGCAAAATAAACGATGAAATAAATTGCAAAAATTCAGCGGGAGAGCAATTCCTATCAATTATCTAAAAGTCATGTTGGGACCACAGTTCCTTTAAGGAAACCCCCCCGAAATATGGAAAAAACTGACAATAAGAAGTATATGTGACCACAATGGCCTTTTCATTCTTGTATTTAATCCTGTGATTGTATGAGAGAAAAGTTACAGAAGAAACAAGTTCTGTGCTGTAGAATTGTGTTCAGTGTGTATTTTAGCTTGGGTGCTATTAGCTTCAGTCCACCTCTATATATTGGTGCTTGGTTAAGGACTAGTAATAAATTCGGGGTGTATGGAGGACCATGCCAGGGGGATTTCGTAACAGGACAGTATCTGTATTCATCATATACTGTGCTCTATCTAAGATATTTTTCCCACAAAACTTAATGGGTTGGTTTAAAAGCATGCCAGACCGTTAGATTAGAAATGTCAATCACCCCCCCCCAACCCCACTTTCATTAAAGAGCCCATGAAGTTCTTTTCTGACTCTGTTCTTTGCAAATCCTCCTCTGATCTTGCGGATGCAGTCGGCTCTCTCCTGGTGCGGAAACCCCTCTGCTCCTGTTTTAGTCGAAACAAGCTCGAAAAAGGGATGCAGGGGGAAGCTCACCGGGGGAGGGAGCGGGTCAGGTAGGTGCCTTCAGACGGATTATTATTATATTATATTATTAATTTTTATATTTAAAAACCTATAGATAATGCCAAACGTGGTTTTTTGGGGGTGATTAACATTTCTAAGGTTATTTTTTTTGGCGGGACATGCCCTTTACATGTCAAACGTATACAAATGTTTAGGGTTAACCATGTGAGAGAAAGCTGGAAATAAACCAGGTGGATAAATCCCAACCCTTGACATTCACAACATTAATGCCCCCCACAAGAAAACATACAACGCTCACCAGAGGAATTGCCCTGCATTTGATTGAATATAAATCTTTGGCAGCGTGCAATGTCTGGCTGTAGATTGAGTAAAATGTTGTGGATAGCTTGAGGAGAAAAAATCTCCCATCTTCCCCCCCCCCCCCTACTTGATAGTTGAATGTTTTGCAATGCTGTCATTAAAAAAAAAAAAAAAACCGCCTCTCCAAGATTATATAGCAAATCCCTGTAGATGAAGCAGAGATTGATAGGGGCCCCATCATTGTTTTTGCTGGGGGGCCCATGATTCCCAGTGTGCCACTGAAATAAGTATAAAATAGTAATTTCACTTTTCTCCACCCAAAAAATGCAATATTGATTTACGTTATTGATTAAAATAAGCTCTAACTGTACATATATCCTTGACGAATCTAGGAGATGCTAATAACAGATATACGTTCTGCTTTTCTAACCGACGTAAGCAAAAGTTTTAGTGCAGTCGTTCTGCGGTTTTCTCCATTTTACAACTTCGTCAACTTCAGCACTGGAAAATGCAAAGGGGGAAGTACAGGGCGAATCCGCTCCTATTTTTTCCCCTGAAAGTAGTACAGTAATTAGACATATCATTCTGTTGGGGAAGGGAAGAGGAAGGGGGGTGGAAGTAGGAAGCCTAAACTTTCCTTGTTTACACAGGGGTGTGCATTGGGTAAATGATGTGTAGTCTAACAATCTAAACACTATGCTGAGCATTGGAATATAGGCCTGACCTATTGTGTTTCCTAAAGTCCACATGATTGGCCAGGTTATTCCGAATGAAAAATCAGGACGAAACGATCCATTGTGTGTGGAAATCCCAACCAATCAAAATGACAATCTGATTAAATATTGCCATGTCACCAAGGACTATCCAGTCAAAAACTCCAAATGTACAGCCTTACATATGTAATATTTAACCATTATCTAGCAAACCATTCAAGTATTGCTAAGTAATATAAGTAATACGGTTAGAAATGCTCTCTATTATTGGTACCTTGGCAACCTGAGCTTTTCCGTTTCTTTTCTTTCAAAACGTTGGATGGATTCTCCCTAATCTCTCTATTTTACAAAGGCTTTTCCCTGCAAGGTAATAATAAGTGTAAAATTCCACAGAAATCCTTTCAGTCCTTTTTTCCAAGTCCCAAATCCACCTGTTATTACTTTTTACGACGTACCTTGAAAACATTCTGTAATAACCACGTGTTCCTGCACCTGCAAGATGACATAGCCTTGTTACCACCTCCACACTTGGACACACCCCCCCAAGGGGACGTTAGTATAAGCCACGCTGTTTTGGAGGGGGTTGTTTTTTTCTGGCAGACTTCACCACCATTTTTTTCACATAACATAATTACTCGGAGGAAACTTTTCTGTTACTCAGGGAGTTAATGATGGGAAAATAACAATGTGGTTAGATAATTAAGCACCCCCGTGGCATTTCCAGAAATAGATTGTTAATAGTTTAAACGGACCCAGGTAATTTTTTAGTTATGATTAGAGATGGCCGAATTCGCGGACCCGAAACCGGGGGTCCGCGCGGACTTCTCCCGTCCCGAACGGAGGATTATTCAGGGACTTTCCGGACTTTCAGGACTTCCGAAAACTTTCGAACTACGGATTTTTTTTTTTTACGAAAATTTTCGAAAATACGAGGATCTCCGAATTACGAGGAATCTACGATATTTTCGGGATCCGAAAAAAGCGGAAAAACCGAAGAAAGATCCTCGTAATTACGAGGATTCGCGTCGTAAATTACGAGGATTCACGTAATTACGGTTTCTCGTAAATTACGAGGAAGACACGTAAAACGAGTAATTGTTGGAATATTTTCAAGACGGAGCAAGCCAAGCAAAGCCACATGATCCAAATTAGCCAATGCAGCTATCATTAGTTACGGAAGCCTCGTTTTTTGACGGAAATCCTCGTTTTTACGGGAATCCTCGTATTTTCGGAAAAATCCCGTTTTTTTTAAAGTCAGCGAGGGACTGTACTTTTTAGGGATGTAGGCATTTACGTGCTTCTATTTTCTAACGGCAATTACCAGGTCCCTGAGGGTTTAAGTGTACGTTACCAAGGCTTTTATTTAGACCACTTTTAGATTGCGGAGGATTTGCCGAACTTTCAGTTAATACGTTTAACGGTTCCGCTCGCCGGATTTTCGAATTTTCGGATGTTTCGAAAATCCGCGGATCCTCGCGCGGACGGATTTTTCGAAGTCTTCGGACATTCTCTAGTATGATAATATATTAATAGGGCAAACACCCAGTGACTTTCAGCAATTGTGTTAATTAAAACTTCCAACAACAAAAGAGTTAAGTAAAAATGGCCTTTTCTCCTCTGAATAGTTTCTAAAACTAAAAAATATTAAAAATTACTGAGATTAATCATATACTGTGTTACTGGTGGTACAGGATACTATAATATTGAGAATTACTGGTATTAATACATATACTGTAAGTTCTGGTTGGTACGGGGATACTATAATATATGATAATTACGGTATTATAAATATCTTAGGTTCTGGTTGGTACAGGGATACTATAGTAATATTGGAGAATTACTGCTATTAATATCATATACTGTAGTTCTGTTGGTACAAGGGATCTATATCATATTGAGGAATTACTGGTATAATACATATACTGAGTTCTGGTTGTACAGGGATTACTATATAATATTGAGAATACTGGTATTAATACATTATATGTAGTTTGGTTGGTACGGGGTATCTATATAAATGAGAATTATGGTACTTAATACAGATACGTATTTAGGTTGGTACGGGATACTATATAATATTGAGAATTACTGTATGAATACATCATAAGTGATGGCTGGTTGGTACAGGGATACCTATATAAATGAGAATTACTGTATTAATACGATATGGCTGTAGTTCTTAGTGTACGGGGATACTTATAATATTGAGAATTACTGGTATTAATACATATACTGTAGTTCTGGTTGGTGACGGGATCTATAATATATTGGAATTACTGGTATTAATACATATACTGTATTTCTGGGTAGTAAGGATACTATATAATATAGAGAGATTACTGGTATTAATCCATTACTGGAGTTCTGGTTGATACGGGGTACTATCGAATATTCGGATTACTGGTATTAATACACATAACTGTAGTTCTGAGTTGGTACAGGGGATCATTCATTAAATACTGGTTAAATATTGAATCGTTAACATGGTCTTTATATTGAATTACGATAATACAACTGTAGTTCTGGTTGGTACGGGGGATCTATATAATATTGAGGATTAACTGTATTTAATAAATATTACTTTAGGCTGCATTTTGGTTGGTACAGGGGTCCTATATAATATTGAGAATTACTGGTTATTAACTACATATAACTGTATTTGGTTGGTACGAGGATACTATATAATATTGAGAATTAACTGGTATATAAACATTATACTGTAGTTCTGGTTGACCAGGGATACTACATAATTATGAGAATTACTGTTCTTAATACATATATACTGTGTTCGGGTTGAGTAAAGGGGAACTATAAATATGAGAATTATGGTTATTAATACATAACTTGTAGTTCTAGTTGATACGGGGGATACTATATAATATTGAGGATTGGATTACGGTATTAATACATCCCTACTGTAGTTCTGGTTGGTACAGGGATCCTATATAATATTGAGAATTACTGGTATTGGATGATACATATACTGTAGTCTATGTTGATACGGGGATTTACTATATAATATTGAGGATTAATTGGTATAATAAAGTATATACTGATTCTTGGTTGGGTACAGGGATTCTATATAATATTGAGAATTACTGGTATTATAAATTCTGTAGCTGGTGTGGTACGGGGATACTATTTATTTGAGGGATTAATGGATTAATACATATACTGTAGTCTGGTTGGTACAGGGACTCCTATATAATATTGAGAACTTAATGGTATAAAAACATATACTGAGTTTGGGTGTTGGTACGGGGCTACTATATAATATATATTGAGAATTAATGGTATTAATAATATACTGTAGTTCTGGTGGTACGGGTGATACTTATATAATATTGAAATTTTACTGGTTTATAGACTGTAGTATGGTTGGTACCAGGGATTACTATATAATATTAAGAATTACGGTATAAACAGGTAGTTCTGGTTGGTACAGGGATTACTATAAATTTGAGAATTACTAGTATAATACATAACTGTTAGTTCTGGTGTCAAGGGCCGATGATAATATATATATTGAGAATTACTGGTATTATACTATATACTGTAGTTCTGGTTAGGTACGGGGGATTACTATATAATATTGAGAATTACTGGTATTAATATACGTAGTTCTGGTTCGGTACAGGGGATACTATATAATATGAGAATTAATGGCATTAATATACTGTAGTTCGTGGTGGTACAGGGAATACTATATAATAATTGTGAGAATTATGGTATTAATACATATACGGTAGTTTCGGTGGTTACAGGGATTACTTATAGAATATTGAGGAATTCCTGGGTATTAATACATATATGTAGTTCTGGGCTGGTTACGGGGATACAATAATATGAGGAATTTACTGGTTATTTAATACATATACTGTAGTTCTGGTTGGTATAGGGGGATATTATATAATATTGAGAATTATGGATTAATACATATACTGTAGTTCTGGTGGTACAGGGTTACATAATAATATTTTGAGAATTAATGTATTAAGAATATACGTAGTTCTGGTGGTATGGGGGTGATGAATGATACTATTATATATTGAGAATTACTGGTATTAATACATATACTGTAGTTCTGGTTGGTACAGAGATATTATATAATATTGAGAATTACTGGTATTAATACATATACTGTAGTTCTGGTTGGTATAGGGATATTATATAATATTGAGAATTACTGGTATTAATACATATACTGTAGTTCTGGTTGGTACAGAGATATTATATAATATTGAGAATTACTGGTATTAATACATATACTGTAGTTCTGGTTGGTACAGATATATTATATAATATTGAGAATTACTGGTATTAATACATATACTGTAGCTTTGATATTAATAGGCAATGGGTAATGCTACATTGCACGGGTGTCTCGAAACCTACTCCTGATTAACTCTTTCTTTTCTTTTTTCAAGTTAAAATATTTCTCTGGGGGTGACTTTTCCTTGAAAATGTGCGAACCGGATCATAAACTTATTTGTCGGCTTACATACTAACTCAATCCGGGTTTGTATTGAAATATTTGTTTTACAGCAGCCTGGACATTATTAGACACCTGATTTGGAAATTAAAGGGTTTCGTAAGCATTTTGGTCATTTTTTATATAGGGGCTCAATGGCTGATCATGGAAAAGGATGTACGTCTTTCTACAGCCAATATGCCATGTCTTCTTCAGGTGTTTAATCTCCCCCTATGGACCTCACTTGGGAGTTTCTACAGTTTCTTGTAGAGTGTTCATGCCTGTCCTTGGGACTATTTCCAACTTTTCCATTAACTTCTTGGGTCCCTCATAACTCTTGGAATCTCTGTCCCATGGTTCGTACGCCTGTATATGCAGACCAGATAGTGATCGGCCCACAGCGGGGTCTGTGCTCCGCTACTGATATACAAGCAGGAATCAAACAAAAAGTAAAGAGTCTAAATTTGAGTCTAACATTTAAATCCAACGAGGGGCGAACAGGATAGAGCTAAGGTTCATCATCAATGAAGAATTCTAGCATTATAGCTGAACTTGTTTCAATATTAGTCTCTTCTTGAAATTTTACTTTAGTTTCAATACAACGTTCTTTTTCATAACATCTCTTTTGCCTGCCTAATGACATGATAATCCTATGTACAACAGATGACACACTAGAACTATACTAAATGGCCTTGTGTTTTGATATTGAGTCTTTACGCAACCAGGAAACATAACACTTCTTCCATCTTGCAATTATAATAATAGCGATTATCAGAATAATTAAAACAACAATTTTCCAACTGTTCCAAGCACCCAACGCAATATTTTCTTGCCTTGTCCAAAATCCATGTAATATTTCAATACCCACTTTATTTTTTAAATGAATAGGCATCAGCGGTGACTTCATTTTTTTTAAAACTTTGTTTTTTAAATATATTTATTTACATGGGTGTTATGACAATACTTTCATAACATGGGCGGAAAAAAGTTTACTATGGTTTAGGTGTCCATGTAGTTGGTCTTTCAAATGTTTTCAAGAATATTCGGGACTGGACTGTTGGGGGTCACCAGAAAATTTGAGACAGGGCCAACAGAGATGAGTTTAGGGTCCCCCTATCCTTTCATATCTCTATTAATCACTCCTTTCAATTATCTATCTTACCCCTACTGATTCCTATTGTTTATTAAGAAATTAATTGGACAATTGTCGTTATTTTCTTGGTGATTTAGGCGGTGGGTTCCCCTAAACACTGTGGGACATGGGTATTTATTAACCCCATGATTCACATTCTCTCCACTCAATGGATTGGCTCCTTGTGGCTTCCTTACCTTTATTCCCATTAGACGGTCCATTTAATGCATGTATGTAAACGGTATATTCCTTGTAACTCTTCATATTTTCATTTTTGTTTTCTTTGTGTTTCCTCATCTTAATATACCGAGCTGACAATTTTAAATGATCTAAAGAAACCGCGTATTATGCCAGGGACCCGAAAATTATAAAAACTCCATTTGTTTGCCACCGGCCAGTCCACCTTTCAAAACAACCTAATTTGAAGTTCCCATCTGATTGTTTACAATAATTCCCTCAGTCCCTCTGTCAGAAACAGGTTTATATTTGCAATCGAAGCAATAAATTGCCAACAAGTTTTGGTGTTATCGCGCAGTACGTACCTCATATTTTCCCTCACTGTCTAAACGCATAGTTGGCGACACTGGTGGTAATATTTCTATCTCTAACTATGTTGCCAAGACTATTTTTGTAAATTCCGTATCACAAATCCTCCTCTTAAGGTAATGTCCAGCAGAAAATACTTTTATTGTGGTAGAGCAGCCCTGTAACCCATTTTCGCAGTAGCAATGCGAAAAACTACCCTCCTCGAGTAGTGGAGACTGGGCCCTTCCACGATCAGCCATTTTAATCACAGTTGAATTGTTTGTATGAAGTAACATACGGGCGACCAGCTTTTAAAGACCAACCAGAACTACCGGACCCGACCAGTTGCAATAAACAAGCTGATCATGGAGGTTGTGACGGGCCCTCCTATACCATCTGGGGCCCCCCCACGGAGGTGTTGGGGCGTTAATTTACTTCACTGCCTGACCCTCCCTGTTGATCCTCCTCGCAGTAGCAGGGCCACTCTACTCCGGGTCATGGCTGTCAGTTAGGGCGTGATGTGATGTCATCCCATTACCTGCCCTTGCCAATTTCCAGACTCTCCTTAGAATTTGGGATTTTATCTATGACGAAAATCTCCTCTCATTAGAAATTTCTTTAGCCACGGGATGGCCTGTGATCACATGACCTTCCTGATCGGGATGTGCTGGCGACTCCTGTTTTCAATTAACCTGTTTTCAATTCAAAGACTGCGGTTTTTCGAAAATTTGTGGATTGGGAACGGAATTTTCAAAATGTTTTCCATAATAGGGGCGACATTGCCCAGCTTTAGTACGTATCCACGGGACCTCACCGTATTTATAAAGCAGCATTACAGCATTGTAAATACATTTTATAAATATGCCGCCTTAGGTAAATTAATGGCCACCACTTATTTAAAAGCATGCTGGGAGTTGTATCGTAACGAACTAAGTATGTAATAGTAAATTGAGTTAAAACCCTGGGGATCATTTCTTTCTGATTGCTGTTAAAGTGTAACTACCCTCAAAAAAAACACATTTAAAAATGAAATTTGGAACTCACAAACAGCAATTGTGTAGCTGCGTGTCTCACCTCCTGGCTGCCCTCCTCCTTCTCATTCACCCCACAATCACCGCCCACATGTGGCACCGATGCGAAGCATAGGCACTGGTCACAAATAGAGATTTTCGAAACTGTTTGAGTTTGCTCCGTTTTTCGAATTTCAAAATTTTAGGAAAGGTCGAGTTCGAATTTTTTTTAAATGGTCTACTTTCTCAACTTCAACTCCCAGCATGCTTTATATGGTGGAGTTGTGTTTTCAAACATCCTTAAAGGGCAACTATAGTGAAAAAACAAACTTTGTCTGATACAATGTATAGATCACTTATTATAAGCTGCCTTAACTTTCAATGTTTCTGTGTGGCTTTCGTTTCTCACACTGGGCAGAAGTTTTATACCAAGGACTTGTGTAGTCCCCCTCCCTCTCTGTCTAACTCCCCCTCAAGCCTGACGGGGCTGTATACAGAGTCCCGAGCCTTTGTCAGTTTAAACGGACTTTAAATGAAGTGCTGACATCCTGTTTGGACCCCTCCCTTTCCAGAGCTAGAACTGGCAGCATCAAGGTTGGATAAAAGTAGCACTTTCCTGAAGGGAGGGGCATAGGGGAGAGAGAGGATACGTGGTGTCTGATTCTTTACAAGTAAGTTACTAACTCTGCCTGTCTCTCAACGAACTTTTGCTAAATTTTTGTTATTTATTTTTTTTAACCTAAAGTTCATATCTCTCCCCCTTGCTTAGCTTAGATCATATCACTGAAACAAGATCAGTGTAACCGCAGCTTGTAGTGAACCTTCACAAACACAGGTGACACTGCTTGTTGTCCTGTTACATTCATTTGCTGTAGGCCTATATATTTCATAGAATTGCACTGGTGTGTCTGTTGGGTATATAGGCTGTATTCTGATTATATATATGTAGTAGTGTTCATTTGAGTCACTGGTTTTGTATGTATATAATATTTTTGTTGGGGGGAGGGGCTTTTTTTATAGTGTGTTGTGCTCATATTTCTGGGTTAATGTTTATTGATCGGTGTTTAGAGCACTACAGCATTTGTACTAATATGTGTGCACATGGTACATATGTGTGGGTGAAGAGTGGTGACAGTACTGCAGGGGAGCTTTGGATTGTGGTGGTGTGTGCGTTGAGTGACCGATACGTGTAGCAGCTCTCACAAATCACAGCATATTCAAAGTCTATATCTCGGGGATATGTCAGATAAATTTAAAAGAAACTAAAGGTAACCCTGGTGGATGGGATGACTTATAGGATACATTAGAGAAGCAATTAAAAAAAACAATTTTTCTCACTATAGTTTGCCCTTTAAGTTGCAAATACTTACAATAAGAGTAAACCTGATTTGTGCATACTGTAAAATGTTTGAAAACTACAACTCCCCCAATAAGCATGCTGGGCGTTGTAGTTTTCAAACATCTTAAGTGGCAAAACTTGCCAAAATAGGGGTAAATCCTCCTTTTTTGGGCATCATATGCATAAATAAAGAAGGTTTTACTCTTATTTGTATGTATTTGCCATTTAAGTGTCAATGTCAATGTTTCCTCCGACCGTGCCGGCGCCCGCGCATCCCCGCATCTCGCTCCACAGCCTCGTGCCGCTCCGGATGATGTCACTACCCGGCTCCTCTCACTTTGCGGCGCAGGATTAGTGACACATCCGGAAATGCGCATCGGCTGTGAGCAAGGATGCGGATCGGGCGTGGCCGCCGGACAAGGTATGGGAAACATTGACTCAGTATAAACCGTAGGTAAGATTTTCAGGCTTTCAAGCCTGAAACCCCTTCGGTTTGTATCGAGTATATACGGTACCTTCTATCCTATCCATCTATCTATCTATCAGCTATCTATCTATCTATCTATCTACATTCTAATCGTCTCTCTTCTGTCCTTCTATCTATCACAGCTATCGCTCTCTCACTCTCTCTCTCTTTTCATCTATCTGTCTATACATGTCTATGAACTATATATATATATACATGATCGTACAGCTCTTCTTTACTTTTGACTCCATAGAGAACGCCCGATCGGTTGTGTTTCGAATGGTCGGACGTCGGATCCGGCGTCCGGCCAAAGAACCATTGAATATTTTTGGCCCGACCAACCAAAACACTGAAAAGACGGTCTGGTCCGTCTGATAATGATGATGTGGTACCCAGCTTGTTAGAAACGTATCTATGTTAAGTGTGGGTATTTTAAATGACTGGTCAGTGGGGCCAAGAAAGTCTGATGGGTGTCATTAATGAGCTTACAGCCCATAGCGTGTTAACAGCTCTCATTAGTTTCAATTTCTATCTGAAAAATGTATTAAACCACAAACCACATTTTTTTCCTAACCAATTAAAACATTATTTATTACAGAGTAGGCACAAAGAAGTGAGACACTGCTTCTCTCTAAAAAAAACTAACATGAGCTGGGTGGGAGTATCTATGCAGGGAAAGCTGTTTGTAATTTACAACTCTGTAAGGTTTTGGAGCAACCGAATCTTTTTTTTAGCTTTCAATAACTTTAGTGAGAAACGATTGCTTGGTACAAGTAACAGGGAAAACTGTTTGCCAAATGCTGTTTGAAACCGAAAAGACAGTACTGCTGTCAAGCAATCTACTACAACTCAAACAGTACCTAGCAACCTTTTTGGATGGTTGATCATACCTATCAACTTTTTGGATTGGGTTGAGAAGGTCTCTGTCTACCTAGACCCAGCTCAATCCCAACTTCCAAGGGGGGGGGCCCAAACCCCTACAGTACAAAGCTTGCAGTCCCTGACCACTTTTCTTTCATTTAAGTTGTAAACCAAAATCTTGCAGGTTTGAGTAAGTTTCATTTGAATTAAACAACTTCTGTTTTGTCATTTATTTTTACACGCCCAGCATTTGCCCAAACTTTTATTTAATATTTTTATTATTTTCTATTATTTATTTGATGTCGAACCATCTAGATAATTCTGTAAGTCCCAACTGCAAACCCACAAAGAATAACACAATCGCGGGTTTTTCATAAAAGTTCTTCAGGGTTATTTATACGTTCTTATTGGTTTAAAAATGGTGCTAATTTGCCCCAACCATCAGATGTTAGCTTTTCATTGTTTAAGTAAGTTATGATTGGGCTCCATTTTAACAATAATAACTTTCTTGAATCTCCCTGAAGTCATTTGACAGAAAATAAAATGTTGTCTGATAATGTAGCAAAAAATTTAAATCAAGACCCAAAGTTTCCCAACTCATTCCTCCCCCGCCCCCCCCCCCCCCCCCCCATTAAAAGGCCTTAAATTGTTAAATCCCACCAATATTATTACCTATCCTAATTGTTAACAGGAAAAAAAAAAAGTGTGCCTCCTACATTCCTAAAAGTTCTTCTTTTCTTCTACCTTCTTCCCTAAAGCCTGGTCCACATTTTTACAGTATCCCCCTAACCTTTACTTTTTTTGTGGCCCTTGAACTAGACACAGATAGGAGTATTTCCTGTTGCGAGGAGTTGGTAGGGTGAGGGGTATTTTTCTGGTGATTAGATCATTCTTTAGGTTAAGTGTAAGTGTTTTTAAAATGTTTTAGATTTTGACAGCCCTTTCCTCTATGGAATTTAATTGACCCTTAATTATTGTATCTGAAAAACAAACATTCTTAACTTCATGATAAAACTCAAGGTGTGTATGTGTGTGTCCTGATTTGATGAGATTTGTTTTAAGTGCCAGAAAAACGCTATTTTCCAAACTTTTAAAACACCCGTTTTTGACCCACTTTAGGTAATTGGGGATGGATCTGACCGAAAAGTCCTTCATCATCTGGTAATCCTGCAGGAGTCAAGTAAACCCCGGTGAGTTGATGGGTTTTGGGTTGGGTTGGGGTAACAGAATGTGATACCTAGATTAATAAGTCACACAATCCATACATGTAACTTTTTCTGCAGATGCAGCCAAATATCATCTAGAAAATACCAGGTTACAATACGGACAATAACATAGTGATTTGCTTTTTTTTAAAAAACCTGAATGTGGAGAGATAAAGCGCTTTTATCCTAAAACATTGTGACTGAATAATCCAATAATTTGGTTTTATCTTGCTGGATCCTGGCTAATCTTCAATGCAATACTCATGCCCTCTATTCCAGGAATACCTATAAAACAAATGAAAACATGTTGGTAGCGTTCAGGTTATAATAATTAACTTAGACTATAAACCCCAAGAAACTGGTCACTCCATCCCCCACTGAGATGATTACTATTGCCACAGGAACCTCCATCCATCTCGTGTGCTTTCTATTGTGCACTTTTCTCTCCTGACCCAGTCAAATCCCCTAGGCTAACTCAACTGTGGCATGCCCAGAGGAATTGAATAAATGTCTAGTAATTCTTTAATAAAACCAATTCAGGTATATCACAAAGATAACAACCAAAGTGTAAGAGCCAAAAAAAGGTCCGATGTGTTCGAACGCCATTTAGGCCAACCTGAAACTGTTCTGGGACTAATCAGCAACTCCTTGACCTACCATGGGCCACCTTAAAGACAAAGTCACACCCTCAAATCCAAAATTGTATAATATGTAAGTCACCCCTAAGGGCAAAACGCAATAGTTCGAAAGATGACTGACATATTGGATAATCTGTTATGCAGAAAAATTGGATGCTTTCCTTCCAACCATCTCTAAGTGATCTTTGGATTCTAATGGATAAATTTTGGCCTCCGGGTGTGTATCCTGGTGTCCTCTACTAATAAAGTACAACTAGAACTATCCCTGGAATTATTCCTCTCTTTCACTTTCCTCCATATAAATAAAGAAAATGCGCCTGAAGAAGGGCCCCAGTTTAATACCCAACTAAAACCCAAAACATTGTGTGATTCCTCGGTATTAAAGAATGTCCACCCTAAACCAAAAACTACTCTCTCAAATACTATACTAGTGCTATACGATAATATAGTGGACATCACATAAATGCTTCCACATACTTTAAACACTAAAAAACTGGTGATTTGTCAGTTATCTGTCGACAACCCACTGCTATTTTTACCCGTTTATTACAGGCATATTGTAACAGATATTTAATATATATATATATATAAGTTTCCTATTTCGTTCTGGCAAAGGTATCTGCCCCCTCCCTCTGCTCACTGGAGCTTTTAATATACTTGAGCTGTGGCAGAGAGAGCAGGGGAATCAGCAGTCAACCATTGGTTGTGATTGGTCAGCATGTCATACCTTGTATTGACTGTATGGAGGGATGGGGCCATCTACCTTGCCAGAATAGCTTCCATAAATATCTGTAAGTAATGCAGGTAATAGTTGCAAAAGTGATCAGTGGGGGCAGGTAACTGCATGATTTTTTTTTAAGGGTAGACATCCCTTTAAGAATGTTCATGTCACAGCTCCAGCTGAAAAGTGTGATTGATGAAGATTTTTGTTGAATTATCCCAGAACACTTACATAGACCTTCAGGGATGAGGAGACTATCCCCCCGGGATGAGTTATAACTTATCATTCAATTGTCACAGTTAGAGATCCTTCCTAAATTAGTAAGAAACACTAATGTTAGAAAGCAACTTTCATACAGATACATTGATAACTATGTACCGTAGGGCTCTGTTTCTTGGACCCTTTTTTGTTCTCCCCTTTATACTATTTCCTGAGAGATGTAATTCATTAGCTTCGTTGGGTTTTACTTACATCTGTATACTGATGAAACTCAAATCTTATTCCACCACCACCTAAGTCCCGGACAATCCAATCAACGCATTTCCTCCTTGGATGTTCCCACCATGCCTAAAACTAAACCTTAACTTTTAATCGTTTTCCTACCTAAACCTGTCCCACCATAAGGGATGGACTGAACCCAGTTCAGGAACAAACTTTATGCGGTTTTGTTCTTCTTAAACTTCCCACTTTTACTGATTTCGGAAACGAACCAAACTTCAGTAAGTGTGGGACATCTCCAGTCCCATCCCACATTTTTTTTATTTCTGTGACAAACCCTATCCACCCTATTTTGTCCGCACGTTTGCTACTCTCTTTTTCTATGACATTAATGGTTGGTATAACCTGTTGCCTTTTTCTTTAAAATATTGTGAAAATCCGTCAGGTTTCTTTCTCCTGACAACCGATCCCTTATCCATGCTCGTATTCTAAACACCGCCTGGACATTGATAAACATTACCTTTTACTAGTGTCTTCTCTTTCCATCTTTCCCCTTTCCAGTTAGATCACTAAAGATGTTGTCTGATTCTTTTTCTGGAGTTCCCATGTCCGACCCAAAACTTTTTTCATTGACGTTGCTTGACAATTGGACAAGCCTCAAATCTGTCTTGGTTCATAATCCATGGGACATATTAAAAATCCCAAACCCAAGGGTAGGGATCCTACGCTTGTGTACACCCGCTTAGGTTAGTACACACGGGGGCAGATATTAGTCAGCCCCTACTGGCTCTGCCGAGGGCCAAAATGGGCTTTGGCACTGCAAAAGAAAAGAATAGTGGACATGTACATGCATCGCATTTCGCACCGACCGGCACCGGAATAAAGAATACCGGTTCGAGACGTTTATATTGGGCATGTGACATACTAGCCTTAACGCTTGTCGACCGCCTGAGATGCACGACTGACCCACGTGAATACGAGTCACAAGTCTATACAGAGCTTTATTAACATTAAAATTATTGCACACAACCAATGCCAAATCCAGATATCGGTCTTTTGAGTTGCCTTTGGTTGGTCTCTCACGAGCTTCGTAGATAACAGCCTGCAACAAGAATGATCCTGTTAAGTGTTTCCACAATGGCTTTTTTTCTTACCTTACTTTAGGTTTTTTTTACCCATTAGAAATCAGAAACAAATGATATTTTGATGATAAATCTTATTTCATTCTCCAGTAATATTTAACCAGAGTGGGCTGGTGTCAATCTCCTTTTTAAAACAGCTTTAGAGTAGCGATCAACAGTTTAAACCTTCTGTGTCGGTCCCGGAATCTTTAGGACAGCTGATTACATGTATCTTTACTGTTTAAAAAAGAGCTACTCACGTTTGCTGGGGAGGGGTTGTTGTTAGGGGCCCTACCTTTTCAATATGCGATGGGGCCTAGCGGCCCTGCAGTTTCACGGCTGGTACACAGTTGCTATAAGAAATCTGCCCGTTTACAGCAGTGGATTACGGGATCTCACGTGTATATAATTTTTCACTCAGTAAGGTGTCTCCCATGTTTAAAGGGCACTTACGAATAGATCCCAGCTGAAGTTTATTTTATGATGCCTTCACAAATATCTAAATGCTACCGTTCTCAGACCAATATATGTACAGCTTCATTCCTTAAAATATTGTAACCATAGGGTACATCATGCAAATCAAGTTCATGTATTTGTAAAGGCAACATTTCAACGAAAGTTAAAAAAGTTAATGTCAACATCAATAAGTTATGTTAAAACCTTAAGTAAAGGCTATCTGGATGCTGGACTATTAGATATAGTTAGTAGTTAGTTAGGTTACTACGAACTTGTAACCACTTTTAGTGTTTTATTATTGTGTATTTATGATAGCGCCAACATCGTCCGTAGCCGGCTTATCAATACATGTATACATTACACATCAGGCCTGCCCAAGAAGCTACAATCTAAACACATTTATTGGACACAACAACCTAATCAGTATGTCTTCTGATGTAGGTGGGAAACACGGAGCTCCGGAGGAAACCCACCAAGACGGGAGATCATACAAACTCCTTGCAGATGTGTCCAAGGTGGAATCGAACTCGGACTCAGCGCTGCAACATCAGTGATAAACCATGAGCCACCGTGCTGCTAGTCTACAACGTATGATTATATTATGTCTACTAATCTATACAACAATGAAAAATTCAGTTTCTTCTGATTATCACATGAAGGTAAACAAAATTTAATTGCATTTGATGTTTTTTTAGTTGTGTTTTTAAAAAAAATCTGTTTCCAAGATATACAATAAACACAAACAGATTGTGCCTGTGACGTATGAGGCAAGTTTCTCATTCCCAAAAAAACAAAACTTATCCTCACACCAAGTTCACAAACTTCTATAGACTTGTGACAATGCAATTTGTTCCCCAGGCACATCTGAACTCTAGGGCTTGGTCCGCACTAGACGTGTTTGGTGTGTGGTGGTAGTCACACCACACACCAAAAGAATGGATGGGGATGGCCCACCAATTCGTACCTAGGCCCTGCACTGCGATCAGAACTCCTTTTTCCCGGTGCAGGTCTGCACCATTTTTTACAATAGGGCTAAATCAGAGGAATTACCTAGCATGTGCAGGGTAGCCAACACAGGGAATCTCGCAAAAACATTGCAATTTGCGCTGCATCGCACGATGCTTGTGTGCCTGCTAGGGGGCCTAATTGCCCCTTACCCACAGCCAAATCTCACCGGGTAAACTCGCAACCCAATTTAATATCGGTTAGCATGCGGAGCAAAACTCACACGCAATTTTAACAACAGCTATTAGATATTAATTGCTTGCCACTGGTTTGCACATTGTCTTTGCAAAAGCCGCAAAGAAGAAGTTAAAGTCGCGCCAACTGATATTAATTGGTTATGAAATTAAACTATGAGCACAATAGTCTATTAGTCTATATTAAAATCATGTTTAATAGATGTGTCCAATATGTAAAGACCCTTGTAGACCTGACCTAGAAATATCATTCTCGCTAACTGGTGTCTTTGCATGTTAGAGGACACATAATACATATAGCTACACATCAGCACGTTTCTCTATAGACATTGGCTCCTCTCTATACCAGTTTGAGACTTGATAGCCTGGGGTTTGGATATCCATTGGATTGTTTGCTTTATATCAGCATTTTCTTTTTGAAATTATTCTTATTCTTATTTCGCTTCCTCAATTGTCAAGTTGGATTCATGACACTACTTAATAGTTATCTAAAAGGACTTAAAAGGATCATAATACCCACTCAAAAACTTACATTTTCTGAAACAACAATTTGAGAGAAGTAAAATAGTGGTACTCCCATATTTATCGTGCTTGCTTGCCATTAAATTATTAATGTTTAGCTGAGTACTCCTATCCCCCACCCTCCACTTACTCACTTGCCCCTTGTGTGTCTGCGACACTTATAAGTTCTGCACAGCCTCACCACAGACACTGCTCGCTTACTCATCTCCCCCTCCCTCCCCCCACCTTATTTCTCTGCTGATTCTCTTAAATGTTGCAGAAAGTGTGCTGGCAGGCAGGCAAAAAGGTCAGGTATGGGGAACAGTAGAATTTCTGCTCCTGGAGTGACAGGTCTTTCCCTGTAAATGCGGTGATTAAAATGCTAATTTCCTCAGGATCTACAGCTCAGATTTCAAATCCGGAAAAAGTTTGTAGTAATGGGATCTTGCTGTATCATTTTGAATACCCTTTAAGCACAACACATGATTGCAGTGGCAACCTGATGATGTGATGTGTATGCACAACCAATTTGACCTATGAGTGTTCGGTTAGGGCTTGTGCCGGATTCACCGGGCGGATCAGCACCTATACACAGAACAATCATGGATTAACAGACAGGCACAACCATGTGCATCAAGGTCACATGGTGTACAACCTTTAGTATTGAATTAACCTGTGTCTCATTATTTCTCCAAACAACTCAGACATTTTTCTCACTTTATTTCTAACGAATGTTTGTTTAACCACTCTGGAATGGAAATGGCTCCTTAACCTCCATCGTGTTGAGAGAGAACGCATCTCCATAAGGCTGATCTGAAAAAAAACAGGGAAATTATTACTTAATTAATTACAGCAACTGAAATGTTTATTTTAAACAATTACTTTCCGGTCCATCTAGAATGATTCATAAATGTACTAAAGAGAACCAAAGATATATTAGTATATTAGGTATTTTCCATTTTGCTTGATCCTTATCTTGGCTGATTTACTCTGTACAGTCAGTTTCATTTCAATAAAACATATAGCATTTCCAGTTGGCAATCATAATGTTTACTACCATCAGGACACTATACTCACCTCAGCCTCGATCTTCTGGTTTGGCCCTTTAAATATACCCAGGGTAAGGACCTAAACTGCAGATCCCACCCATGGGCACGGGTGTCCCACCATGAAGCAAACTGAAAGATTTGCTCAGGGCGCATCCCTGCAGACACTTAGGCAGCAGTTAAAAAAAAAACTTCCTTCCTGCAATGCTGCCATTCAGCACCAGTCCACCAATCAGTATAGTCAGCCACCACTCCCCCCTCCCACGCCTATGTTCCCATGTGAAACCGCGCTACTTCACGTGCCGCCACCCATCTATCGATAGGCGGCATTTAGAAGTTGTTTCAGGTGTCAAAAACCCTAGGAACACCCCTGCCCTCGGTTTTAACATCTAAGCCTGTATTTACTATAGAAGTTCCAATTGGTCGCACAATGTTCCCCGCTTCCTTGTTAGGTCTGCAAGCCAACCTATAGGAAGAAACATGCTATTGAAGACATGTTTTTTTTCCTTTGGAGAAACCCTGGGAGAAGAGTAGAGATGGACTCAAACTCGAACCCAGTTCAAGCCCGAACTATTCGAGTTCGAACATACTTGAACTTTCAAAATATCCCGGATCGGATTTCTCTGACTTTCGATTATTTTCGGCTCTTTGATAATTATCGAACGTTCGAGGCGCAAATATGTGAGTAAAATGTCTATTATACCAATAACTCGAGTAATACGATTACGAATATGTGAGTAAAATTCTATTAACCAATTGCGAGAAATTCGAATTAGAATTGCGAGTAAAAGTTCTATTATACCAATCGCGAGTAAATATCGAATTATCGAATATGCGAGTAAAATGTCTATTATACCAATTATACGGCGAGTAAATATCGAATTCATCGAATATGCGAGTAAATGTCTATTATACCAATACGCGTGTAAATATCGAATTATCGAATATGCGAGTAAAATGTCTATTATAATACCAATACCAGTAAATATCGAATTATCGCAATTTGAGATAAATGTCTATTATACCAATACGCAAGTAAATATCGAATTAATCGAATATGTGAGTAAAAGTCTTATTATACCAATACGCAAGTAAATATCGAATTATCGAATATGTGAGTAAAATGTCTATTATACCAATACGTGAGTAAATATCGAATTATCGAATATGTGAGTAAAATGTCTATTATACCAATACGCAAGTAAATATCGAATTATCGAATATGTGAGTAAAATGTCTATTATACCAATACGTGAGTAAATATCGAATTATCGAATCCGTGAGTAAAATGTCTATTATACCAATACGCAAGTAAATATCGAATTATCGAATATGTGAGTAAAATGTCTATTATACCAATACGCGAGTGAAAATATCGAATAATCGAATATGCGAGTAAAATGTCTTTATACCAATACACGGTAAATATCGAATTATCGAATATGCGAGTAAAATGTCTATTATCCAATACGCGAGAAATATCGAATTATCAAATATGTGAGTAAAATGTCTATTATACCACTACCGAGTAAATATCGAATTATCAAATTATGTAGTAAAATTCATTATACCAATACGCGAGTAATATTCGTTTATGGGATAATTATCGAATGTTCGAACGCAAGAGCTGAAAGTAGCGTGCGTGAGTAAAATCAAGTTTTCGAAAGTCCTGGATGTTCGAACGTGTTCCCCAGACCATTTCCAGGTCCAACAGCCATTGATAATTTAATTGTATTTCATTAGAACTTTTGAACTATGTTGAAACTTGACTTCAATGGGTCCTTTTCGAACTTACCATATTGTTGGAAAGATTAAAAACGGACCGAACTTTTAAAGTGTGAAGAGAAGGCAGAGAACCCTTTGCTGGGGATCAAATCTTCTATAGGTGTTTGAAGTTGAACCCAGGGTGAGAACCTAGCAGTTTAGGCTCTTCACACTGCGGTACTATAAAGGGAGGGGGTTTAAAGGAAGTATGTCCTTAAAAGAGTCAAACAACTGTTTGTGCCTCAGGTTTTCATTACAAAGAAATGGAAAATGGATGCCTATATACTCGAGTATAAACCGACCCGAGTATAAACTGAGGTAATATTTTTACCTGCAAAAGGAGTAAAATGATTGACTTGAGTAGAAAACCGAGGGTAGAAATATGAACGCTAATGTACAATAATGGTACCATAAAAATAGCGGCAGAATCCAATAACTACTATTACCATGCATCAGATGTAAAAACTAAAACTCCCAGCAACCAAAGTTTGCTGGGGTTGTAGTTTACAAACAACGGGAGTGGCATGGTCATTTGGCCCCCACAATAAAATAATGCATTTCACAATATATAAAAATGCCTTTATTCACAGTGCCACAAATTCGTTGTCCAGCCTCTTCTTCCTCTGTGTGTGACCCGAGTATAAACCGGAGGCCAGGTTTTAAGGTATTTTTAAAATCAAAAACGCTTGGTTTATACTTGAGTATACATACAGTTTGTTTAATCTATAGTTTCTAGGTTAATAAATGGTAAAAATATGATTTAGCCTAAAATGTTCTTTATGGGGGTTGTATACACACTCAGGAGATTTAATAAAAGTTCTTTTTTGTTAAAATTGTGCTAATTTTGCCCCAACCAATCGGATGTTAGCTTTCAATGTTAAATAAGATCTGATTGGTTGGGACAAAATTAGTACCATTTTAAAGGGGAAGTTCAGTGCAAATACATATGTTACAGAAAAATTAACAGTATTTTTTATTTTTCATCCCAATGACATTAATATGCCAATTCAGCATTGTGTCTGTTGTATATAACTGCAACCTAAATACTGACTTCCTGTTTGCAGGACCCTGATAGAGACCGTATGGTCTTGCCCTTGGTTGATTCAGTTGACTCATAGAGATCTGAGCATCTTTGACCCATCCCACAGCCAATCAGTAGAAATTACTGTTAGGAATATTCCAAGGATGTGTGCATCCTGGAAGAGAAGGCCGTTAGAATCTGAAATGTAGCTCACTAATGTCACAATCAGGGAACAGCAAAGGAATGAAATCAATGATTTTCTCATAATGGAGAGAATATGTAGAATACTAGAAGGCATTACACAAACTAACAATTTAAATAATATGATCATTTCCATGAACTGTCCCTTTAAACCATAAGAACTTTTATTGAATCTCCCCGACTGTGTTTTCTTTTTGGTAAAAACATGTCTGCAATTTCTGGGTAATGCTTTTGACATTTTTTTATCATAATACTAAACATTTTATAATGTACTAGACATTAAGTTGTTACAATAATAGGCGTCTAGAAGCCAGAGTGCCTCCATCCTCCATGTCCCAAAGGCCACAGTTCCCCTTAGTGTCCCAGACCCAGGGTCCCCCCCTGCCCCAGACCCAGGCCCCCGTCTGTCCCAGACCCAGTGCCCCCACTCTCTGTCCCAGACCAGGTCCCCCATCTTCCCAGACCCGGGCCCACCTCTGTCCCAGACCCCCCCTCTGTCCCAGACCCAGGGCCCCCTCTGTCCCCAGACCCAGGGGTCCCCCACTTGTCCCAGAACCAGGGCCCCCCTCTGTGCCAGACCAGGGCCCCTGCCTGTCCCAGACCAGGGCCCCTCCTCTGCCCCAGACCCAGGGCCCCCACACTGTCCCAGACCCAGGTCCTACCCCTCTGTCCCAGACCCAGCCCCCCCCCTGTCACAGACCCAGCCCCCCCTCTGTCCCAGACCCAGCCCCCCTCTGTCCCAGACCCAGGGTCCCCCCTCTGTCCCAGACCCAGGCCCCCCCTCTGTCCCCGCCCCAGGTCCCACCCCCTGTCCCGCCCAGCCCCCCTCTGCCCATCCCCCTCTGTCCAGCCCAGGGCCCACTCTGTCCAGACCCCCCCTCTGTCCCAGACCCAGGGGACCCCCCTCTGGTCCCAGACCCAGGGTCCCCCACTTTGTCCCGAACCAGGGCCTCCCCTCTGTGCCAGACCCAGGGCCCTTGCCTGCCCCAGACCCAGGGCCCTCCTCTGCCCCAGACCCAGGGCCCCCCACCTGTCCCAGACCAGGTCCTACCCCTCTGTCCCAGAAGCCCGACCCCCCCCCTGTCACAGGACCCAGCCCCCCCCTCTGTCCCAGACCCAGCCCCCCTCTGTCCAGACCCAGGGTCCCCCCTCTGTCCCACCCAGGGCCCCCCCTCTGTCCCAGCCCCAGGTCCCACCCCCCTGTCCCAGCCCCGCCCCCCCTCTGTCCCAGCCCCCCCCTCTGCGCCAGACCCAGGTCCCCCTCTGCGCCAGACCCAGGGCCCCTCCTCTGCCCCACCCAGATCCCACCCCCTCTGTCCCACCCCCTATGTCCCAGGCCCCCCTCTGTCACTCTGCTTTACAGCAGCCCTGACACCTTGGTCTAATAGGATCCACCAAGTTACAGGGATAACACTAAAACGAATATGCACTTTATGAATATTAGATATACACTTAAGATGTAATTAATGTAATTTCTTATGTTGTTCTGGGTCAATGTACAAGATAGACCTTTGGTTATTATACCATATATTATTGTACACTAGAGGTCACTATTACAATTTACTTGTTTGGTTTTTTAGATTGAAATCTACTAAGGGGTTAAGGCTCCAACTATATTTTAACTGCACTTGCACTTTGTTTGAATCATGTTTGTCTGAGGAAGGTGCCACACGGGCACCGAAACTACGTGTTAATAAACACAGTTTGGTGGTTAAGACTGGTTGTGCGCTCTGAATTATATATTTTTTTGGTTAATAGGAGGTTAATTTAGCATGGTGTCATGTCAGTGAGCAGTTCTGACTCCCCCCACCCTCACCACGACATGATTTCTAGTGAACCCTCTCCCTCACAACCCTCCACAGCACATGATTATATCATTGGGGTCCGGCAACCACAACCCCACCAAGCTACCCCCTGCTCACTGTCCCCCACCACGAGATCTTAGAACATCCTGGTGTGTGACAGTTATTGGTTGTCAGACCCATATGCAGCATGGACAGGAATTTTCACACTGTGAAGAGTTAACCTTAAGAAATCAACCCACCCAGAAGCAGCCCAGCAGTCTGTGTCTGTGGTCCCGCCCCTTAATGCAAACTTGTGATCCGATTGGCTGTTCTGCTTGAAGGAAAAGAAGCAGCAATCAGGTTAGATTGCAGCCACACACACGAGACACAGGGACGCACACTGCATTTTATTATATAGGATTAGACCTAATATACCTGATAGGCCTTGATGTCTCTCTATTCCTTTTTCTGAATTGTTGTGTATGAGCAATGTGCTTATATTTTAAAGGGTATTTCACTCAGAAAATTTACTTTTTCCAGTGTACCGTTATATGCTCGGGTATAAACCAAGGTCTTAAAAATACTAAAAACCTGGCCTCGGTTATACTCGGACAACTCACAGAGGAAGAATAGGCCAACCTGCAGAATATGTCAGCCTCAGCTCAGCTCAGCCTTGGTAAGGAATTGTATATTCTTGTGTATGGGGGGTTTATATAGGTGGGCAAATACTGTAAGTCTGTACAGTAGTTGGGGAGTTTGTGGCACTGTGAAGTAAAGGCATTTTATTATGTTGTGTAACTGCATATTTTATTGTGGGCCAATGACCTTGTCACTCCCAGTTGTTTAGAAAACTACAACTCCAGCAACCAAAACATCTGGATTCCATGGAATAGTTGGTTACTGAATCTACTATTTTTATGGTACCATAATTGAACATTAGTGTTCAATTTTCTACCCTCGTTATACTCAGTCAATCAATTTCACTCCTTTTTTCAGGTAAAAATAAAGTTATACTCGGGTCGGTTTACACCGAGTATATACGGTAATTGAAGAACGGGAGGTAAAGGGGGGTTGTCTCCTCCCATTCTTGAAATGAAATGATCAGGAGCAGGCAGGAAGTGAGAGTAATTACCCTGATCGCACTCCTCTGCGACCCTTTTACATGAAAAGGTCAGGGGAACAGTACTGGAGTGTTCCCTGCCGGCCTTGATCATGTAGTGAAGAGGCAGGAGTAGACATAGCTCCTTTCCCCCTTTCTTCGTATACACTGAAAAAAATTGTGAGCCACCATCGAAAGCAAGTTCTGCGCCCCCTCAGAACAAGAACAGCAAGTATAACAAGGAAGCATAACAAGGAACATAAAAGGGGACAGGACATAACAAGGAACGTATAACAAATAACAGAAAGCGAACAAGAAAGCATAACAAGGAAAGCTAACAAGGCAAGTAACAAGGAAAGTATCACAAGGAAAGTATAACAAGGAAAGCATAACAAGGAAAGCATAACAAGGAAAGCATAACAAGGAAAGTAACAGGAAAGTATACAAGGAAAGTATACAAGGAAGTATAACAAGGAAAGCAACAAGGAAAGTAACAAGGAAAGTTAAACAAGGGAAGCATAACAAGGAAAGCATAACAAGAAAGCCTAACAAGGAAGCATAACAAGGAAAGCAGTAATGGGTTTTATTAACGTAATGTTCTTATAATAATATATTTCTTATTTAATATTTAAATACCTGGTCTGGCCTTCCAGTTTTATATGTTTTGAGTTGAAAAAACTGAATCAAACGACAAATATTTAATTATAATAGGCAGGATTAGATATAAAGCTAGGTAAACACAAAAGCGAATAAAGTCCGATATCATCGGATCCATGGCCGTGTGTGTAACGTCTTCCTCCGAACATCGTTGCAGGTGTTGGTAGTTCGGGAAAGACCTAAATTTCCCTGGCCGCGATTGTGGGAAACACACAGTCCCGAACGTTCTCCCTGCTGTTAGATTGTGTATATGATGTGTATATGATGTGTATATGATGTGTATATTGTGTATATGATGTGCATATATGTGCTATGATGTGCATTGAGTGCATAGCTGTGCATATGTGGCTATGATTGCATATGATGTGCATATGATGTGTACCATATGATGTGCATATATGTGCATATGCTGTGCATATGATTGCATATGATGTGCATATGATGTGCATATGTAGTGAATATGATGTGCATATGATGTGCATATGTGTGTGCTATGCTGTGCATATGAGGTGCATATGATGTGCATATGATGTGCAATAGTGCATATGATGTGCAAATGTGTATGATGAATGTGTGTATATGATGTGCATATGATGTGCATATGACTGTCATATGATGTGCATATGATGTGCAATATGATGGTGTAATATGATGTGTATATGATGTGTATCTACGTGTATATGACGTGCATATGATTGTCATATGATGTGGCATATGATGTGCATATGATTTTGTATATGAATGTGTATATGTAATATGTTAATATGGTATAGATGTTATGATGTGTATATGATGTGTATATGACGTGTATATGACGTGTATATGAGTTGTATATGACGTGTAGATACGTGTAGAGACGTGTAGATGACGTGTATATACGTGTATATGACGTGTATCATGACGTGTTATATGATGTGTATATGATGTGTATTACGTGTATATGACGTGTATATGATGTGTATATGATGTGTATATGACGTGTATATGATGTGTATATGATGTGTATTGATGTGATATGAACGTGTATATGATGTTATATGATGTGGTATAGGGAGAACGCTCAGGACTGTGTATCCTGATCTTTGAAAAATTACAGATCCTGTCTGTCACCTTTCAAATCTTTACTAGTGTGTTCCCAGCTTTAAGGCGACACCTCATCCAATTTGATGAATGACTTTTAGTGTTTCCAGGTAGGTTAGATTGTCTATTAGGAATAAGTGAACACACATTTAAAGGGCAAGTCCAGCCTAAAATTACTTTCCTTAAAATGATTTAACCCCCCCCCCAAAACCCACTTTCACAAGGTTGTAACATTGCAAATATCCCTCAGAACTTTCTTACTGACTGGGCCCCCTCGCTCTAGTCCCCGCCCCCTCTCCTGTTTCGAGCTCGTTACAAAGCATTTAACAGGAGCAGGGGACTTCTGCGCTACGCGCTTCTCTTCCTGGTCATGGCTGTCAGGCATTGGACGTGACGTCACGTCCCACCCTTACCCTGCCAGCCGCAAATAGGAAATGGATCGGCTATCCGGAAGCAGCTACGAAGTAGAAGCGCGAAGGAAATTAAGTTCTGGGGATCTATGCGAAATATTTCAAACTGTAACAGTGAGTTTGGAGGGGGTAAGAAACATTTTAAACAAATTATTTTTAGGTTGGACATTCCCTTTAATATTAAAGTAAATTAGGAATGTTTTCTTAAGTTTCTGTTTACACAGCAGCTTGATAAGTGTGTCAAAACCTCTACTATTATCCGAAACACTTCCCCTTTAAGCAGCCCCTAGGACAATCAAAGGAGAAAACAAAAGCCTGTGCAGTTGAAAACGTATACTTACTCTATAAATAAACTGGAAATCAATTCAAGTCAGAATCAGATCCCGAATATGAAAACCTACAGAAAGGAAGCATTGGACATACTCGGTTATTAAAGGTCCAAGCTGAGTTCCAAGATCTTTGCAGTAAAACCATTTTTCAAACATATATGCCGTGGAACCTTCCACATAATACCTATTGGGAGAGAACAAAACAATAGCAGTCAGCCGTTATAGTGATTATCACTGTAGCTCCCCCCGTACCATATAACATATTTCTATATTAAACCCAAGAGTTAGATTTCAAACTACACATGAGAGTCATCGACTTCCAGTGTTAATATCAGCAAATTACAGGCTAATTATCTTTACATCTACGCTACTATTTCTGTGTGTTCATCTAAAAGGCACGTCTCTGCTGTACACTCCTAGATAGTTCTCTTACCCCTAATCTTCAGTCTCGGGACTTTGATTTATGGCATCATGCTCCTTGTTGATCGCAAGACTCATAGGAAATAAATATCAATTTCAAGTGCTGGATATGTCTTGTTTCCACTGTGAAGATGTCTGTTAGTGCAGTGGAAGTGTAATAATAGCAAGTTAAAAGATTCCTTTATTTGTCCACAAGTATGCCATCCTCATTACGAGTCTCCCTTTATCATGTTAGGATTTGATGACTAGGCAAGGGTGCCATATTTTCTTCGGATATCATTGCTCGTCAATGTATTCATATTAGGGTGTTGTATATTCAAAAATGATGTTAATATATTATAATCATAAGTAATATAGGGATTAATAGGGATGTTGCTATACTTCTAATAAATAAAATGAGGGATGATCAATAGTATAATAATGAAATATAGGGATGTAATAGGGATTTTATATTTTTGACTTACAACCTACTTTAAATTAATACCAGTATTCTCATTATATAGAATCCCTGTACCAAACCAGAACTACTGTATATGCATTAATACCAGTAATTCTTAATTATATAGTATCCCTGTACCAACGCAGACTACAGTATATGTATTAATAACCATGTATACGTAATTCTCACGTATTATATAGTATCCCTGTACTGTGTTTCTGTTGGTATATGGATATATATAATATTGAGAGATACTGTATTAAACATATACTGTGTTATGGTTGGTAAGGTTACTATTAAATTATGGATTACTGGTTAATACATATACTGTAGTTTGGTTGGTACAGGGATACTATATAATATTGAGAATATACGGTATTAATACAATACTGTAGCGGGGTTGGTACGGGATAATACATAATATTGAGAAGAATTACTGGTATAATATATACTTAGTGTTCTGGTTGTACGGGATGATATATAATATGGAATTACTGGTATTAATACCATATACTGTAGTCTGGTTGTACGGGGATACTATATAATATTGAGAATTACTGGTATTAATAAATATACTGTAGTTCTGGTGGTACAGGGATACTATATATATTAGAATCTACGGTATAATCACATAACTGTAGTTCTGGTTGGTAAGGGACTACTTAATATATTGAGAATTATGGTATTAATATACATACTGTAGTTTGGTTGGTACAGGGATACTATATAATTGTTGAGAATACTGGTATTAATACATATACTGTAGTTCTAGTTGGTACAGGGTATATATAATATTGAGAATTACTGGTTATTAATACATATGCTGTAGTTCTGGTTGTGTACAGGGATACTATATAATATTGAGAATTACTGGTAGTAATTCACATACTGTAGTTCTGGTTGATCCCGGATAATCTTCCGATTGCCATTTGGAGCCAGGAAGGAACCTACCCCCCCCATCCCCTCACCCCCCCCCCCCCCCCCCCCCCCCCATTTTTTAGCATTTTTTTTTTTTTGCCTTTTTCTGATCAATGGTAGGTAGGGTTAAAGAGGAGGGTGTATGGTAAAGGTTTGTTCAACCTCAATTAATTTTACTATGCTGCGTGTAGGAGAATCAATCCTACCTCCCTCGACCCAGGTATTTTTTTTTGGGGACAAAATAACATTTAAATGTGAATTAAAATTAAAATTATGTCACACAAAGGATCATATCAGAGTTTTGGGGATAAACGATCCATAACTTATGTTGCCTTTACATTACAATTGCCATAGTAAAATAGGTATTGGTCATTACATTCACAATTGTGATAAAATAAGGTAATGAATACACAGAGATCCTATCACCTTTTTGCCATTAACAGCACGGTCAAAAATTACTGATAGTCATTAGATGAGGAAATGGACGAGTTTTGCTTAGATAGAAAATCTGCCATAGAGATGTCCGAACTCGCAAAATCCCGTCCGCTCGAAGATCCGAATTTTAGAAAAAATCCGAAAATTCAAATACGTGAGCGACCCATAAAAACGATTAAAACTAAAGATTCTTCAGAATACGAGGGTTCTTCGAAATACGGGATTGTTTGAAAATATGAGGATTCTTCGAAATACGACCCGAACATGTAGCTTGCTCCATCCCAAGTGCGCAAAAAATCTGCGAAGTTTGAGAATTTACGAGGATTCTCTATTTCCCGTATTTTTGAAAAGATGAGAAATCCTCGTAATTTCAAAAAAAAAAACGCGTGTTGGTGGAAAAGTCGGAAAGGCGAAAACCGTAAAACGCAATATCCGCCGTTCGTGAAAGAGCTAAATCCGCCGCGGATCCGGGTTCGATCCGAGAACTGTGCCGATCCCATCCATATCCTGCCATACCGAATGATGTCACACGTACCGACTAAGGTGATCCGTGCCTTTAGCGATCGTTTTAACGATTCGTTAATAATTGTTTTATGATAGTTTTAACGATTGTTAGAATAGATATACATAACAAATCGTGAATCCATGACCGAGATCGTAGATTTTACGATCCCATACAATACCATTGTGGTAGTCAACTACCGAACGAATGTTCTGTGTAATGCACAATCGCGGACGCACATTTACGGCCACCGCCATAATTTACCAAGAAGCGTTATTGCTATATGCAATAACGCGTGGTTTAGAATGTGGCACAACATTAAAAAACAACTTGATAGGGGGAATTCACGGCTGTGCACCGAACCATTCACATTGCATTTGGCCACTAGATGGGCGCAATACTCAGTTTCCCAAGTTTAGTAAAAGTGTGATTGTTTTGGTATCCATCGCTTGCACCATTGTGTATGGCTATTTACTTGTTTTTTCCCAGCATTCCTTGCGTTGCCCGTTTTACTTTTAACAATTATTTATTCAGTACCTCAGACCATCCTTTTCTGTATCCAACCTTCTCCTTTCGAAAACGAGCCCCACAGTGTGCGCAATCTTGCGGAGAATGAGGTATTCGGGCAGGAAGGAGAAACATCTGCCCGGACCAAACAAGAGATAAACAATTAACACAAATATTAATTAGATTTCTGCAGGAAATGATAGTTAATTCTCATGTATGTAATTATGACACAGTGCATACATAGAAATTGATGCGATATCTGTGAATGAATGTTCATGCAGGCAGTGCAGACACTAGTTTCCATGGGTACAATCTTGTCTGGAGTCTTCTAACAGTATCCTTATGCTGGAATACATACATAATTCCTCTTTAAACAGAAAACCCACTTTATCCTATGACTTGGACTAAACAAGAGTAATTGTTTATTGTTTGATTCCTCATATCACAAATCTTATGGGCATTCAAAAGAACATACTATTGGTGATATGAAACGACATTATATACAAATATTAAACCCTGGAAAGATTATGGTACTATTGGTGAATGGAATGAATTTATACAAATGTAAACCTGGAAGGAAAGACTTGTTACTGTTGGGGATATGCATGGACATTTAATACAATATAAAACCCTGGAAAGAATATGTTACTATTGGTGATAGAATGACATTTATATGACAAATAAAACCCTGGAAAGACTTGTTACTATGGTGAATATGAATTACATTTATATACAAATAAAACCCGGAAAAAGACTATGTTACTACTGGTGATATGAATGACATGTATATACAAATATAAACCATGGAAAGGGACTATGTTACTATTGGTGATATGAATGACATTTATATACAATATAAACCCTGGAAAGACTATGTTACTATTGGGATATGAATTACATTTTTTTTAATATAAAATATTAAACCTGGAAAAGACTGTGGTACTATTGGTGAATGAACGACATTTATATACAAAATAATAAACACTGGAAGATTAGTTACTATTGGGATATGATGACATTTATATCAAATATAAACCTGGAAAGACTGTGTTACTATTGGTGATATGAACGTAATTAGATACAAGTTATTAAACCCTGGGAAAAAAAGAAATGGTTACTATTGGTGAATGAATGACCATTTTATACAAATATAACCCTGGAAAGACTTGTTATTATTGGTGATATGAATGGAACATTGATTAAAATATAAACCCTGGAAAGACTATGTTACTATGGTGATATGAATGACAAATATTACCAATATTAAACCCTGGAAAGACTATGTTAATGTTGGTGATATGAATGACATATATACAATTAAACAATGGAAAGGACTATGTTACTTTGGTGATATGAATGACATTTATATACACCTATAAACCCTGGAAAGACTATGGGGCCATATTTAGTAAAGCAAAGTAAAGCACTCCAAAAAAATTAACGCCGCACATCGCGGCCGCTGGGAAATAGCGCTATCGCCGTATTTATAAAAAGGCGAGCGCCATTGTATCGCGGCGGGCCCCGCGATTTGCATGCTGTAATTTTAAGCCCTTGCGGCGATCTGTTGTATCGCCGCGAAGGGACTAAATACCTTCGAGCCGCTCTTCCTAAGGGGCGGGGCCACGCCACCCACCCGCGGCGGCGGCTGGCGACCACCCGCCGCCGCTTCCCAGCAGCCCTCCCAAACCGTTCCAAGCTCGCGGCAATCTCGGAACGGGAGGCTAGGAGGGGCGCGGGAAGGGGCCGCAGCAGGTGGTCGCGGACCACCCGCCGCGAACCACCCTCCACGGCAACCCCCTCCCAGCCCCCCGCCCCGGGCCGCTCCTCCGGGAGGGGAAGTGGAGGCTCCCTTAGCGGGGCCCTTGAGAAGGGCCTGTTGGGGCTTAGGGGGGTCCCACAGCTCGAACCGGGACCCCCCTCCCCGCATTATAAGGGCCCTTGCGGCACTGACAAGTGCACTGTGGCGGGGTCCCGGGGAACCACCAGTGTGGCTCTTAAAAGAGACCTTGGCGGCGTCTTCTTTCTTCCCCAGCCCGTCGACACCGCTTGCGAGGCGCCGACCCCCGAGAGGGTACCCCTGCCGGTACCTGCCGGCGTCTTGATTCCGACGCAACGTCCTTCGGGCTGCGGACACAACCCCACTCAGGTCGCCGATGCCAGGCAGACTCACTGCGGCCGCCAGTGAGCCCGCTGGCACCGCAGGCCCTCAAGCGGAGCCGATGTGCCAGCGGCTTCTTCTCTTTCTTCAGCAATAGACTGGATGCATCTGAGTTCAGCGGCGGACAGATCCTCTTTTTAAATAGTTGAAGAAATCCATAATCCGTTTCTGATGGGCAATTTTTTAATACTTGCTTACATTAACCAATCAGATTTATGGAAAGTTCTGAAATCTCGTCGCCCAAGGCCTTTTAAGAGCCCCAGGGGGTCCCGGTCGAAGCTGCGGACCCCGCCCAAAGGCACTTGTCAGTGCCGCAAGGGGCACTGTCAGAATGCCCGCAAAGCCCTTACAAGGGGCCGGGGAGGGGTCCGGTTCGAGCTGAAGGACCCTAAGCCCAAAGGGCACTTGTAAGTGCCGCCAAAGGCCATGATAGGGCCGGGGGAGGGGGGGTCCCGGTTCGAGTCGGCGGGACCCCTTAAGCCCCCAAAAGCTCTTGTCAGAGCCGCTAAGGCACTTGTAAATGCCGCAAGGCCCTTAAAGGGCCGGGGAGGGGGGTCCCGGTTCGAGCCTGCGGACCCCCCTAAGCCCCAAAAGGCCATGGCTCAGGGCCCCGCTGGAGGGATCCTCCACCCCTCCCAGCCCGGCCCCTCCATTCCCCTCCCCGTGGGGGCGGAGGGGCGGGGGGCTGGAGGGTTGCCGGGGAGGGGGTGCACGGCGGGGTGGGTCGGATCACTGCTGCGGGCCCTTTCCGGCAGACCATCCGAGCATCCTGTTCCGAGGATTGCCGCGAGCGGGTTGGAGGGCTGCTGGGAGGAAGCGGCAGTGGGTGGTCGCCGCCCGCGCCGGGGGGGTATTGGGCGGGTGGGGTGGCGCGGTGTCTCCCGGGGCGGTGCGACCACCCGACCGCGGGTTGCTGCCCATCCCGCCGCGGGACGGTAGTATCGGCTGTCTGCCACCTTCACGGTGCGAAAGTAAAACAGCCGATACTAGCCTAGCGAAACCAGTACCGCGCTTTATATAGAAGCGGCGGTAACAGGTAAGTATCGCGCGAACGGTTAACGTTGGTTAACTTTTCGCGGCCCGTTTTACGGACTTTATAAACACGGTAAACGCGATTTATGCGTTAATGTCCGCGAAAAACGGCCGCGAAAAAGTTAACGAACCTTTATAATATGCCCCCCTTGGTTACTATTGGTGATATGAATGACCATTTCTATAAAATATCAAACCATGGAAAGACGTGTTGCTATTGGTGATATGGAATCACAGTGATCACAAATATAAATACTGGAAAGACTATGTTCCTATTGGTGTATGAATCACATTTATATACAATATCAACTTGGAAAGGACTATGTTTATTGGTGATATGATAACATTTGTATACTACAAATATAATCCTGGAAAGACTTGTTTACTATTGGGGGTTATGAATTCACAGTAAATATACAACTATAAACCCTGGGGAAAGACTATGTTATATTGGTGATATGCATCACATGTACAGTTATTGTCATGCTAAGAAATTTAAAGCAGAGCCCCTGGAATGTGCTGCTGTTTGTAGCAATGGAAAAAACCACCAAGACAGCATGACCATGCCCCTTAAGGCACGTCCACATCCCCACACATCTGCGGCATGCCCCAAAAATGTCAAAGGGCATGCCTACACCCTAAACAACATGACACGCCCATATCCCAAAATTGCTAAGGCCACATCACCAAAGAAAACTACCATGCCCCAAAATTGCAGCCATGCCCCAAATCGTGTGACCACACCCCGAAATATCATGGCCATACCCCAAAAAATCATGGTCCTGCCCACAAAGATAATGTCTGCTCCCAAAATATTGCAACCATGCCCTCAAATGTTTTGACTATGCACCAGATTATTTTGGTCACCCAAAAAAAAAAAAAAAACATTACAGCCAATCCCAACACATCAGTGGCCATGCCACCAAACATTACTAGTCTCAAATGTCATGCCACGTTTTCACACACTGTGGCCATTGCCCCCAAAATTGCGACCAATGCCACAAATGTTCAATCCATGAATCCTGGACACCACACAACTCACCGACATGCCCCCAGACTGTCCTCAACCCTAGAATGCAGTTTTTACTATTAAACTTGTGCTATACATCCCCCCTCAACTCATAACTATTAAAATACATGACGACATTACCAACTGGGCATTCCCCCCTCTCTCCTTCCATCTAGCCAAACACACACCTGCACGTAACTAACGACTACTATACCATATGTGTACACTGCAACGCCAGGTTCAGCTGCTAGTCATTAATAGTGAAACGAAGTGAAATGAAATAAAGAAAGTCACTATCAGTGTCATGGTGATGTTCTGATTATTACGTGATGGCTTTGTTAGCCAGTTTTTTGTAAATAACTTGGTAATGGGTTTTGAGTTTTCCCTGAAAGGTTTTTTTTCCCCATTAAAATGGTGAATAAATATTTGTTCACTACTTTCAAATTTGGAATTTCCTGTGCATCAAGATTTCCTGTTGAACTGGAGAGCAGTTTGGAATTGTCCTCATTGGGCCACTTAACCTTTGGCTTGTATACACGTTAGATATGGTTGCCTAAGTGGCCGATTAAAAACTACACTTCAACAGTAATTTAACGTTGACTGAGGCTCCTGTGTCATTGATTTGGTCATTCTCTTTTCTATAAGAAAGGTAAAGAGTCAATCAGTGGCAGAGCGGTCTGTCTTTAGGGGATTTAAAAGATTGTGGACAGATCATCTAGTGTCAATGTAACATCTTTCTCTATGTGTGTGAAAAACCCTTAAGCCTCGTACACACCTCTGGATTTGTCGACCAGCGAACGGACAAACGACCCTATTTCCCTTAGATAAGCATGATACATTATCTAGCCATGTCTGACATATGCAGCTTAGCAGCATTTTGCTTTGCACCTTTCAGCACTTTGACAGATCATACGCAAAAAAATTCGGACAGATATTTGCTTATCAGATTGCTTCTCTGAATTGTTTTTACTTTAGATTTAGCAGTTATAAAACCAAAATGTCTACATCCCAATCTGTACAATTGCACTGCATTTCCGCTGTAAATGGCGTCTAAAACATTGTCTGCTTTAAGTACACGACTCACCCATTTACCACCCATTAACACAGCTTAGTTTTATAAAGACCCTACATCGTATTATTTTTCTATGAGGTTTTTTTATAAATAAGGGGGTAATTCTACAAATGCAGAAATGAAAAATAAATGAAAGTGTGTTATGTGGCCTATAAACGCACCAAAAAGATAACAAAGGAATGAAGAATTCTGTGGTTTTGTCTTGTAATTGTCTGTACACCAGAGGCACAAGCACACTTATCACAAACATACACACAAGATGTATATGAACACAAAAAGCTTACCCCCCTCACAAAGCATACACTGTAAATATACTTCACACAAACAGAGTACACTAGAGTGGGATCCGGGTCCACAGAACCCGGATCCGACGCGAAACTCCTCGGTTTCCAGCTTATTTTCGATACATTTTGAAACAGATTCAAACGCTCGAAAAACCTCAAAAATCCAGAACGAAAAAGCAAAAATGGTCTTCACGATAGTAATGTTCGAGAATTTTCGAACGTTTGAGGCTATTTTAGAAAAATTATCGAAATAAAAAAGCCTCCGCTACATTCGAAAATTTCGTACATTCCGGTTCGGATCTCTGGATTTTTCACAAGATCTGGGAATCCCAAAACGGTTCAAACTATTGGAGTTTCGGCCATCTCTAATATACACACACTAAGTAATGTTTAGTCAGCACTGTAAATAAACTATCGTCTCTTGTAAACATACTCAGCCAAACAATCCAACGAGGATAATAAAAATAAAATATATATATACACAAATATTTAATTTATTTTCAGTGTCATATATTATATATAATGATCTAACTATGAAAATGGTTAAAGTTAAGATGATGACTTGTTTTATGGCCTTTTAAAGTATGTTTTGCAGAGGTTTAAAGTTTTTATACTATGTTGATGATGGGTTGCCTGAATTGCTTGTGAAATCCCTACGCTTTTAGACCTCCAACACAAAAAAAAAAAACCAACGGAGACGAAGAAAGAAAAATGTGAAAGAAAAAAAAAATGTTTATGTTACAGGGACAGAATACATCTATTTCAATCTCAATGGGTCCAGATTTCATCAATAATTAATATTTCTGGTAGTAGAACGCAGCGTAACAGATGGTTTTTAATTTTCATGAAGAACTCATTGGGGGAATAAGGGTTTAGGGTTAGGTTTGTCTTTGCAAAAGTCGGATTAAAATGCTTAAGAGTCTCACAACAAAATAAGCTATTTTCTCTGAGTTTCTTGGGATAGAAAATGTTACTTTTACATAATGAACCACTGGGGACATATTTTCAAGTGACTGGAGTTTGCCCTTCCTGCTTGTTCTAAAAGGGATTTGTTTAATTAGTTAGTAGTATCAAACATTAAGAGAAGAGAAGAAGTAGCTCAGGGTGCGATTTACAATGTTTCTTAACCACAGTAGTGTCTTCTGGGATGAAGACCAACTCCTCCTTACACCTACTAACGTGCTAGGTGCATATCGGTTATTGTTGGAGGACTCAGACTGAGAAAACTTTCATGTTCAGAAGACAATGGTCCGACCCTTGAAACAAGACTCTCTCTCTTCTCTCAGCAAGTCTTATCTGTTCACTGCAAGGAAAAGCAATTGGAAAACACTTCTAATTTATTATAACGTTTGAAAAGAGAATTACTTAAGAAAGTGTTGTAAAAGGAACTTAAACAGATGTAGGGACACTTTGTAGGTCCACTGGCTGCTGATGTTAGCACACGAATAAGAAGTTGTACAGACAACAGGGGATCAATTAAGTTGTTATGTTAAAAAATGGTGCACACCAAACCAATCAGATGTTATTTAAATTTGAAAGATTACATCTGATGGTTGGGCCAAACTTTAGCCACCATACTTTTTTAAACAATAAGAACTTTTATTGAATCTCTTTAATTGAATGTTTCTGGTTCTTGGTTTGTTGTAGTAGACTAAATCATATTCATATTAGATCAAGTAATCAGCCCATGTTGTGTGACTAACGAAGAACCAATCTTAATTATTAGTAATGACTTGTATCGGAGCAAAATAAGGTAAAAAAAGATTTTCCTAGTAGCCTGAAGTTTTACTTCTCGTGGCCTATGTGAGCTAAGACAACGGTGTTGGCCTGAGAAAGAAAATTGGTTGTAAGTCAGAATTGATAGATCAGTTTATATAATAAGTTGAGGAGAGCCCACTGTAGGAGAGGCCTCTGAGTTAATTAATAAAACATTTTCGTCCTCCTAGGAAGGGTGGGCATCTGGTGCTGGAGTAGAAACAATCTTAAACAAGGATTGTTTGTAAAACACATTTGTTTGTAAAAACACAAGCCCCACACACTCCTGGTGATCTGCGAGTGGGTGGGCTTGTGCCACCCACGAGTGGGCGGGGCTTGTGTGTCAGCAAGTGGGCGGGGATTTTGCACCCGGAGTGGATGGGGCCCCAGCACCCACGAGTGGGCGGGGTTCCACATGGCGGGCTGTAAGAGATGCCGGCCAAGGGGGGCCTGCAACGGGAGGGACATGGGTCCAGGAGTGGGAGGGACCAGGGGGTTGGGCTGCAAAGGGGAAGGAGAGACACAGGCCAATTGCCACTGACATGGTTTAAGAGCAGGACGCAGAAGAAGGTGCAGGGGAACTGGTGATGCTGTGCCATACACACACAAAAATGTAAATATGCTTCAAAACCGATGCAAAATAAACGATGAAATAAATTGCAAAAATTCAGCGGGAGAGCAATTCCTATCAATTATCTAAAAGTCATGTTGGGACCACAGTTCCTTTAAGGAAACCCCCCCGAAATATGGAAAAAACTGACAATAAGAAGTATATGTGACCACAATGGCCTTTTCATTCTTGTATTTAATCCTGTGATTGTATGAGAGAAAAGTTACAGAAGAAACAAGTTCTGTGCTGTAGAATTGTGTTCAGTGTGTATTTTAGCTTGGGTGCTATTAGCTTCAGTCCACCTCTATATATTGGTGCTTGGTTAAGGACTAGTAATAAATTCGGGGTGTATGGAGGACCATGCCAGGGGGATTTCGTAACAGGACAGTATCTGTATTCATCATATACTGTGCTCTATCTAAGATATTTTTCCCACAAAACTTAATGGGTTGGTTTAAAAGCATGCCAGACCGTTAGATTAGAAATGTCAATCACCCCCCCCCAACCCCACTTTCATTAAAGAGCCCATGAAGTTCTTTTCTGACTCTGTTCTTTGCAAATCCTCCTCTGATCTTGCGGATGCAGTCGGCTCTCTCCTGGTGCGGAAACCCCTCTGCTCCTGTTTTAGTCGAAACAAGCTCGAAAAAGGGATGCAGGGGGAAGCTCACCGGGGGAGGGAGCGGGTCAGGTAGGTGCCTTCAGACGGATTATTATTATATTATATTATTAATTTTTATATTTAAAAACCTATAGATAATGCCAAACGTGGTTTTTTGGGGGTGATTAACATTTCTAAGGTTATTTTTTTTGGCGGGACATGCCCTTTACATGTCAAACGTATACAAATGTTTAGGGTTAACCATGTGAGAGAAAGCTGGAAATAAACCAGGTGGATAAATCCCAACCCTTGACATTCACAACATTAATGCCCCCCACAAGAAAACATACAACGCTCACCAGAGGAATTGCCCTGCATTTGATTGAATATAAATCTTTGGCAGCGTGCAATGTCTGGCTGTAGATTGAGTAAAATGTTGTGGATAGCTTGAGGAGAAAAAATCTCCCATCTTCCCCCCCCCCCCCTACTTGATAGTTGAATGTTTTGCAATGCTGTCATTAAAAAAAAAAAAAAAACCGCCTCTCCAAGATTATATAGCAAATCCCTGTAGATGAAGCAGAGATTGATAGGGGCCCCATCATTGTTTTTGCTGGGGGGCCCATGATTCCCAGTGTGCCACTGAAATAAGTATAAAATAGTAATTTCACTTTTCTCCACCCAAAAAATGCAATATTGATTTACGTTATTGATTAAAATAAGCTCTAACTGTACATATATCCTTGACGAATCTAGGAGATGCTAATAACAGATATACGTTCTGCTTTTCTAACCGACGTAAGCAAAAGTTTTAGTGCAGTCGTTCTGCGGTTTTCTCCATTTTACAACTTCGTCAACTTCAGCACTGGAAAATGCAAAGGGGGAAGTACAGGGCGAATCCGCTCCTATTTTTTCCCCTGAAAGTAGTACAGTAATTAGACATATCATTCTGTTGGGGAAGGGAAGAGGAAGGGGGGTGGAAGTAGGAAGCCTAAACTTTCCTTGTTTACACAGGGGTGTGCATTGGGTAAATGATGTGTAGTCTAACAATCTAAACACTATGCTGAGCATTGGAATATAGGCCTGACCTATTGTGTTTCCTAAAGTCCACATGATTGGCCAGGTTATTCCGAATGAAAAATCAGGACGAAACGATCCATTGTGTGTGGAAATCCCAACCAATCAAAATGACAATCTGATTAAATATTGCCATGTCACCAAGGACTATCCAGTCAAAAACTCCAAATGTACAGCCTTACATATGTAATATTTAACCATTATCTAGCAAACCATTCAAGTATTGCTAAGTAATATAAGTAATACGGTTAGAAATGCTCTCTATTATTGGTACCTTGGCAACCTGAGCTTTTCCGTTTCTTTTCTTTCAAAACGTTGGATGGATTCTCCCTAATCTCTCTATTTTACAAAGGCTTTTCCCTGCAAGGTAATAATAAGTGTAAAATTCCACAGAAATCCTTTCAGTCCTTTTTTCCAAGTCCCAAATCCACCTGTTATTACTTTTTACGACGTACCTTGAAAACATTCTGTAATAACCACGTGTTCCTGCACCTGCAAGATGACATAGCCTTGTTACCACCTCCACACTTGGACACACCCCCCCAAGGGGACGTTAGTATAAGCCACGCTGTTTTGGAGGGGGTTGTTTTTTTCTGGCAGACTTCACCACCATTTTTTTCACATAACATAATTACTCGGAGGAAACTTTTCTGTTACTCAGGGAGTTAATGATGGGAAAATAACAATGTGGTTAGATAATTAAGCACCCCCGTGGCATTTCCAGAAATAGATTGTTAATAGTTTAAACGGACCCAGGTAATTTTTTAGTTATGATTAGAGATGGCCGAATTCGCGGACCCGAAACCGGGGGTCCGCGCGGACTTCTCCCGTCCCGAACGGAGGATTATTCAGGGACTTTCCGGACTTTCAGGACTTCCGAAAACTTTCGAACTACGGATTTTTTTTTTTTACGAAAATTTTCGAAAATACGAGGATCTCCGAATTACGAGGAATCTACGATATTTTCGGGATCCGAAAAAAGCGGAAAAACCGAAGAAAGATCCTCGTAATTACGAGGATTCGCGTCGTAAATTACGAGGATTCACGTAATTACGGTTTCTCGTAAATTACGAGGAAGACACGTAAAACGAGTAATTGTTGGAATATTTTCAAGACGGAGCAAGCCAAGCAAAGCCACATGATCCAAATTAGCCAATGCAGCTATCATTAGTTACGGAAGCCTCGTTTTTTGACGGAAATCCTCGTTTTTACGGGAATCCTCGTATTTTCGGAAAAATCCCGTTTTTTTTAAAGTCAGCGAGGGACTGTACTTTTTAGGGATGTAGGCATTTACGTGCTTCTATTTTCTAACGGCAATTACCAGGTCCCTGAGGGTTTAAGTGTACGTTACCAAGGCTTTTATTTAGACCACTTTTAGATTGCGGAGGATTTGCCGAACTTTCAGTTAATACGTTTAACGGTTCCGCTCGCCGGATTTTCGAATTTTCGGATGTTTCGAAAATCCGCGGATCCTCGCGCGGACGGATTTTTCGAAGTCTTCGGACATTCTCTAGTATGATAATATATTAATAGGGCAAACACCCAGTGACTTTCAGCAATTGTGTTAATTAAAACTTCCAACAACAAAAGAGTTAAGTAAAAATGGCCTTTTCTCCTCTGAATAGTTTCTCAAAACTAAAAAATATTAAGAATTACTGATTAATAGCATATACTTGTTTGGTTGGTACAGGGTATACATAATAATATTGAGAATTACTGGTATTAATACATATCTGTAGTCTGGTTGGTACGGGGATACTATATAATATGATAATTACGGTATTAATATACTGTAGTTCTGGTTGGTACAGGGATACTATATAATATTGAGAATTACTGTATTAATACATATACTGTAGTTCTGTTGGTACAGGGATACTATATAATATTGAGAATTACTGGTATAATACATATACTGTAGTTCTGGTTGGTACAGGGATACTATATAATATTGAGAATTACTGTATTAATACATATACTGTAGTTTCTGGTTGGTACGGGATACTATATAATATTGAGAATTACTGGTATTAATACATATACTGTAGTCTAGGTTGGTACGAGGGATACTATATAATATTGAGAATTACTGTATAAATACATATACGAGTGATGGTGGTTGGTACAGGGATACTATATAAATTGAGAATTACTGGTATTAATACAATACTGTAGTTCTGGTTGGTACGGGATACTTATAATATTGAGAATTACTGGTATTAATACATATACTGTAGTTCTGGTTGGTACGGGATTATAATATATTGAGAATTACTGGTATTAATACATATACTGTAGTTTTTGGTAGGTAAGGGATACTATATAATATAGAGAGATTACTGGTATTAATACATATACTGCAGTTCTGTTGAGTACGGGATACTATTAATATTGAGAATTACTGGTATTAATACATATAACTGTAGTTCTGGTTGGTACGGGGATACTATTAATATTGAGAATTACTGGTATTAATTACATATAACTGTAGTTCTGGTTGGTACGGGGATACTATATAATATTGAGATTACTGTATTAATAAATATTACTGTAGGCTCTGGTTGGTACAGGGGATACTATATAATATTGAGAATTACTGGTATAACTACATATACTGTAGTTCTGGTTGGTACGGGATACTATATAATATTGAGAATTACTGGTATTAATACATATACTGTAGTTCTGGTTGTATCCAGGGATACTACATAATCTATGAGAATTACTTTCTTATTAATACTATACTAGAGTTCGGTTGAGTCAAAGGGATACTATAAATATTGGCAGAATTCTAATTTGGTATTAATAACGTATATTACTTGTAAGTTCGGGGGTAGTTGTATACTGTGGATTTGGAATACAATACTAAGTTATCTGTTGACCGGAAACTATATTGTAAGTTACTGGTATTAATACATCATACTGTAGTTCTGGTGGTACAGGGATCCTATATAATATTGAGAATGTACTGGTTTATATACATATAGTGTAGTATCTGGTTGGTACGGGATACTATATAATATTGAGGATTAATTGGTATAATAAAGTATATACTGATTCTTGGTTGGGTACAGGGATTCTATATAATATTGAGAATTACTGGTATTATAAATTCTGTAGCTGGTGTGGTACGGGGATACTATTTATTTGAGGGATTAATGGATTAATACATATACTGTAGTCTGGTTGGTACAGGGACTCCTATATAATATTGAGAACTTAATGGTATAAAAACATATACTGAGTTTGGGTGTTGGTACGGGGCTACTATATAATATATATTGAGAATTAATGGTATTAATAATATACTGTAGTTCTGGTGGTACGGGTGATACTTATATAATATTGAAATTTTACTGGTTTATAGACTGTAGTATGGTTGGTACCAGGGATTACTATATAATATTAAGAATTACGGTATAAACAGGTAGTTCTGGTTGGTACAGGGATTACTATAAATTTGAGAATTACTAGTATAATACATAACTGTTAGTTCTGGTGTCAAGGGCCGATGATAATATATATATTGAGAATTACTGGTATTATACTATATACTGTAGTTCTGGTTAGGTACGGGGGATTACTATATAATATTGAGAATTACTGGTATTAATATACGTAGTTCTGGTTCGGTACAGGGGATACTATATAATATGAGAATTAATGGCATTAATATACTGTAGTTCGTGGTGGTACAGGGAATACTATATAATAATTGTGAGAATTATGGTATTAATACATATACGGTAGTTTCGGTGGTTACAGGGATTACTTATAGAATATTGAGGAATTCCTGGGTATTAATACATATATGTAGTTCTGGGCTGGTTACGGGGATACAATAATATGAGGAATTTACTGGTTATTTAATACATATACTGTAGTTCTGGTTGGTATAGGGGGATATTATATAATATTGAGAATTATGGATTAATACATATACTGTAGTTCTGGTGGTACAGGGTTACATAATAATATTTTGAGAATTAATGTATTAAGAATATACGTAGTTCTGGTGGTATGGGGGTGATGAATGATACTATTATATATTGAGAATTACTGGTATTACTACAGTACTGTCGTTCTGGTTGGTACAGGGATACTAAATAATATTGAGAATTATGGTTTTATCATATACGTACTGTAGTGTGGTAGTTCTGGTTGGTACAGGGATTACTATTTAATATTGAGATTAATGGATTAATTACATTTACTGTAGTTTATGGTTGGTACAGGGATACTATATATGAGAATTTATGGTGTAAACACATACTGTAGTTCTGTTTTGTACAGGGATACTATTTAATATGGACAATTACTGGATTAATACATCTACTGTAGTTATGGTGGTACGGGGGATACTACATAATATTGAGAATTACTTGATAATACCATATTACTGTCGTTCTGGTGGTAAAGGGATACTATATAATATGCGAATTACGGTATTAATACATATACTGTAGTTCTGGTTGGTACGGGGATACTATATAATATTGAGAATTACTGGTATTAATACATATACTGCAGTTCTTGTTGGTACTGGGATACTATATAATATTGAGAATTACTGTATTAATACATATACTGTAGATCTGGTTGGTACAGGGATACTATATAATATTGAGAATTACCGGTATTAATACATATACTGTAGTTCTGGTTGGTACAGGGATACTATATAATATTGAGAATTACTGTATTAATACATATACTGTAGTTCTGGTTGGTACGGGGATACTATATAATATTGAGAAATACTGTATTAATACATATACTGTAGTTCTGGTTGGTACAGGGATACTATATAATATTGAGAATTACTGGTATTAATACATATACTGTAGATCTGGTTGATCCAGGGATACTATATAATATTGAGAATTACTGGTATTAATACATATACAGTAGATCTGGTTGATCCAGGGATACTATATAATATTGAGAATTTCTGGTATTAATACATATACTTTAGTTCTGGTTGGTACGGGGATACTATATAATATTGAGAATTACTGGTATTAATACATATACTGTAGTTCTGGTTGGTACAGGTATACTATATAATATTGAGAATTACTGGTATTAATACATATACTGTAGTTCTGGTAGGTACAGGGATACTATATAATATTGAGAAGTACTGGTATTAATACATATAGTGTAGTTCTGGTTGGTACAGGGATACTATATAATAATGAGAATGACTGGTGTTAATATATATACTGCAGTTCTGGTTGATCCAGGTATACTTTCCAATTGCTGTTTGGAGTCAGGAAGGAATCCCCCCCCCACACCACCTTTCCTTTTAAGGTGTTTTTTTCTTTTTTGTCTTACTCTGGATTAACTGTTAGGTAGAGTTAAAAAGGAGGGTGAAAAGATTGGACTTGATGGACGAATGTCTTTGTTCAACTTCAATTACTATCTTACTGTGTTCATCATCGAACGGTAGATCTGTTGTTGGAATATTGGGTAGACATCTGCTAGTGTGCACCAGGACATACTTACAGTACTTATGCACCTGTCATAAGCAGATCCACAATCCCCTTATGGCACACACAAGTCCAGCTCCCCATGAATTTTTTTAATGCTTGGTTTACATGCTTTACATTAACCAATCAGATTTCAGAACTTTCCAGAAATCTGATTGTTAATGTAAAGTGTGTAAACCAAGCATTAAAAAATTGACCATTCAGAAACGTTTTAGGGATTTCTGCAAACCCTATATAAAGAGGTTCCTTCCGCGCGGAACTTAGATGCTATCGCAGTAGGTGGCTGAAGACAGAGAAAGAAGCGGCTGGCAACATCGGCTCCGCTGAGGCTAGCGGTGCAGCGGGCTCACTGGCAGCCGCGTGAGTCTGCCTGGCATCGCGACCTGAGTGGGGTTGGTGTCGCCAGCCCGAAGATTTTGCATCGGATCAAGACGCCAGCAACATCGGCCTCGACCTCTCGGGGTCGCGGCCTCAGCGGAGCTGGTGTCCAGGACTTGCCAAGGGGCACTTGTAAGTGCCGCAAGGCCCTGATAGGGCTGGGAGGGGGGTCTGGTTCGAGCTGCGGGACCTCTTAAGCCCCAAAAGGCCCTTCTCAGGGCCCCGCTGGAGGGTGCCTCCACCCCTCCCAGCGGGCCCTTCCCCTCCCTGCCCACGCAGGCAGGGGGCTTGGAGGGAGGCTGCTGGAGGGGTTGCGGCGGGGTCGCGACCACCCGCTGCGGCCCCTTCCCCAGCCCCTCCTGCCTCCTGTTCCGAGATTGCCGAAAGCGGGGAAGGTTGTTGTAGGGGCTGCTGGAAGCGCGGTGCGTGGGTGGTCGCCGGGCCCGCGGGGGGTCGAGGGCAGGGTGGCGTGCCCCCCGGGGCGGGTGCGACCACCCCGCCGTGGGTTTTCTGCCCATCTCCACTGCAGGGCTCGTATCGCTGCTTTCGCCACCTTTGAAGGTGGCGAAGCAAAACAGCCAATACTGAACTGAAACAGTTACCGCTATATAAATAGAAGCGGTGGTAACAGGAAAGTTCGCGTGAAGAGTTAATGCCTCTTTAACTTTCGCGGCCTTTCCCCGGACCTAAAATAAATCGCATTAAACGTGATTTATGCAGAGGTTGGGGAAAACGGAAAGTTAACGATGCTTTATAATATGCCCCTATGTCTTTATACTTGATATTTGATACAAAATATGTCCACTTAACTATATTGTTGTGATGTGTACTTATAATGCCTTGCACCTCAATACTGTTTGATTTTAATTGATATTTTGTATTCACGATGGGGGTGTGTCTGTATATGTTAATGGTTATAAAGGGAAGCAATTGTGATGCAATATCCTGATGACAGCACGAGGTGTGCTTAAATGCGTAAGAACGCATCTTTTATAATAAAAATAAAGGAATTTTGTTTCATTTAGGACCCATAAGTGCTGCCTTCTTACAACATATATATATATATATATATATATATATTATATCAAAGCAGGATGCCAGCGCACTCTAGGGGACTTTTTTCAAATATATTTTTATTAAATATCCTGATGACGGCCTGTTTCAATATGCTGAAACGCGTTGATTGTTTACCTCGTGTTAATAAAAAATATTATTTGAAAAAGTCCCCTAGAGTGCGCTGGCATCCTGCTGTTGTATCTACCCTATTCTCCAGCGGCACCGGGGCAATCGGAACTACGGCAAGGGAGTGCTTGACCCAGTTACATTGTTTGTTTGTCTACTATATTATATATATATATATATAATAATAAATATACCAAAGGGATGAGGGAAAGATAGAGAGAGAGAGAAAGAGATAGGGAGAGAGAGAATAGAAGAGGAGAGAGGGAGAGAGAGAGAAGAGAGAGAGGAGAAGAGGTGGAGCAAGAAGAGAAGAGAAAAAGGAGAGACGAGAAAGAAAAAGAGAAAGAGAAGGAAGAAGAGAGGAGAGAAGAATAGAGAGTTAGAGAGAAGAGAGGAAGAGAGTAGAAGGAGAGAGAAAGAGAGAGAGGAAGAGAAAAAAGAGAGGAGAGAGTATAGTAGAGATAGAGAGACAGGAGTATTAAGTGATGAGAGAGTAGAGAGGAGAAGAGAACGACTTACTGTTTTTTTGGTATGTCTCGTTCCTTATGAGGATGTGAGTAAACCTGCAATATCATCAAACTGGATATTTAAAAACTAAATTATGTAGAAAGATGGAATTAGAGGATATGACTAAGAGTTAATAGAAAGTAATAGGTGAAAAAGGGTAGAAGCCTAGCATCAAATGAAGACGTGAAGGAGGGGTATTTATTTGTATCAGGGTCAAAGGGGACAGAGGAAAGGAAATCCGCATGCTCTTAAATAGCATGGCAAATGGAATCCACATTGGCTTGAAGTGATTAACAATTCTGAGGCATGTGACATGATAAAGATCATTAGGTGTTGGAGGTCTGAGGAAAGAGAAGTTTAAAAGAGATAAATCGTAAATTGCATTTCAAGGAAGAGAGATTTAGTCATTTGTTTTAGTGAGGAAATAGTTTGGACGGGTAGAAATGTGCTAGATTTAACATAGCGAGAGATGTTCCATGAGGAATTCTTCTTGGTGATGGTTTTCCATGCATAAGCCAAAGGAAAAAGTAAACTGAATCTTTAATTCCCTGTATCTGCTCTATCAGCGTTGGGGACGTTTAACATGCAAAGGAAGGAGGATAGAATTTCCTGAGAAGAATGTGGTGAGAAATGAGGGAGAACAAGGGAGACTAAGACTGGAAACAAACCAGATATCTCTAGAGGATCAGTTCTAATGAAAAGGACATGATAAAGATTGATGGACCAAAAACTAGGGGGCGATGATAATGAAAAGAGAGATATAATTAAATCCACTTATTATTACTGTTTGACAAATTCTGTTTAAAATAACAAGATGGCCTTTCAGTAGACACAAGAGATTTCCTTTAGACCTGCTGCCTGGATTGGGGCTCAGTTTTAGCCCCCAGTACTAATTAGGGGGCAACTTCAATTATGGGCCACTGAAAACCTGCAAACACCCCCTCATCCCCAGTGTCACCGCACCCGGGCAGGCCGGGAATGTGTTTTAAAAATATTTAACCTACTGCTGGTCCACAACTCTCTGATTCTTACCACCACAGGCAGAGCTTCTGTAACACTATAGAAAGGACTGCACTGCACTGGCAGATAATAATGATTGGTCGCTGCTGGATGAGCTAAAGGGTGTGAAACTGACAACAAAAGGTCTAGTTGACAACATAATAACTGAGACTGGGTCAATCAGACTAAGATTGTACAAATTAGCTATTCAAGGTCAGGTTGCAAAAATCCAGGCAATGAAACCAAATCAGGATGATCCAGGAAGTTTTTCAAAGACCTTAAACATACATTGATGTGAAGGGCTTAGGGAGCGGCCTAAATGATGGTGTCATTGGATACGGGGAACTGCAGGTCAGTAACAGTTAGTGGGCCACTGATAAGTTATCCCTGTAAAAAACAATCCTCATTATGTGTCAGCATGTAGCTTTAACCAAATACTTCCAACATCCTTTGTCAACATGTTAAAGAACATATCCCTTAACCCGGTTTATCATAAATTTACGACTGCGATCTTAATTGTTAATCGTAATTGCCAATCGGTAGACTCAGTATTGCTAACTAGTGATCCAACGCCTTTATAATAGGGCCCTTCATCAAACAATTGCCAAATGGACAGATGAACTCACAGTGTACAATCTCATACCAATTCAGCATTTGGAAGACCCCAGATTCCATAAAACTAAGACAATCATGAATTGGTTGCAAGATAAAGCCTTCGGGGTAAATTTTTTTCTTCATTAAAGAAGGTAATTTCACACTGAAGGTGGTGTTTGCAATATAATCCTGATGGTTGCAGTGCTAACATGTGCACAATTATGCAGTATGTTAAAATGTTGAGTATATAGTAGACAACTGTACTATAGCTTTAAGAGTCATTGATTGGACATTCTGGTATGTTCACATCGGAGCCACATTTAATCCTTCATTCAGTTCTTGTACCTTTAAATCTTAGAGAGTTTAGGAAGATTATTTGGCTCTTGGCACCAGCAGTATTTAAAGGAAGGGGTTATACCACACTTTACCTCATGGCCCCCCAACACTGTGTTTGATGGAGGCAATTCAAGCCTATGTAAGAAACCAAATAATACCAACATAAGGTTCACTAGTTACAAGGTCCAATCATCTGATGATAAATGGCCAATGGAAAGAATAGTTCTCGTAACAAGCCGCATTGAGAAGGCAGAAAACGTTCCTCTTGTTGAAATGGTGCACAGAGTTCAACCCACCCGCCACCAACCAAACCAACCCACCACACCCACACCACCCCAACACCACCCCCACACCACACCACAACCCAACCAGAACACCACTTTGGCGCCGGGCCAAAACCACCCCACCCACCCCACAACGCCCCCTCAGATGCCATTGCAGTAGATGGCTGAAGATAGAAGAAAGAAGCGGCTGGCAACATCAGCTCTGCTGAGGCTGGTGGGCCCTTCCCTTCTCCTCCCCGCCAGCGGCGGGGCAGGGGGCTTGGAGGGGCTGCTGGGGAGGGGGTGTGCGGCGGGTGGTCGCGACCACCCGCTGCGGCCCCTTCCCAGCAGCCCCACCTAGCCTCCTGTTTTCCGAGATTGCAGCGAGCGGGGAAGGGGTTGGGAGGGGCTGCTGGGATTAATACATATACTTGTAGTTCTGGGTTGGTACAGCGATACTATATATATTGCAGAATTACTGATATTAATACAGATTACTTAGTTTGGGTAGTAAGAGGATACTATATAATATGAGAATTACTGGTATTAAACATATACTGTATTCTGGTTGGGTACAGGGATACTTATAAATATTGAGTATGACTGGTATAATACATATACTATAGTTCTGGTGGTACAGGGATTACTATATAATATTGAGAATTGACTGGTATTAATACATATACTATAGTTCTGGTTGGTCCAGTTGATATATATAAATTGAGAATTACTGTATTAATACATATACTGTAGTTCTGATTGGTCGGGATACTATATTATATTGAGAAATTATGGTATATAATACATACTGTAGATCTGGTTGGTAATGGATACATATAATTGAGAATAATGTATTAATACATATACTGGAGATCTGGTTTGGAACAGGGAACATAATACTTGAGAATCTGTATTAATACATATATTTGTAGTTTTGTTGGTACGGGGATTAGAGGATAACTATATGAATTTGAGAATTACTGCGATTTACACTAACGTGATCTGGTGGGTATAAGGGATACTATATAATATTGAGAATTACTGTATTAATACTATACTGTAGATTTGGTGGACAGGGTTACTATTTAATATTGAGAATTACTTGTATTAATACATATACTGTAGATTGGTTGGTAAGGGATACTATATAATATTGAGAATTACTGGTATTAATACATATACTGTAGATTGTTGATCCAGGGTACTTTAAGATTGGCTTAAAGTAAAATCAGAAAGGAATAAAATCAATATCTCCACCCCCCCCCCCCCCCCCCCCCCTTAAGCTGTTTGTTTTTTTTTGTTTTTTTTTGCCTTCCTCTGGATCAACTGTTATGTAGGGCTAAAAAATAAATAAATAAAAAAAAAAAAAGGAGGGTGGATAGGTTGGACTTGATGGACGTATGTCTTTATTCAACCTCAATTACCATGTTACTATGTAAGAGTATTTGAAATGTCTCCAAAATGCAATAGGTAGAGAAAGAACTGCCTCATAAGCTTTTTCCCTAATACTTACCTTTACCAAAGATGTGTGTAAGGCTACTTACGGGCTGTTGGCTGTCCTCATGCCTTGTCTGCAGAGTAGGTAGCTTCTAGGAACAGCTGTCAGTGAAAGCCACGGCGATGATATCACGACCAATCCCTGGTGACTGCTCCAGAAGCTGCCTACTCTGCTTCTGAGTGAGCTTGAAACCAGCTTGCAATTCAAAAGCAGCAAAGGAGTTGTGTCATTGCGGTCATTTGAAAATGCCTATTGTGGGATCCTTTACCTATAGAGAGAGTATTGCTTAGAGGGTGGACATGCCCTTAACACAATATTAATAAAAAAAAGAATTGTTGAAATGTGAGTCATTCTATAAAAAGTCTCAAATTCAGCTTTCTACTTTACAAAAAATAACCAGAGGTTCAGTACAGAAATCACTGCAGTTATTGCGCCTTCCTCTAGCTCATTTTGCTGAGCGTGTTAGAGTTTCCCTATTTTTAGGAGGATAGTATCTGGCACACATTCTCTAGTAAGTTTTTATTGATTATTAGTTCATTTATATTTAATTGCTTCAGACCCTGTAGGGTATTTTTTCTTTTTTTTACAGTTAGGCACCATTATTATACGTTGTCTAATCTTATTAGAATTTATTCACACGGTGGTACAGTGAGATATTTTAGGGGGTGTTAGTGTAAAATGTTGTAATGTTGCTATGGATGGCGATATTAGTTAATAAATATGAATTATTGCTCAAGATGGGTTTTTCGTCTACTCGATCAGTTTGTAAATAAAATGAAATGAAAATGTTTGAAACTTGAAGCAGGTATGTCTTCTTATAATATGTCTACTGCATCTAGTCTCTGTACAGTGAAACATGCATAGATTCAATCAAAGTTGCTAAAGTTTTGCATGTTCTATTAGGCTGGGTACACACTAAGCGAGTTTTTGTCCTGACCGAGTGCTCTCTTCTAGCAAGCGTCTATCGGTCTCAGCAAAAGTGGCCGCGGCAGACAGTTCACGCGACCGATCGGATGGTCCCATAGTGAATCCCACGATCGCTCGTGATTTACCACCAGGCCCGGTCGCAGCTGCCACACTCACCATCAGATATTTCTGGCCGACCAACTGATACAGGTCACTAAATATCTGAAATATCTTATGGTGTGTACCAAGCAACCAACCAATGTTTATCTATCTGCACTTCTGCAGTTGCCCAGTAAAAAGCTAACATCTGGTTGGTTGCTGCAAATTAATAGCACAGGCAAACTTTTGCACCTCTAATTGCATTACACACTTTCTTTTCATTTACTTGTTTATGAAGCATGAGTATGGGATGTAAATGATGTTCCGTGCTATCTTGATGCTAGTGGAATTTTGGTGTTTATACTTTGGCTGAAGTATTAGTAAGTTGATTGTGCCTACTGTATATAACATGACTATTGCCTGTATCTTTTACACAGGGTCAGTGTTTATTACATTATTGTTAAATGTTTATATCTTTATTCCTCTTTTTCAGGTATACTGGAGATAACATCAGTGGATGTGGGGGTTGTGGCTGTAAAAGCCATTAACAGTAATTATTATTTAGCTATGAACAAGAAAGGCCATATCTATGGATCTGTAAGTAATCATTTCACTTTAACTGATCATATCCTTATGTGACCGATTTATCTGAATGTTGGTTTTAGCCTGTTTTATTCAGAGCACTTTTGCAGATAAAGGACAACAAAACCCATCCCAACCTCCCCTTTCCCTTTAAGAGCACCCTGGGTGCTAAACCACTAGGTCCTCACCCCTGGATATACCAATCCTATTGGCCAATTCCCAGACTGGGGGTAGCATGGCTGGACCAAACTGAAGTACATGTTTACTATTACAAGGGTTACAATTGCTCTAAGGTTATAGTGATTTAATCCTTACCCTTTGGGGCATATTTATAAAGGTTTGTTAAACTTTTCGCCTTATTTAACGCAGCGTTTTCACCTAATTAGGCCTTTTTGCTATTGATAAAGCAGTGATAACCAGTGGCGAAAGGTCATTACCGCTATATTTCGCTTTTCACCATACATCGCTGCGGTAACCGCTCAAACATATTTATAAAATGGCCAAAAGTGTATTTTTGCGTTAAGTTCAGTCATTCCAATTCGTCAAGTCTTAGGTGGCGAAAATGCATAAGTGGCCATTTATTTATCCTGCCAATGGGTCCATGGAGGTGTCAGTACATTGTGGAGTGTTTCTCAATACTAATAAGTACCCAGGGGGGTGTTAGACTATTTTCCAGCATTTACTGTAATACAATCTGAGATTTCACTTTTTTAAAGGGCATGTCCACCCCCAAAACTATAATCCCCCCAACTACGGCCCCACCATGTAGTGTAGTTAATCCTTACCTCACATCCCAGCTCCATAGGGTTCTCCTTTAGTCCCCCCCCAAAGTCCCAAAAAATGACTACCAGAGGCTAGCAGAGTCCATATAGGACACTGCCTGCTAGCTGGCCTCAGGTAGATTTTTGCCATGCGTACTGCAGCCCTTCTCCCCCCTCCCTCTCCCTCCCTCTCCCCTCCCTCCCTCTCCCCTCCCGTCCTACTACTATCCCTCCCCTAGCATAAAACCCCTTCAGTAATGATTTCCCCCCATGTCTCCCAGCCCCCACAGCATATTTTTTTTTTTTTAGAAAGCTCCCCAAACTCTTACTTCCCCTCTCCTCTTTCCTCCGGCGAAGTGAGCTGCCGGCAGCCGCGTCTGTGATTGGCTGCCGCTCAGCCAATCACAGACGCGGCTGCCGGTCCCGCCCCTCTGCTTGCATTTCTTGCAAGCAAGGGCCGGAGCGCGGCGGAGGATCGAGGGGAGGTAGTAGAGTTTGGGGGCTTTCTAAAAAAAAATGTAGCGGTTGGGGCTGGGAGCCCAGGGGATCTTATAAAAATAAAATTTTAGGGTGGACATAGCCTTTAAGGTTAAATTTTCGCTTTTTAAAGATTTTTTTTTTTTATGTTCCGATTTTCTTTATTTACCAATAAAATCAAATGATGGTCTGAGGGACATATTTATAAAAGGACATTATTTTTGCTTTTTTTCCCCACCAGCCTTTACCACAATTTTTTTAACTTTCATCTTTCCTTTCATCAGTTATTAAAAGGCGAATTTTCATCAAAACGAAATTTACGTAGCAAAAGTAACACTAAAACAGTAACTGAAAAACTCAGCACATATGATGGTAAATAGGTAATACTCCCTGGTGGTTTTTCAAAGTAGTATTAATTGGTTAATACACATAGAACACCTATCTTTGTTATTTAAAATAAAAATTTGTTGTTTTTTTCAGCCAAAGATATAATAGTTTAAACTCAAAAGGTGAATTTTCTCTATTTAGGATGTGATAATATGTAAAACTCACCCAGGCGAATTCTCTCTATTTATTAATGGATATGATAAATAGTGTAAACCCACCATGGTGAATTTTCTCTATTTTATTATAAGGATATGATAAATAGTGTAAAACTCACCCAGGTGAATTTTCTCTATTTTATTAATAGGTTATGATAAATAGTGTAAAACTCACCCAGGTGAATTCTCTCTATTTTATTAATAGGATATGAAATAGTGTAAAACTCACCCAGGCGAATTCTCTCTATTTTATTAATAGGATATGATAATAGTGTAAAACTCACCCAGGTGAATTTCCCTATTTTATTAATAGGATATGATAAATAGTGTAAAACTCACCCAGGCGAATTTTCCTCTATTTTATTATAGGATGATAGTGTAAAACTCAAAAGGCGAATTTTCTCTATTTTATTAATAGGATATGATAAATAGTGTAAAACTCCCCAGGTGAATTTCTCTATTTTATATAGGATATGATAATAGTGTAAAACTCACCCAGCGAATTTTCTCTATTTATTAATAGGATATGATAAGTGTAAACCACACCCAGGTGAATTATCTCTATTTTATTAATAGGATATGATATAGTGTAAAACTCACCCAGGTGAATTTTCTCTATTTATTAATAGGATATGAAAATAGTGTAAAACTCAAAAGGTGAATTTTCTCTATTTTATTAATAGATATATAAATAGTGTAAAACTCACCCAGGCGAATTCTCTCTATTTTATTAATAGGATATGAAATAGTGTAAAACTCACCATGGTGAATTTTCTCTATTTTATTATAGGATATGATAATAGTGTAAAACTCCCCCAGGCGAATTCTCTCTATTTTATTAATAGGATATGATAAATAGTGTAAAACTCACCCAGGTGAATTTTCTCTATTTTATAATAGGATATATAAATAGTGTAAAACTCACCCAGGTGAATTTTCTCTATTTTATTAATAGGTATGTAATAGTGTAAAACTCACCCAGGCAATTTTCTCTATTTTTAATAGGATGATAGTGTAAAACTCAAAAGGCGAATTTTCTCTATTTATTAATAGGATATGATAATAGTGTAAAACTCACCCGGCGAATTTTCTCTATTTTAATAGGATATGATAAATAGTGTAAAACTCACCCAGGTTGAATTACTCTCTATTTTATTAATAGGATATGATAAATAGTGTAAAACTCACCCAGGTGAATTTTCTCTCTCTATTTTATTAATAGGATATGATAAATAGTGTAAAACTCACCCAGGTGATTTTCTCTATTTTATTAATAGGATATGATAAATAGTGTAAAACTAGAGATGTCCGAACTTCGAAAAATCCGGTCCGCGCGAGGATCCGCGGATTTTCGAAAAAATCCGAAAATCCGCAGCGGACCCGTTAAACCGTATTAAATGAAAGTTCGGCAAAATCCGCATTAAAAGTGGTCTAAATAGCCTTGGTAACGTACACTTAACCACTCAGGGACCTGGTAATGGCCTTAGAAGCACGTATAAATGCCACATACCTAAAAAGTACAGTCCGCTAGCGTGACTTTAAAAAACGTATTTTTCAAAATACGAGGATTCCCGTAAAACGAGATTTCCGTAAAAAACGAGGCTTCCGTAACTATGATAGCTGCCATTGGCTAATTTGGATCATGTGGCTTGAAAAAATTTACAACCAATTACTTTTTTTTAACGAGTATTCTCGTAATACCGAGAAGACTCGTATTACGTTAATCCTCGTAATTACGACGCAATCCTCGTAATTACGAGGATCATTCGTTTTTTTCCGGATCCCGAAAGTATCGTAGATCTCGTAATTACGGAATACTCGTATTTTCGAAAATTTTCGTAAAAAAAAAAATCCGCGTTCGGACGTTCGAAGTCCAGAAAGTCCGGAATAATCCCCGTTCGCGGATGAGAAATCCGCGCGGATCCGGTTCGGGTCCGCGAACCGGCCATCTCTATGTAAAACTCACCCAGGTGAATTTTCTCCATTTTATTAATAGGACATGTAAATAGTGTAAAACTCACCCAGGTGAATTTTCTCTATTTTATTAATAGGATATATGATAAATAGTGTAAAACTCACCCAGGTGAATTTCTCTATTTTATTATAGGATATGATAAATAGTGTAAACTCGCCCAGGTGAATTTTCTCTATTTTTATAGGACTTTTTTTATTTTCAAACTGGCAGCTAACTATCAAACCAGTTTCCAATTATATGGGAACATACCATAGCGCTGTGTAAGAAATAGTCATGTAATGGAAATCCATTAAGTATGATGTTGTCGAAAATCCTGTTAAACATGCAAAAAATGCAACAAAACGGGAGAAAAGGGGCAAAAAGGCGAAAAGTTCCCTATTTATAAATGGCTGTAAATAAAAAAGTGACAAAGATAACTCTGAATTACACGAAGAGCAATCTCCTTTTTTTGCAGTGATACCACACTTACCGCTATGAATAGGCGAAAACTATCACCACACACTCGCCACAGCGATACTTTTCTGCAAAGAGGCTAAAACGAAAATAGCAGTTTTATAAATACCTCGAAAATAGCGCTTTGTCATTGCATGTCATGCAATAGCGATCCTTTATAAATATGCCCCTGTGCATTTAAATTGAAGGGGGTATATGTGATGGCTTTCTTGCCCTTTAAGTGAGATGTATGTGTGTATGTATTTATGTAGGTTATAATTTTTTTATAAAGTGCCACTTGGTACGCAGCTCTGTAACATTTATAAATACAGATTATACAAATAAGGGGATAAGTGCAAGCCATTATCCAGATAGATAAAAATGAAATACCATTTCTCATACATAGGTTAAGAACACATATATACATAAATTATGGTAATTTATGTATCGTGCCGCATGCCTTGACACATTAGGAATGAGATCCCTGCACAGAGCAATGTCATAAACAAACTTATTTGAAAACAGCAAAAAATGAATGTTCGACTTCTCAGGTCTTAAAGCAGGATAATATTACCCAACCTAGTGTTGTTTTGCTTCATTTTAAAAGACTGCATTTACGGTAATATTTACCATTACACACACTGTTAAAACATATGTGTCTTCTAAAAAATGCCCCTGTATATAAGTGTGTTTTAAGAAACAAAACCACAAAAAAAACTATAATACATACATGTATTGTAAAATAATGATTAAAAAACTGTATTTGTAAACTGCTTAAGGTATCTTTACTCTAAAAACCCTGAATTTTCAAAAATTTGTACCTTTAGATACAGCAAGATCCCACTGCGCCAAAACTTTGGGATTTTAAATTAGAGCTGTAGATCCTGAAAATCATATTTTAATCACAGCATTTACAGGGAAATACCTGTCATTCCAGGAGCAGAATTGTATATGTGGACTAGAGATTCCGAACTTCGCAAAATCCGGTCCCGCTCGAGGATCCGCGAATTTTCGGAAACATTCGAAAATTCGCGAGCGGACCCATTAAATGAAAAGACCTTGAAATTACGAGATTTTTCGTATTTTTCGAAAGTTTTAGAAATTACGGGTTTTTCGCCGTATTTTCGAAAATTTCGAAATAGCGTATTGTGGAAACTAAGAGAAATCCTTGTATTTTTCGAAATTACGTGTTTTCTCATATTTTCGAAAATTTTCGAAAATACGTTAAAACTCGTAATTTCGAAAATTTCGAAAATACTAAACATCCGAGTCGGAATTCGGAAGGGCGGAAAATCCGGAAAAATCCGCCGTTCGCCACAGGATAATCCGGCGGATCCGGGTTCGATCCGCGAACCAACCATCCCTATATGTGACCCATCCCTGGCCTCTTTGCCTGCCTGCCAGCACACTTTCTGCACATTTAAAAAAAGAATCGCAGAGAAAAAGAAAGAAGGTGTAAGGAGGGGAGATGTGTAAGCAGAGCATTGTCCATGGTGAGGCTGTTGCAGAACTTATACTGTCCAGACACTACAAAGGCAGTAAGTAAGGGAGGGTGGAGGGAATTAGTAGCCCTCACTAAACTTAATATTTAATGACAAAAGCAAGCACATATAATGTGAATACCACTATTGTACTCTTGTCTCATTTGTGAATTTCTAAATGTTGCAGAATCTATTTGGATATATACATAATATATTTATTTATGTTTTTCATGAGATCCTTACCTAAATGACTGAATTGTTATGGAATAGCCCCCTTTTAAAAATATGTTTTATTCATCACTTCTTGCAAAACATTACATAGAAAGCTCCTACACCACGATCAATAATAGGTAAATTTTTCGTTGTTCCCGTTCATATTATGGCCAACTTAAGGGTAATACATAAACAATTCACACTTTTTTTCTATTTATCTATTATAGTTTTTTTGACAAAAACAATCAATAATTTCCATTTGCCCTATAGGTTCAGGTGTGTAAGTAATCCAAGCAGGATAATTTTATTTTGCTTTGACATGTTGATGAAAGGAAAATAGCCTAACACGTAAATATTTTTTTAGAGCAAATGATGTTCTCAAATCATATGCAAAAGAGTTATTTTATAAATACAATTTCTAGAAAAGTACTTTTTTCATTTGGGAATCACAAGTGTCCTCGATTATTAATAGATATAGAGGCGTTTTTGTAAATAAAAAAACTGAGCACTTGGAAGAAAAATTATTTAACTGCAAATTTTTTTGTCATTCTGATTCCTAAATTAGTAGACAAAGAATGGCAGATATTAGAAATTACAAATCCAAATTTCTTGTTTTATAATAAATAACTGACTATAAAATATTTCAATAACATATTAGTGACAAATTAAAAATAAATCATTATTGTGAGCCCAATCTCAATCTAATAATAAGAAAAAAGAAAAGCCCTTAATGTTCTTTGAAGATCTGTGTTTTTTGCAATGTACATTGTACTTAATTAGTTTAGGTTAATTATCTTACTTAATAAAAAAACTTAGAATGTTAGACATTATAATGTGTCAGTCTCAAAAAAATATATATAAAGTTGGAGTCAATGATGTGAAGAAATTTAATGATTATTACTGTGATGTTTAGTAGAGATGGCTGAACTTTCGAAAGTTCGGTCCGTTTTCAATCTTTCGAACTATATTACTCGTGAATAGGTATAATAGACATTTTACTTGCGGATTCGATACTCGCGTATAGGTATAATAGACATTTTACTAGCGAATTCAATATTTACTTGCGTATAGGTATAATAGACATTTTATTCACGGATTCGATTCTTGCGTATATGTATAATAGACATTTTACTCACGGATTCGATATTTACTCGCGAATAGGTATAATAGACATTTTATTCACGGATTTGATACTCGCGTATAGGTATAATAGACATTTTACTTGCGGATTCGGTATTTACTCATGTATAGTTATAATAGACAATTTACTCGCGGATTTGATTTTTACTCGCGTATAGGTAATAGACATTTTACTCGGGGATTCGATACTCGCGTATAGGTATAATAGACATTTTACTCACGGATTCGATACTCGCGTATAGGTATAATAGACATTTTACTCACGGATTCGATACTCAAGTATAGGTAAAATAGACATTTTACTTGTGGTTTCGATATTTAACTCGCATATAATAGACATTTTACTGGCATATGGCGAGCCTCGACATTCATAATTATCGAAAGTCCGCAAAATATTGAAAGTCCAGTAATCTGGGTCCACGATAGTTCGAGAAGTCCAAGTCCATTTGAACTCGAATAGTTCACCTCGAACTTGAGTTCGAGTTCTAGTCCATCTCTAATGTGTAGGAGAGAGTGTTGAAAGAAATCAGCCCCTGGACGGTTAAAGGAATTACACCGAAAATACTTTGTCTCACTTCTCACAATCTAAATGACTACTGTACATGTATGCAGCACATACCATACTCTGATGTGTTTGTGTTGCTGATGACTTTAATCAAGTACTTTGCTCAAAGGGTTGTCTACCCTAAATCTATTTTTTGATATAGCCTTCCCCCTGGTCCCCCAGCCCCAACCGCATAATTTTATTTTTAGAAAGTGCCCCAAACTTTTACTTACCTCCCCTCTTTCCTTCGCCGTGCTGCCGGCCCTCTGCTTGCAAGAATGCAAGCAGAGGGCGGACCGGCAGTCGCATCTGTGATTGGCTGAGCGGCAGCCAATCACGACGCGGCTGCCGGTCATTCAGTGCAGCGGAGGAAAGAGGGAGGTAAGTAAATTTGGGGCCCTTTCTAAAAATAAAAATGATGCGGTTGGGCTGGGGACCAGGGGATTACTATATTAAAGGGGATTATGCTAGGGGGAGGGAATCCGGAGAGGGAGGGGGAGGGAGGGGGAGAAGGCTGCAGTACGCATGCCAAACTTCTCCCGGAGGCAGGTAGAGGCAGAGTCCTATATGGACTCTGCTATCCCCTGGTGGGCAGTTTTTTGGGACTTGGGGGGGGACTACAGGAGAACCATATGGAGCTGGGATGTGAGGTAAGGATTAAACTACACTACACAATGGGGCCAGTATTGGGGGGATTATTTTTGGGGGTGGACATGCCCTTCAAGCTTAGTCCCTGAGTTCCCCACCCCTGCCAGACTATCTGACTCTCTGTGAGGGCAAGTAATCTCTATGAGGCAGCATTGGGAGAGGGAATTTCCCACCTGCAGTTCAAGTACGAACTGTCACCATTCCATTTACAGCAAAACTTACATACAGAAGAGTTTATGATAATAAGGCAATTAATTGACTTTGAAATGTAAGATGGTTCAGACTGGATATCTAAAGAATAGGGGACAGATCAACCATAGAATGGTCCAGTGATAGTCAGTTTTGGGCATAATGGGCAATTTAAAAAAAAACAACATTTTCCAGTGTAATCATTCCTTAATACTTTCTGGTCAGAAAACACAACCTTCAATGTACTTTGTGGGTGCTAATTGTATGGCCAATGACCAATACTGAATGATAATGTATCCTGAATGTGTGTTTTTTGTGTGTTGAGCAGTACTTTTGATTTTCTAACAAGACTTTGTATATACAACTTCTCTCTCCGCAGAGCATTCAATACCGATTGCAAACTAAAGAGAGGATAGAAGAGAATGGCTATAATACCTATGCTTCGCATAACTGGAAGAATATAAGAGACAAATGTTTGTGGCTCTAATGGGAAAGGAAACCAAGGAAAGGACCTAAAACAAGGAGAAAAAACACATCTGCTCACTTTCTTCCTCTAATTGTTGTTAACCTGAAATGAAGGAACTTATATAATTCTATATCAAAACAAAAACTTCAGTGCTCTTAATATGGGACCTAGAAGAAGTTTCTGTGGGATAATGTATGTTTTTGAATGTTAGAAGGACTTTATACTTTTCCTGGACATTATTGTGACTGTGACCAGATGGAAGAAAATGCAGCTAGTGCCTGTGAACAGAGTATTGTATTTGTAATTACATTTAAGAGACGCAAGACAATCAAATCAATCAATGATCTACTGGGAAAGTTATTTATGAACTACTTACAAAATCAAGGGCCATTATTGCTCATTTAAACTCAGCAACCCCAACCAGCAGTTAACATGCAAACCATTTACTGGATGCACTTGGTTCAAACAATGGATTTTCGGAAGAATCGGCATAAAGAATAAATCGACTAATAAATAAGTTGAAACTGTTGTAACAGATTTAATATATATGGATTCCCGTGTATTCCTTTATCTTGTTTCCTTTTCTTTTAAGTTATTTATTTAATAGAATGTTTAATGCCTTTCTTCTGTTTTGAATTGTTGGTCTAATTTCCCAAATTTATTAAGATATCACGGAAAGATATTGTCTATAGTTCAACTTCACAATAATCTGGGCGCAAACCTTTGGCACGGCTGTAAATCTGCAACAACCTATCAGTTTTGTTTTTTTTTATTGTTTAATTTAGACAATATCTAATTGGTTGTTGCAGACAAATGTTTGCACCTCTTATTACTAATCCTGAGATTAATTCCAAAGCCGTCATGAAAAAAACATATGGACTCTCAACCAATTCTTTGACGGAAATTTTAGAATTAAGGACAAGAAGCTTTTTAGAGTAATGCCATTGGAATCATGAAGCTAACTGAAGTTAGCGGTTCTTCGCAAAGAAGTGTACACTTTGGTAGGATTTCAGGTTTAATAAAACTTTGGATCCAGATTAATTGATCTTCCTAATGAAGCAGACAAAGATGGAAGATGTTTGCATGTGGTATAAAAATCACGGTGTAGAATTTGGCCCGTTTTTGTTGGTAACTGCTCATGATATAACACTTTTATGAATAGCTTATCACTAATACTATATTTTATCCTAGTGTTGTCAGATCTTAAGCATTTCCTGGGACAGTTAAGTACCAGACTCGTATATACAGCTTACTGGAGTATTTACGCCCTTCTTCTGAAAACCTTATCCCACTTGCAGAGGTATTACATATAAGTTGTACACCCTAAGATTAAAGACATTTAAAAAAGAACCTCTAGACACAGACCAGTATGAAGGAGATGACTTGTATTTTTATAAGTGCAGAGATCATACTCATTCCATTTATTTAAACATATTTCTAAATTGCATGTATCTTTAAAAGGATCCACATTTATTTTTGCTATATAATTAGTTTAAAATGGCTTATTACAGGTGAGCAGACTTTAAGACACCTTGCTGACAATAGTGGTCCCAGTATTCAATTCACTATTTTTTAAAGAAAAGTCTTCAAAATGTTTCCTTCCTTTATAATTGAATGTTACTATTGCATTTGAATTTAAGATTCTTTTTGTTAGACAGATGAATAGAAAGATTACTTATCGCCATACCAATATGACATTGTATTCCGTCTAAAACCTTCCAGGCAATGTTTAAGCAAGATTATATAGGCCATAGTAATAGCCTATAATATTCATGTATTATAAATATATTAATATAATTATTATATTTTCGTAAAATGACCCGATAAGCAAGAATGAAAGGATGCGGCCAGTTTAAATTCAGATTTAAGATATTTTTCAGTGGTGTAACTTTAACTATAGCCCAGGGGGTGAGTAGAGGGCCTGCAATCCTCTTCCCAAAGGCTCTGCGATCAGCTGTTTTTAAATAGTTGATCGCATGTAAGCAGTAAATATGCGCGATCAGATTTTTAAAAGCCAGAACCGAACTGGAACTTCTGCTAGTTCGGGTCTGGTCTTTTAAACATCTGACCGCGAGGATCTTAACTGCATACGCGTGATCAGCTGTTTAAAACAGCTGATAGCAGAGCCTCAAGGAGGGGAGGGTGTGTGTCAGGGGCCTGGCCTCTAGTCTTGCAGAGCGCGGGAGAGGGGGGGTTTGCTGGGCTCCTGCATTTACATACCTGATTTATTTTTATTGCTTGGAAACTGTATTTTGGTACAACCAGTGACTTACTAATGTGCCTTTTTACTAAAGAAAAAAAATAACCTCTAGAAATCGGTCTTCTGTGGTGTTATAAGTTATTCAGTTAAATGCTTTATACCAGCACTTCCAATGTTAATCTGTTATTTAAGTTTTAGCTGTTCGAGGAACTTCCCATAAACTGCAAAAAATGGTTAGATCGTTGTCTCCTCAATAAAACTGACTTATAAGGAAGTTGACTTAAGTATAGAGTTAATCCAATTCTTCATTTGATTGTCATTTCTGTTCATTCACATGCTGCATTACACACTTGTTAAACATTTGATAGTTTCAATAGCTTGCAAGAAATGGATGTGGTTAGGAAAACTCTAAATAGAGTTTAAGCCCCAACAAGGGAGAATTGAGAATAATCTTGGTTGATCAAAGTTTGGGACACAATTCCTTGGAGTTATAGTGGAAACTGAATTTTGGCAACCGTAATCCTCTGGAATCCGGAAAACTGTTTGTGAATAATTTAATGTATTATTATCAATTTAAAAGGTACTCTTTATTAGAAGATGGACCGAACCCGAACCCGGTTCCAAAGTGAATTTTAGGGATCCTTGGAATGTGGATTTTGCGGATTTCTGACTTTTTAAGAACCTCTGACCTTTTCAACAGTTAAAATGATCAAGAACTTTCCAATTTAAAATCAAAAATTTTCAATAATATTATAAATTAAATTTAAAAATCAAAATTTTCTAAATTTCTAGAAATCTCAAAATACTACTCAGATTTTGGGAATTGATACCTGTTCCCCAGACCATTTTCCAGGTACCATTGCAATTTATACCTTACTTTATATGGAACTTTCATTTTTTAACTTCCATTGATTTCAAGGGTCTATTTGCGGATTTTCAAGTTTTCGATTTTTTTGAAAATCTGTGAATCTGCAAGCGAATGGATTTCAGTAAATTAGCCCATCTCTATTCTTGATTATTAATATCTTAATGTCCTTACTAGAGATGTTCGAAACTGTTGAGTTTCGTTCCGTTTTCGAATTTTCAAATTTCGAAGATTCAAAAACGGACCCATAGAGTATATGGGGGGGAGTTTGAAAGTTTCTGTCCATTTGTGAGGGACAAATAGTAATATAGGTTACTGTAAATGACACAGAGACCTGGGGAATGGTCTGGGGACCCGTAAATAGAACCAAACACTTATTTTAAAACTATCTTTCCTCTCGATCGGGCTGTTTTCGAGCTTCCGCATTCTATTTCCAAGGGTTACCGAAATCGATCATTACTTTCGAGGGTTAACAAAATTTTGATTTTTGATAATTTCTATTTTCGATTTTCGATAATCGTTATTAGAACCCACATTACATCTCTATCCTTTACTGATGGATGACACAATTTCCAAAAATTTGGAGAATCAGTGTTGATTTAGAATTTAGAATACACCATTGTTTTTAGGCATAATCATACAAATTAGCTGTAAGCTTGTTTAAATCAAGATGTGCTTAAATATTTACTAATTTGAATGGAATGCCTGTTAATCTGTCTTGCCATCACATGGATTCAGTGTTTCCATGCAATTTTCCTTCCTGACCAACCGTTTGGCTCTTCCGACTGGTCGGCCAAGGAAGGACTGTCGGTCCACGGCTAGTGGTCGTGGACGTAGTTTGCCGTGACCGCACGATGGACCGCACAATCGGCCATGGTTTTCAGGCATGTCCATTTGTGATTTGCCCGTTTTGAACGATCAGTCACGTCCAAAATACCATGCATTATTTCGACACCTATTGACCAATGCACTGAACTATCTCGTTCGGGCCAAATATTGCATGATGTATACCATGCTTAGAATTCTTAATACAACTACTTAAAAAAATGGACAGTAGTGTCCTCTTGGTGGGTGGCCAATCAACAACCTGAGAACCAGTTGCATCAATCTTTTGGACTCATAGCTCAAAAATATTACAAGAATGAGAAATGTGAAGATGTTGAAAAAACCTGAAATACAATCTGCTAGTTTGTATTTGACTGAATTGACTACTGCTCTGCATGAGCGTGTAAGAAAGAACAAATATTAACCAAATATCTGCATTCATATTAAAATCAATGGAAATACTCTAGTGGAAGCTATTTGAATAATTAGAAGACAATATCTGTTAACTACATTCATGTACTAAAATAATGAATCTATTTAGTTACCTATGTATGTACAAATTAAGCGCTATCTTGGCCCATACACCAGCGATGCATTACTATGCATTTAGTAATATTACTTCTTCCCAATTCACATAACTATTTAAGAATTAGTTTGATTTACCAGGGGGCATATTTATAAGGGACGTTATTTTCGGCAAAAAATTACACCACACATCGCAATATTTATAAAGGCAATCAATACGCAGTGAAAATCACTACATCGCGGTGTGCAGCGGTAATCTGAGCTCTCTTCTCGCTGCGATAATGTACTTACCGCAATGCTAAGGGCTCAAATCCCGACGTAAGGAGCGGAGAGGAAGGGAAGGGGGCCCGCTGGGGGTGTGGTGGAGGGATCCTCCAGTGAGGGCACTGAGATGTGCCTTTTGGGCTTAGGGGGTCACGCACTTGAACCGGGGCCCCCCTTCCCCGGCCCTGGGAAGGGCCTTTGCGACACTTACAAGTGCCCTTGCGGCCCTTGGAAGGACCTTTTGGGGCTTAAGGTGTCCCACAGCTCAAACCGGGACCCCCCCAGCCCTTATAAAGGCCCTTGCAGCATTTACAAGTGCCCTTGCTGCCCTGACAAGGGCCCTTTAGGCAAAAGGGGTCCCACAGCTTGTACCGGGACTCCCCTCCCCGGCACTGACAAGTACCTTGTTGGGGGTCTTGCAGCTCGAAACAGGACCACCATTGGCTCTTACTAGAGCCTTTGGACGTGTCTTCTTTCTCACAGCCAGCGACACAAACTCCGCTGAAGTCGCCAATGCCAGGCGAGGTCACTGCGGCCGCCAGTGACCCTGCTGGCACTGTCGGCTTTAACAGAGCCAATGTTGCTGGCCTCTTCTTTCTTCTTTCTTCTACCACACTGCATGACTTTTGAGCTCCGCAGGGTTTGCACCTCTTTATATTGGTTTGCTGAAGGCCTAATCCAATTCTGATTGCTGATTGGTCAATTTTTTCATGTGCTTGCGATCACATGGTGGGCATTCCACCCTCCTCTCATGGGGGCGAGGCGGGTGGGCATACACCCCCCTCGCCCTCTCTGGTGGCGATCTCAATTTTGGCGGAAATCCTGGAAATATGGCAGTGGAAATTTTTGGCCCTCCGGACAACAAAGGTTTAGTTAAAGCAGTTCTCCTGCCTTCAAATAAACCTGGTTTACTCAAATTGCAGAGCATTATGATGTAGAAAAATATTAGTGTGAGGTCCTCTCCCAGACTTATTGCTATGAAAGGCAGGAAGCCCTGCTTGCTTGATGCATACTTCATACCATAATTCCCCACACTCTACGTGAACAAAACCTTCAAATCGTAAATCTGCCTAAATGTTAGGGGTATGCACTTATGTTCACAAGGTGATAATGGAGGAACATTTATAGAAACAACACTAGTACAGAGCTGCAGGGGAGGATAATGAAGTGCATTGTTATAGTTTATCTTTTTAAAGGTGAATGAGGGAGGATATGCAGTTTTCCTCCCCTTTCTCCTATTACTGCAAATCTCATCTTGTCTTAAAACATAAAGCATCTTGCAGAGTGGTGGTGATGAGTTGTTCTAGTAAATCTGGGGGTCACAATGCAGTCAAATCAGCACAGAATATAGTACATTGTTAGAGCAGCATGTCCTGGACCATCCCTTCCTGCAGGGAACAAGTGAGGTCTGGAAAAACAGCTGATGACAGCTTCCACCAAGAGCTAAATGCTCTCAATGTGTTGTCTCGCCCCCTCTGAAAAAAGTAACTTTTCTAGAAATTGTATTTATAAAATAACATCTTTTGCATATGATTTGAGAACACTTCATTTGCTCTAAAAAACTATTTTACGTTTAGGCTATTTTCCTTTCATCAAACATGTCAAAGCAAAATAAAATTATCCTGCTTGGATTACTTAACACACCTGAACCTATAGGGCAAATGGAAATTATTGATTGTTTTGTCAAAAAACATATAATAGATAAATAGAAAAAAAGTGTGAATTGTTTATGTTATACCCTTAAGTTGGCCATACATATGAACGGGGAACAACGAAAATTTACCTATTATTGATCGTGTGTAGGAGCTTTTCCTATGTAATGTTTTTGCAAGAATGATGAATAAGAACCATTATTTTTAAAAGGGGCTATTCCATAACAATTCATTGTCATTTAGGTAAGGATCTCATGAAAAACAATAAATAAATATATTATGTATATCAATCCAAATAGTATTCTGCAACATTTAGAAATTCACAAATGAGACAAGAGTTACAATAGTGGTATTCACATATTTATCTGTGCTTGCTTTGTCATTAAATTATTTAAGTTTAGTGAGGGCTACTAATTCCCTCCACCCTCCCTTACTTACTGCCTTCTTGTAGTGTCTGGACACGTATAAGTTCTGCACAGCCTCACCATGGACACTGCTCTGCTTACACATCTCCCCCTCCTTACACCTTCTTTCTTTTCTCTGCTGATTCTCTTAAATGTTGCAGAAAGTGTGCTGGCAGGCAGGCAAAGAGGCCAGGGATGGGTCACATATAGGGATGGCTGGTTCGCGGATCCGAACCCGGATCCGCCGCGGATTTATCCTGTTGGCGAACGGCGGATTTTTCCGGATTTTCCGCCTTCCGAACTTCCGACTCGCGGATTTTTAGTATTTTCGAAAATTTTCGAAATTACGAGTTTTAACGTATTTTCGAAAATTTTCGAAAATATGAGAAAACACGTAATTTCGAAAATACAAGGATTTCTCTTAGTTCCACAAATACGTATTTTCGAAAATTTTCGAAAATACGCGAAAACCCGTAATTTCTAAAACTTTCGAAAATACGAAAAATCTCGTAATTTCAAGTGTCTTTTTCATTTTAATGGGTCCGCTCGCGAATTTTCGAATGTTTCCGAAAATTCGCGGATCCTCGAGCGGACCGGATTTTGCGAAGTTCGGACATCTCTAGTCACATATTACAATCTCTGCTCCTGGAGTGACAGGTATTTCCCTGTAAATGCTGTGATTAAAATAATGATTTCTCAGGATCTACAGCTCTAATTTAAAATCCCAAAAAGTTTTGGCGCAGTGGGATCTTGCTGTATCTAAAGGTACAATTTTTGAAAATTCAGGGTTTTTAGAGTAAAGATACCCTTTAAGCAGTTACAAATACAGTTTTTTTTAATCATTATTTTTACAATACATGTATGTATTATAGTTTTTTTTGTGGTTTTGTTTCTTTAAAACACCTTATATACAGGGGCATTTTTAGAAGACACATATGTTTTAACAGTGTGTAATGGTAAATATTACCGTAAATGCAGTCTTTTTAAAATGAAGCAAAACAACACTAGGGTTGGGTAATATTATCCTGCTTTTAAGACCTGTAGAAGTCTAACATTCATTTTTTGCTGTTTTCAAATAAAGTTTGTTTATGACATTGCTCTTGTGCAGGGATCTCATTCCTAATGTGTCAAGGCATGCGGCACTATACATAAATTATCCATAATTTATGTATATATGTGTTCTTAACCTATGTATGAAATGGTATTTCATTTTTATCTATCTGTATAATGGCTTGCACTTATCCCCTTATTTGTATAATCTGTATTTTATAATGTACAGCGCTGCGTACCCAAGTGGCACTTTATAAATAAAATTATACCTACATACATACATACACACATACATCTCAACTTAAAGGGCAAGAAAAGCCATCACATATACCCCCTTCCAATTTAAAATGCACAGGGGCATATTTATAAAGGATCGCTATTGCATGACATCGCAATGACAAAAAGCGCTATTTTCGAGTTATTTATAAACTTGCTTATTTTCGTTTTCGCCTTTGCAGAAAAGTATCGCTGTGGCGATGTGTGGTGATAGTTTTCGCCCTATTCATAGCGTTAAGTGTGGTATCACTGGTGAGATTGCTATCTAGTGTAATTTCATGAGTTATCTTTTGCTCAATTTTTTATTTACAGCCATTTATAAATAATTTTCGCCTTTTTGCCCCTTTTCTCCCTTTTGTTGCATTTTTTGCTGTTTTAACAGGATTTTCGACAAACATCATTACTTACTGGAATGTTCCATTAACATGACTATTTCTTACACAGCGCTATGGTATGTTCCCATATTAATGGAACTGGTTTGATAATTAGCTGCAGTTTGCTAAAAATAAAAAATGTCCTATTAATAAAATAGAGAAAATTCACCTGGGCGAGTTTTACACTATTTATCATATCCTATTAATAAAATAGAGAAAATTCACCTGGGTGAGTTTTACACTATTTATCATATCCTATTAATAAAATAGAGAAAATTCACCTGGGTGAGTTTTACACTATTTATCATGTCCTATTAATAAAATAGAGAAAATTCACCTGGGTGAGTTTTACATAGAGATGGCCGGTTCGCGGACCCGAACCCGGATCCGCCGCGGAGTATAATAGACATTTTACTCACGGATTCGATATTTACTCGCGAATAGGTATAATAGACATTTTATTCACGGATTTGATACTCGCGTATAGGTATAATAGACATTTTACTTGCGGATTCGGTATTTACTCATGTATAGGTATAATAGACAATTTACTCGCGGATTTGATTTTTACTCGCGTATAGGTATAATAGACATTTTACTCGGGGATTCGATACTCGCGTATAGGTATAATAGACATTTTACTCACGGATTCGATACTCGCGTATAGGTATAATAGACATTTTACTCACGGATTCGATACTCAAGTATAGGTATAATAGACATTTTACTTGTGGATTCGATATTTACTCGCATATAATAGACATTTTACTGGCATATTGCGAGCCTCGAACATTCAATAATTATCGAAAGTCCGCAAAATATTGAAAGTCCGAGTAATCTGGGTCCACGATAGTTCGAGAAGTCCAAGTCCATTTGAACTCGAATAGTTCAGCTCGAACTTGAGTTCGAGTTCTAGTCCATCTCTAATGTGTAGGAGAGAGTGTTGAAAGAAATCAGCCCCTGGACTGTTAAAGGAATTTACACCGAAAATTACTTTGTCTCACTTCTCACAATCTATAAATGACTACTGTACATGTATGCAGCACATACCATACTCTGATGGTTTTTGTGTTGCTGCATGACTTTAATCAAGTACTTTGCTCAAAGGGTAGTCTACCCTTAAATCTATTTTTTGATATAGCCTTCCCCCTGGTCCCCCAGCCCCAACCGCATAATTTTATTTTTAGAAAGTGCCCCAAACTTTTACTTACCTCCCCTCTTTCCTTCGCCGTGCTGCCGGCCTCTGCTTGCAAGAATGCAAGCAGAGGGGCGGGACCGGCAGTCGCATCTGTGATTGGCTGAGCGGCAGCCAATCACGGACGCGGCTGCCGGTCATTCAGTGCAGCGGAGGAAAGAGGGAGGTAAGTAAAAGTTGGGGCCTTTCTAAAAATAAAAATGATGCGGTTGGGGCTGGGGGACCAGGGGATTACTATATTAAGGGGATTAATGCTAGGGGAGGGAATCCGGAGAGGAGGGGGAGGGAGGGGGAGAAGGGCTGCAGTACGCATGCCAAACTTCTCCGGAGGCCAGGTAGAGGCAGAGTCCTATATGGACTCTGCTATCCTCCTGGTGGGCAGTTTTTTGGGACTTGGGGGGGGACTACAGGAGAACCATATGGAGCTGGGATGTGAGGTAAGGATTAAACTACACTACACAATGGGGCCAGTAGTTGGGGGGATTATAGTTTTGGGGGTGGACATGCCCTTCAAGCTTAGTCCCTGAGTTCCCCACCCCTGCCAGACTATCTGACTCTCTGTGAGGGCAAGTAATCTCTATGAGGCAGCATTGGGAGAGGGAATTTCCCACCATGCAGTTCAAGTACGAACTGTCACCATTCCAGTTACAGCAAAACTATACATAACAGAAGAGTTTATGATAATAAGGCAATTAATTGACAGTTGAAATGTAAGATGGTTCAGACTGGATATCTAAAGAAATAGGGGACAGATCAACCATAGAATGGTCCAGTGATAGTCAGTTTGGGCATAATGGGCAATTTAAAAAAAAACAACAAATTTTCCAGTGTACATTTCCTTTAATACTTTCTGGTCAGAAAACACAACACTTCAATGTAAACTTTTGTGGGTGCTAAATTGTATGGCCAATGACCAATACTGAATGATAATGTATCCTGAAATGTGTGTTTTTTGTGTGTTGAGCAGTACTTTTGATTTTCTAACAAGACTTTGTATATACACATTCTTCCGCAGAAAGCATTCAATACCGATTGCAAACTAAAAGAGAGGATAGAAGAGAATGGCTATAATACCTATGCTTCGCATAACTGGAAGAATAATAAGAGACAAATGTTTGTGGCTCTAAATGGGAAAGGAAATCCAAGGAAAGGACCTAAAACAAGGAGAAAAAACACATCTGCTCACTTTCTTCCAATTGTTGTATAACCTGAAATGAAGGAACTTATATAATTCTATATCAAACAAAAAACTTCAGTGCTCCTTTAATATGGGACCTAGAAGAAGTTTCTGTGGGATAATGTATGTATTTGAATGTTAGAAGGACTTTATACTTTTCCTGGACATTATTGTGACTGTGACCAGATGGAAGAAAATGCAGCTAGTGCCTGTGTAACAGAGTATTGTATTTGTACATTACAATTTAAGAGACGCAAGACAATCAAATCAATCAATGATCTACTGGGAAAGTTATTTATGAACTACTTACACAAATCAAGGGCCATTATTGCTCATTTAAACTCAGCAACCCCAACCAGCAGTTAGACATGCAAACCATTTACTGGATGCACTTGGGTCAAACAATGGATTTTCGGAAGAATCGGCATAAAGAATAAATCAGACTAATAAATAAGTTGAAACTGTTGTAACAGATTTAATATTATGGGATTCCCGTGTATTCCTTTATCTTGTTTCCCTTTTCTTTTAAGTTATTTATTTAATAGAATGTTTAATGCCTTTCTTCTGTTTTGAATTGTTGGTCTAATATTCCAAATTTATTAAGATATCACGGAAAGATATTTGTCTATAGTTCAACTTCACAATAATCTGGGCGCAAACCTTTGGCACGGCTGTAAATCTGCAACAACCTATCAGATGTTGTTTTTTTTTATTGTTTATAGTTAGACAATATCTAATTGGTTGTTGCAGACAAATGTTTGCACCTCTTATTACGTAATCCTGAGAATTAAATCCAAAGCCGTCATGAAAAAAAACATATGGACTCTCAATCCAATTCTTTGACGGAAATTTTAGAATTAAGGACAAGAAGCTTTTTAGAGTAATGCCATTGGAATCATGAAGCTAACTGAAGTTAGCGGTTCTTCGCAAAGAAGTGTACACTTATGGTAGGATTTCAGGTTTAAATAAACTTTGGATCCAGATTAATTGATCTTCCTAAGTAAGCAGACAAAGATGGAAGATGTTTGGCATTGTGGTATAAAAATACGGTGTAGAATTTGGCCCGGTTTGTTGGTAACTGCTCATGATATAACACCTTTATATGAATAGCTTATCACTAATACTATCATTTTATCCTAGTGTTGTCAGATCTTAAGCATTTCCTGGGACAGTTAAGTACCAGACTCGTATATACAGCTTACTGGAGTATTTACGCCCTTCTTTCTGAAAACCTTATCCCACTTGCAGAGGTATTACATATAAGGTGTACACCCTAAGATTAAAGACATTTAAAAAAGAAACCTCTAGACACAGACCAGTATGAGAGGGAGATGACTTGTATATTTTTATAAGTGCAGAGATCATACTCATTCCATTTATTTAAAACATATTTCTAAATTGCATGTCATCTTTAAAAGGATCCACATTTATTTTTGCTATATAAATTAGTTTAAAATGGCTTATTACAGGTGGAGCAGACTTTAAGACACCTTGCTGACAATAGTGTGCCCAGTATTCAATTCACTATTTTTTTAAAGAAAAGTCTTCAAAATGTTTCCTTCCTTATAATATTGAATGTTAACTATTGCATTTGAATTTAAGATTCTTTTTGTTAGAGCAGATGAATAGAAAGAGTACTTATCGCCCATACCAATATGACATTGTATTCCGTCTAAAACCTTCCAGGCAATGTTATAGCAAGATTATTATAGGCCATTAGTAATAGCCTATAATATTCATGTATTATAAATATATTAATAATAATTATTATATTTTCGTAAATATGACCCGATAATGCAAGAATGAAAGGATGCGGCAGTTTAAATTCAGATTTAAGATAATTTTCAGTGGTGTAACTTTAACTATAGGCCCAGGGGGGTGAGTAAGAGGGCCTGCAATCCTCTTCCCAAAGGCTCTGCGATCAGCTGTTTTTAAATAGTTGATCGCATGTAAGCAGTAAAGATATGCGCGATCAGATGTTTAAAAGGCCAGAACCGAACTGGAACTTCTGCTAGTTCGGGTCTGGTCTTTTAAACATCTGACCGCGAGGATCTTAACTGCATACGCGTGATCAGCTGTTTAAAAACAGCTGATAGCAGAGCCTCAAGGGAGGGGAGGGGTGTGTGTCAGGGGCCTGGCCTCTAGTCTTGCAGAGCGCGGGAGAGGGGGGGTTTGCTGGGCTCCTGCATTTACATACCTGATTTTATTTTTATTGCTTGGAAACTGTATTTTGGTACAAACCAGTGACTTACTAATGTGCCTTTTTACTAAAGAAAAAAAAATAACCTCTAGAAATACTGGTCTTCTGTGGTGTTATAAGTTATTCGAGTTAAATGCTTTATACCAGCACTTCCAATGTTAATCTGTTATTTAAGTTTTAGCTGTTCGAAGGAACTTTCCCATAAACTGCAAAAAATGGTTAGATTACGTTGCAATAAAACTGACTTATAAAGGAAGTTGACTTTAAGTATAGAGTTAATCCTGATTCTTCATTTGATTGTCATTTCTGTTCATTCACATGCTGCATTACACACTTGTTAAACATTTGATAGTTTCAATAGCTTGCAAGAAATGGATGTGGTTAGGAAAACTCTTAAATAGCCCCAACAAGGGAGAATTGAGATATAATCTTGGTTGATCAAAGTTTGGGACACAAATTCCTTGGAGTTATAAGTGGAAACTGAATTTTGGCAACCGTAATTCCTCTGGGAATCCGGAAAACTGTTTGTGAATAATTTAATGTATTATTATCAATTTAAAAGGTACTCTTTATTAGAGAGATGGACCGGAACCCGAACCCGGTTCCAAAGTGAATTTTAGGGATCCGTGGAATGTGGATTTTGCGGATTTCTGACTTTTTAAGAACCTCTGACCTATTTTCAACAGTTAAAAATGATCAAGAACTTTCCAATTTAAAAATCAAAAATTTTCAATAATATTATAAATTTAAAATTTAAAAATCAAAATTTTCTAAATTTCTAGAAATCTCAAAATACTACTCAGATTTTGGGAATTGATACCTGTTCCCCAGACCATTTTCCAGGTACCATTGCAATTTATACCTTACTTTATATGGAACTTTCAGATTTTTTAACTTCCATTGATTTCAAGGGTCTATTTGCGGATTTTCAAGTTTTCTGATTTTTTTGAAAATCTGTGAATCTGCAAGCGGAATGGATTTCAGTAAATTAGCCCATCTCTATTCTTGATTATTAAATACTTAATGTCCTTTACTAGAGATGTTCGAAACTGTTGAGTTTCGTTCCGTTTTCGAATTTTCAAATTTCGAAGATTCAAAAACGGACCCATAGAAGTATATGGGGGGGAAAGTTTGAAAGTTTCTGTCCATTTTGAGGGACAAATAGTAATAGTAGGTTACTGTAAATGACACAGAGACCTGGGGAATGGTCTGGGGACCCGTAAATAGAACCAACACTTATTTTAAAACTATCTTTCCTCTCGATCGGGCTGTTTTCGAGCTTCCGCATTCTATTTCCAAGGGTTACCGAAATCGATCATTACTTTCGAGGGTTAACAAAATTTTGATTTTTGATAATTATCTATTTTCGATTTTCGATAATCGTCTATTAGAACCCACATTACATCTCTATCCTTTACTGATGGATGACACAATTTCCAAAAATTTGGAGAATCAGTGTTGATTTAGAATTTAGAATACACCATTGTTTTTAGGCATAATCAGTACAAATTAGCTGTAAGCTTGTTTAAATCAAGATGTGCTTATAATATTTATAACTAATTTGAATGGAATGCCTGTTAATCTGTCTTGCCATCACATGGATTCAGTGTTTCCATGCAATTTTCCTTCCTGACCAACCGTTTGGCTCTTCCGACTGGTCGGCCAGAAGGAAGGACTGTCGGTCACGGCAATAGTGGTCGTGGACGGTAGTTTGCCGTGACCGCACGATGGACCGCACAATCGGCCATGGTTTTCAGGCATGTCCATTTGTGCATTTGCCCGTTTTGAACGATCAGTCACGTCCAAAATACCATGCAATTATTTCGAACCTATTGACCAATGCACTGAACTATCGGTCGTTCGGGCCAAAATATTGCATGATGTATACCATGCTTAAGAATTCTTAATACAACTACTTAAAAAAATGGACAGTAGTGTCCTCTTGGTGGGTGGCCAATCAACAACCTGAGAACCAGTTGCATCAATCTTTTGGACTCATAGCTCAAAAATAATTACAAGAATGAGAAATGTGAAGAGTTGAAAAAACCTGAAATACAATCTGCTAGTTTGTATTTGACTGAATTGACTACTGCTCTGCATGAGCGGTAAAGAAAGAACAAATATTAACCAAATCATCTGCATTCATATTAAAATACAATGGAAAATACTCTCAGTGGAAGCTAGTTTGAATAATTAGAAGGACAATATCTGTTAACTACATTCATGTACTAAAATAATGAATCTATTTAGTTACCTATGTATGTACAAATTAAGCGCTATCTTGGCCATACACAGCGATGCATTACTATGCATTTAGTAATATTACTTCTTCCAATTCACATAACTATTTAAGAATTAGTTTGATTTACCAGGGGGCATATTTATAAAGGGACGTTATTTTCGGCAAAAAATTACCACCACACATCGCAATATTTATAAAGGCAATCAATATCGCAGTGAAAATCACTACATCGGCGGTGTGCAGCGGTAATCTGAGCTCTCTTCGCTGCGATAATGTACTTACCGCAATGCTAAAGGGCTCAAATCCCGACGTAAGGAGCGGAGAGGGGAAGGGAGGGGGCCCGCTGGGGGTGGTGGTGGAGGGATCCTCCAGTGAGGGCACTGAGATGTGCCTTTTGGGGCTTAGGGGGTCACGCAGCTTGAACCGGGGCCCCCCTTCCCCGGCCCTTGGAAGGGCCTTTGCGACACTTACAAGTGCCCTTGCGGCCCTTGGAAGGACCTTTTGGGGCCTAAGGTGTCCCACAGCGATAGCCTTGGGCGCCCCAGCCCTTATAAAGGCCCTTGCAGCATTTACAAGTGCCCTTGCTGCCCTGACAAGGGCCCTTTAGGGCAAAAGGGGTCCCACAGCTTGTACCGGGACTCCCCTCCCCGGCACTGACAAGTACCTTTGTTGGGGGTCTTGCAGCTCGAAACAGGACCACCATTGGCTCTTACTAGAGCCTTTGGACGTGTCTTCTTTCTTCACAGCCATTACACCAAACTACGCTGAAGTCGCCAATTGCCAGGCAGGTTCTTGCGGCCGCCAGTGACCCCGTTGGCACCGGCGGCTTTAACAGAGCCAATGTTGCTGGCCTCTTCTTTCTTCTTTCTTCTACAACTGCGATGACTTTTGAGCTCCGCAGGGTTTGCACCTCTTTATATTGGTTTGCTGAAGGGCCTAATCCAATTCTGATTGCTGATTGGTCAATTTTTCAATGCTTGCGATCACATGGTGGGCATTCACCCCTCCTCATCATGGGGGCGAGGGCGGGGTGGGCATACACCCCCCTCGCCCTCTCTGGTGGCGATCTCAATTTTGGCGGAAATCCTGGGAAATATGGCAGTGGAAATTTAATGGCCCTCCGGACAACAAAGGATTAGTTAAAAAGCAGTTCTCCTGCCTTCAAAATAAACCCTGGGTTACTCAAAGTGCAGGCAATTATGATGTAGAAAATATTAGTGTGAGGTCCTCTCCCAGACTTATTGCTATGAAAGGCAGGAAGCCCTGCTTGCTTGATGGCATACTTCATACCATAATTCCCCACACTCTACAGTGAACAAAAACCTTCAAATCGTAAATCTGGCCTAAATGTTAGGGGTAGACATATGTTCACAAGGTGAATGATGGAGGAACATTTATAGAAACAACATAGTACAGAGCTGCAAGGGGAGGATAATGAAGTGCATTGTTATAGTTTATCTTTTTAAAGGTGAATGAGGGAGGATATGCAGTTTTCCCCTTTCTCCTATTACTGCAAATCTTTCATCTTGTCTTAAAACATAAAGCATCTTGCAGAGTGGGTGTGATGAGTTGTTCTAGTAAATCTGGGGGTCACAATGCAGTCAAATCAGCACAGAATATAGTACATTGTTAGAGCAGCATGTCCTGGACCATTCCCTTCCTGCAGGGAACAAAGTGAGGTCTGGAAAAAAACAGCTGATGACAGCTTCCACGCAAAGAGCTAAATGCTCTCAATGTGTTGTCTCGACCCCTCTTTGTACCTGGGGTGATGGCAGTGATTTGTCAGGGATCCATCCAAAGTTTTGTGGGGGATTATCCAACTAGAAGTTATCCCCCAAATAGCATTAATGATAAGCCAGCCATGCTGCATGTATTTTTAACAGATGTCCCTTAATTTGGCAATCTTGACTCCAACTCAGACTCTAGTTAAACAGCCCCACAAAAGCTGGTGCTAATGTTTTATAGATATGTCCAAACACACTGAGTTTCATTCTGCTAGAAGGTTCAAGAAATATGGAGACATTTCACATTGAAACCATGACAAAATTCCATTCTATTGATTTATTACATAGGTATGTTTTCCGAAACTCCCGTGTTGTGCTGTTAATTTGCAGCAGCCAATCAAATTATACCTACATCATTTGATCACATCTGATTGGTCTAAAACATTTGATCATATCTGATTGGTTGCTGCAAATTAATAGAGATGTTTGAAACCAGCAAGTTTTATTCCATTTTTGGAATTTCAAAAACGGACCCATAGTCAATTCTCTATATGCTGAGTCGACATTTAGAAAGTGAAGCGCCCATGGAAATGGCGGGAACAGTAAAATTCCCACGATTTCCGATGCACATGTGATTGATTGCGCATCCGTTTCCATTTTGCGTGCACCATTTTTTACACAAACGCGTGCCTTTTTATAATGTTAAATTACAAAAATGCATGCACAAATGCAGTACAACTCACGACAACGCACAGAAATCACACACGTGTGATAACGCTCTCGATTTGGTGCATTTTAGCGGGGCCTCAGCCTAAAATCAGGGTAAAAAAATGTAAACAATAAACCAGTCATTTTCTAATCAGCTTTACCAGCAAGTTTCTCGATTCTCAACTTTCTATGCATTTTACTAGCCTTGGCTTTATCAGCTAATTAACACGTCTCAGTTTACCAAACAATCGACAACGTTCTATGCATTTAACTAGCCTTGGCTTTACCAGCTAATTAACAAGTCTCAGTTTACCAAACAATCCACAACTTTCTATGCATTTAACTAGCCTTGGCTTTACCAGCTAATTAACAAGTCTCAGTTTACCAAACAATCCACAACTTTCTATGCATTTTACTAGCCTTGGCTTTACCAGCTAATTAACAAGTCTCAGTTTACCAAACAATCCACAACTTTCGGTCTATTAGACGTTTGGGGATAGTTCCATTCAATATCCAAAAAGGAAATAATCAACAAGAAATAATTTTGCTGCCATTCGACCCTCCCTTTAGTCATGTTAATCCCACCAATCGAGGAATTAAAACATCACCACTTACCATAGGGAAAACAATTGGGCTTATTAAATATGAAGTGCAAAAATGTGTCTGTTTTCTTAATCTGCAACAACCAATGAGACGTTATCTTTTTACTTTTCAGCAACAGTTAGAAAACATCTGTTTGGTTGCTGCAGATAAAGCACACGGGCAATAATTTGCACCTTTTTTTGAATTGTCTAATTTGGCATTCTGAAAAAAATTGTTACATTTTTAAAAACAAAAATATAAGGATATACATTTTTTTTCCATATTAAATACATTGTTATGATTAATAAACAATCATATGATGAGTCCATACACGCAAATAATCGTTATTAGTGGGAGTATGGGCCCCTTTACTGTTTTTTTATCTGCCTAAAGCAAATTATTTGTCATAACCTGATTTAAAGATTATGGACAAAAAAAAAAACTTTGCCTTATTTCAATCTATAAATGAATACATGTAAGCAGCACTTACTCTGATGTGTTTATGTTGTTGCATGACTTTACTCAAGCTCAGTCCCTCAGTCCCCCAGCCCCCTGCCAACTATCTGACTCTCTATGAGGGCATGCTCAGTAATCTCTATGAGGCAGCATTAAGAGAGGGAATTTCCCACCATGCAGTTCATGTACCAACTGTCGCCATTGTAGTTACAGTAAAAGTATACATAACAGAAGAGTTTATGATACTAATGCACTTGATTGACAGTTTTTATGCACTAGTAAATATATTATTTATTTTCTGGTATATTCACGTGGAACTATTATATTGGCAAAACTAAAACCATGTTTAAGGAATGCATGGCAAACCATCGTGCCTTGATTAGACAGGCACTAATGGCTCCCGATGTGTCCTTAAGGTGGCCATACATCTGTGCGATATTATTTACCTGACCAATCGCTCACGCAACGTTCATTGATCCTGCCGGAACTGCCTCTCCTGATCTTATATTCGACTGACATGCGATCGCAAATTCCCATTCATTTTGCGATCGCATGTCGATCGAATATAAGATCGGGAGAGGCGGTTCTGGCAGGACAAATGAATGCCACGTGAGCGATCGCTCGGTAAATAATATCGCACAGATGTATGGCCACCTTTACTGTCCACAAATTTGGTGACTTGGTGGTGGCCAGACATTTAAAAAAACTGGTACATTCTCTGGCCAGTTTAAAATGTATGGTTATTGATGGTTTGACAGAATCTAACATGAAGTCCAATATTGATATTATTGAAGGATAAATTGCTTCTACAAAAGGAAGCCAAGTGGATCCATTATTCGGATACACAGTCTCCAAGGGGACTTAATGAACATATGGTTGATAAATTGTTTTTTGTAAAGATTTCTATATTATAGCTTCTGACAATATCCTGTGAGCATATAAATATTTAGAACAGGTGCTTCAATAATAGCCCTAAGAGGTTTTTATACTATTATGAGCCAATAGGATATAAACAGTATTTTAAATTACTATGGGGCAAAAATAGCGATAGCGAAAATAGCGCTATCGCCATATTTATAATGGTGAGTGCTATTGCCGCGATATGTATCATGGCCGCGATGTCCTGCAGTAATTCTAAGTCCCTTTGCGGTGATACTGCACTTAGCCGGCGGCGGCGGTTGGTCGCTGCCCCGCTTTCGACCCCCCGCGGTGGCGGCAACCACCCGCCGCCGCTTCCCAGCAGCCCCTCCCAACCCCTTCTCCGCTCGCAGCAATCTCGGAACAGGAGGCTAGGAGGGGCTGCTGGGAAGGGGCTGCAGCGGGTGGTCGCGACCACCCGCCGCGCACCCCCTCCCCAGCAGCCCCTCCAAGCCCCCTGCCCCGCCGCTGGCAGGGAGGGGAAGGGCCCGCTGGGAGGGGTGGAGACACCTTTTGGGGCTTAGGGGGTCCCGCAGCTCGAACCGGGCCCCCCCTCCCTGGCTCTATCAGGGCCTTTGCGGCACTAACAAGTGCCCTTTGGGGCTTAGGGGTCCCGCAGCTCGAACCGGGACACCCAGTGTGCAGCTCTTAAAAGAGCCCTTGAGCGGCGTCTTCTTTCTTCCAGTCTTCTTTCTTCCGGTTCGAGCTGCGGGACCCCCTCCCCAGCCCTTGTAAGGGCCTTTGCGGCTCTTACAATTGCCCTTGCGGCTCTGACAAGAGCCCTTTGGGGCTTAGGGGTCCCGCAGCTTGAACCGGGACCCCCAGTGTGCGGCTCTTAAAAGAGCCCTTGGGCGGCGTCTTCTTTCTTCCAGTCCCGGCGACACCAGCTCCGCTGAGGCTGCCGACCCCTGAGAGGTACCCCTGCGGTCGCCAGGGGTACCCCCAGCGGGCACCGGCGACCTCAACGAGGCCGATGTTGCCGGCGTCTTGATCCGATGCGACGTCTTTGGGCTGGCAACACCAACCCCGCTCAGGTCGCCGATGCCAGACAGGCTCACTGTGTCCGCCAGTGAGCCCGCTGGCACCGCCGGCCTCAGCGGAGCGGATGTTGCCAGCCGCTTCTTTCTTTTGTTTTCAGCCATCTACTGGGATGGCATCTGAGTTCCGTGGCGGAATGCATCTCTTTATATAGGTTTGCAGAAATCCCTAATCCGTTTCTGATTGGTCTGGAGCCACCTTGGCTCAGCAAAGGTGTAACAAACCCATGCAATGAAACCAAGCACAATTAAATGCCATGGTGGACTTGTACCCACCTTTTTACCTAAAAGCTGCCAACCCCGTGGGCTATCCTCGATGGTAACGCTCCAGTCAGGTCAAATGACATGCCCCTCTCTTCTGTGACACCTTCTCTGGCTTGAGAAGGAGGGAGGGTGGGGAATAAGCCCCTCTAACTTTCTCGTCCCCGATACTTCTAAAATACACCCCTCTCCCCTATCCCCCCACATACTGAACCCCCCCTTCCTGCTTGAAAATTGCTTCACGGGCCAGGGGTCCAACTCTATGCCCTGCCATGCATCCTTTTTCTAATATGCCCATTGTAAATCTTCTATATCATCTAATCTATCTAGCAATCTACTCTTATCTGTCTATCTATCTATCTCTTTTTCTATCTATCATCTCTATCTATCTATCTAAGACATATATTATCTAGCTGTGCACTCCATCTATCACCTATCTATCTATCTATCTTATTGCCTGCCTGTCTGTTGTCTATCTTCCATCCTTATATCTGTTCTGTCTATTCTATCTTCTACTGTCCATCGCGTCTATCTATCTATCTATCTATATCTATCTATCTATCTATCTATCTATGCTACTTCTTCTATCTATCTATCTGATATCTCTCTCTCGTCTCCTATCTGTCGGTAAGACTATCTGTCTATCTCTCATCTATCAGTCTGTAAGTGTATCTGTCTATCTCTCTATCTAATATCTTTAAAATGCCTGCCCTGCCTGTTGCTATCTGTCTATCTATCTATCTATCTTCTATCTATCTATCTATCTATCTATCTATCGTAGCTATCTATCTATCTATCTATCTCTCCTTATATCTGTCGTCTATCTTCTCTGTAAGTGATCTGTCTATCTCTTATCTATATATCTTATTATATGCCTCCTGCCTGTTGTTATCTAATCTATCTATTATCTATCTCTCCTTAATCTGTCTGTCTGTCTGTCTGACTGTCATTTTATCTACCGTCCATCCTTCTAATCTATCTATCTTTCTGACACAATCATCATTGCTTTCCCTGTGTACCACCCCACATGTTTACTAAAAGTTAAGTGGGTTTGCAATGGGATTTTATCCTGATGACAACGTGATGTTCTATAGTATATAATAGTCTAACTTTGGTGGAGACTTTGTTTTACCACTACCTCTGTTCTAATGCAGTGTTTAAAGGCATTGTGTAAGATGCAGATGTGCTGTTATGTTAAAATGTCTTTAAATGTCCCTTTTCTAAAGACACATTTTAAATATAAAATTTTATTATGGCAAATCTGATTTGAATTAGTTCTATTATATTCTTCCTTATTATGTACACAATGCAATACATTTCCTCTCTCCTAATTACATCGTAAAAATACAAAACAGAACGGCGCTTGCCTAAATGTTTACATGATCTACCAGAAAGAAGTGACACCTGTATATTTAAAGCTAATAGATTGTATGTATAAAGAATCTGTTTTTAGGCCATTGTTTCTTATTTTTGCAGATTCCCTCATGTCCGGTGGTGTGCCTCGGGTATTGAAAAAGTCTGTGTTTTATTCCAATATCAAAAGGGTAGTCATTCACGCCGGGTAATTACAGACCTTAAGTTTAACTTCAGTGGTGGGGAAGATCTGGAAAGTTTAATAAGGGAACTTTCTAGAGTATGTTTTAAGGGCTGGACATTATACGTAGTAACCAGCATGATTTATGAGGAAGAGATCTTGTCAAACTAACTTGCTTGGCTTTTATGAGGAAGTAAGTGATTTAAACTTTGGGCATAGCAGAAGATGAAATTTACTTGGATTTTCAAAAGCTTTTGACACTGTGCCACATAGCCGACTAATATATAAGTTAAAGGTTTTTTGGCCTGGGGTTGCACAATTTGTACATGGATAGATGTTAAGAATGTAAGTGATTGCTTCTGGACTTAAAATCCTTGTGCTACTTAACTATAAATGATCGGGTGTTAAGTGAATCCCTGTTGGAGGGATCTTGGAGTTTTGGTAGATAACAAACTTAAAGGTAGCGCAGTGACAGCGCGGCAACAGCCAGAGCAAGCATGTTATTGTCTTCTATAAAGAGAGGTATGGTATTCAAGGGAGGAAAATGTTATTCTCCCTTCCCTCTTTTCAAAGCTTGGTGATTCCCTCATTTGGAATATGCAGTGCAATTTTGGAATCCTGTGTACAAAAGGACATCTTTAAATGGAAAGGGTTCCAGAGAAGGCAGCTAAATTATAAGGGATTGGGAGAGCTTGAATATAAAGAGAAGTTAGAGAAATGAGAAACGCTGAAAATGCCCTGCTGGGGATATGATTACTGGTATAAATACATTAACGGGCCCATACATAAACTATCTGGGGCATTGTTCACCAATAGGAACATGTCAGAGTGACACTGGACATCCCTTAAGACTTGAAGAAAAAAGGTTTAGGCTTCAAGTTATGAAAGATTTTTTTCACTGTCTGAGAAACGTAAAGCTATGGAACTTCTCCAGTGGATGTTTGTTATGGCAGGTTCTTTTCATCAGTTTAAAAAAGCTGTCTGAGTTTCTCGCAAACAAGATTATTGCAAGTTACTGGTATTGATATATAAAGTAGAGTTATCCATGGAACATTTCCAATTTTCTGAAGAATTCCCCCCCCCCCCCCTTCAATATATTGGTGGGTTATTTTGCCTTCCTCTGGATCAGCAGTTAGGCAGGTAATGAGAATATTGCTTGATAGGTTGCCTGGAAGGACGTATTCTTTATTCAAATTCAAATACTATACCTATACAAATCCCAATTACATGGAAGTCACCTGAACTTTTATTTCCCTTTAACCATGTGATTATATTTATGCTGGTTACTACCTAATAACATCGATACCAATTTTTTTCTGACATTGTGTGAACAAGGGAGGTACTTAATAGTGTAATTGGCATTTAGAAAGTTACAGGCACATTTACAGGAAACCAAGGTAATTTTTTTATAACAAGTACATTTTTTTTTATTTAAATATTTACCTTTAAGATCAATTCTTTATAACATTAATAAATAGGTCACTGTCATTATTAAAGTCATGTATTTTAAAGTAATATAATCTGAATTGTATTTTTGTGTTCTACAACGACAGTGTCTAGTGTTTTTCATAGAAATTATATGGCCTGGTCTTATGTCCTTATCACCGCTTTGTAAGATTAGGGCAATTATCATGTCTTATAGTGATGGACCCGAACCCGAGTTCGAACTTATTTTCGATAATTATCGAATGTAACGTTTGAATTCGATAACCCTTGAATGTAACCTTCGATTATGGTAACCTGAATGTAATGGTCAGTAACTCTTGAATGTAATGCTTGATTTTCAATAACCCTCAATGTATCGTTCGGTAACCCTTGAATGTATCGTTCGGTAACCCTTGAATGTATCGTTCGTAACCCTTAAATGTATTGTTCGGTAACCCTTGAATGTCATCGTTCGGTAACCCTTGAATGTATCGTTTCGGTAACCCTTGAATGTATCGTTCGGTAACCCTTGAATGTATCGTTCAGTAACCTTGAATTAGCGTTGTATTGACTTTAATTTCGATGTTTGATACCCTCGAATGTAGACTTCGATTTTAGTAACCATTAATGTACCTTTGGATTGGTATTGGTATTTGAATTTGGTAACTCTCGAATGTATGTTTCGATTTTCCGCTAACCCTTGAATTTTCGTTCGATTTTGGTAACCCTCGAATGTAGCATGTGGAAACCCGACAATTGCTCGATCTTGAAGAAAAAATGTTTAAACATGTTTTGGTGATAGTGACATGTTCCTAGACCATTTCCCAGGTACCAGATCCATTACAGTAAGTTTCCATTGCTAGTTTTCTGTTATTATCCAAACTATCATCTCCCATTACTTTATGGGTTCTTAACTGAAGTTCTAAAGTTCAGAATCTAACCGAACTTCAGTAAGTTTGTCCATCTCTAGTTATTACTGTATGTTGCCCGGCTGGATAGGGTGGATATTAGGACACCAAACTGTGCTCAACAGCTCGCAGACCCTATGGGTCACCAGTGCACCGACTTGCATTCAGCCCCACCCCTAAACATGGGTCCGCCATTTCTGTCACCACTACAAGCAGCTTGATGCAATGTTACATTCCATTCATTTGAGTGGATTCTTTGTCGTAAGACCTTTTGCCCAGTTGGTCCTTTTTTAAGTATCTGCTTCATGGAATAGATCTGCTTTGGTGTAAAGATTAAGAGATTGTTTGTCAGGTTTCATAAAAAATTGAAGAATTGTTTATCTTTCTATCTTCCAGCCCACAATATCACAGAAATAATTTAAGATTCCATTCTTCTGTTCAATATTCTGAAGAAACCGGGTTTGTAAATAAAAAAGGTGAGATATTTCCCCTGATAGTTAGGTCAATAAAGTCGCAATTGTAGTTTGTATCCGACTTGCATGACTTGGGATGTGTATATAAAAAAGTTTGTTGTTGTTGTTTGTTGTTGGTTGACTAATTAGGCACCCCCCAAATGTATCAAGTGCACACGATCAGTTGTGTAGTGTGCCCTTTTATCCATCCTAACAACTTTCTCCTACTTGGGACATGTAACAATATATTTAAACATCTTTCCTACTGGTTTCCAACCACTATATGGATTACAAGCAAGTCTAAAAGAGTGGGGCCTGTTATACAAAGAAATAGAAAGCACAATATGTAACTGCCATTTGATATACTGCACAGTATTTTATGTGTAGGCATTTTATGAATCCAATGAAAAAACTGCCTGTGCAGTATTTTACTAAGGCCATTTACAATATTTGCCTTGATAAAATCCGCTAACAATCAACATTTAGAGATGCCCAAAACTAAGAAGTTTTGTTTTGTTTTTGGATTTACAGAACTCGGAAAAAACAGAAATCCGAAAAAGGAGTGTACTTTCGAGGGTTTCCAAACACATTTTTGATGGTTACCGAATGTACAAAAATAACCTTGACCGTTCGATAACCCTCAAAACTATTTTCGAGTTTCTGATAGTATTTTTAATGGTTAGCGAACACAAGGTTATTTTCGAGGGTTAAACCGATAAAACCCATATATTCAGTATCCTTCAAAATACATTCCGAAGTCCCGAAATCTGAACAATTAGTCAGTTTCAGAGGGAACGTTCAGATTCGGAACTTAAGGTTTTTGTGTTGATCTGGTCCCATTTCTATTTATGACTATTGGCATTATATTACAATTAAATTACGGCCATTATTTACTTGATACCTCAGGTTTATAAATAACACAATTCTATTTCAACTGATTACTACTGTATGTATTGCTTAGTATCCCTGAGTAAAGTAAACCCTACCACATCTTCAGATGTCCCCCTACCTGTCTTCTAATGTGTCCCCCTACCATGTCTTCTAGATGTCTCTCTACTACCTTATCTTCTACTTCTCTCTACCAGCATCTTCTAGATGTCTCTCTAACTGCATCTTCTAGATGTCCCCTACCACACTTTTGATGTCCTTTCCACATCTTCTAGATGTCCCTCTTCCCAATCTTCTGATGTCCCATATCGCATATTTTAGATGTCCCCATACCGCATAATCTAATGTCACCCTACCACATCTCTAGAGGTCCTTTATAGCATCTTTTTAATGTCCCCTCTTCTGCATCTTCTTGAATTCCCTCATGTATTTTGTACCTGAAGTGTAGCTATCCTTTAGGTTTTAAAGCAATAAATAGAAGCTTTTCGCAACTTATTGCAACTGATTTTGAAATCTAAAAATCCAATATATTGTTGAAACTGACTTTTTCCTGCTACATTTACTTAGTTTGCAGTAGTAAATGTTTTTGTTGCAGTTGATTTCACATGCAAATTTCCCATGAGACCAAAGTACAAATGGATTTTCTCTCTGATGAGATATGTAAACATGTCTTTTGAACTAAATAATCCGTTTCAAGGGATAACACCTCTGTAGTGCAGACATGTACAACACATTATGAAGTACCATAAAGGGGATCTCATTCAATGACAAATTTGTCTTTTTCTCCTAAAAGAGTTCATGTTCTCGAAATGTTTTTGTATCTCTATAAATTTCTTATGTCACTAGCGGGAATCTTGGATGAACAAGATATAATATCATTAGATGTGCACAAGCCGCCAGAGATGTTTTTGCTGGTGGGTTTGTCAGAACAATCGTTTGAGTTGAAACAGTGGTATTTTGGCTACTCAACCATTTATGGTCGGGCAGTTGATAAGGCTAAAATATTGGATGTTATTTACCAGTCCTAAAGCTTCATACACACATGTGAACGCAGGGCCGACCCACTAGCGCGATGTGTATGGATGCTTGTTTTCGCTGACAATTGTGTTGTGTGTGGGGCTTTGAAGGGCGAAACAGACGTTTGGTCAGGCCTCTGATCGATTCAACCGGCGAATCAGCGCGCGCCACACGCACGATTGTTGCCAGAAACGAGAGCTCATACACATGGTGTGTTTGAAAGCACAATTTATTTGAAACAAGAATGTTAGCTATATGAATAACAGGCCATGCAGCGGTGTGGTGTCAGGCAATATCTGCTACAGCAAATAATTTCCTGTATATCAATGTGGAGAAAATGTCATTTTACCCCTCTATAGGTCTTTGGTTAGGCCTTAGTCTATTGAAGAGATGATTGAAAACATAATAAGACAATAGGAATTTGATTTATGATGATAGACAGAATATGTTTTCTCTAAAAAGAGAACTTACAAATATGTAGTGGGCATTACAGGCATAATCGGGGGTCTTTTCTTCCATATGAGCAACAAAGGGAAAGAGGCCACCCGTTAGACTTGAGAAAAGTAATCTTTAAATTAAGTAATGTAAATACTTCATCGGAAATCAGTAATTTGTAGATTCTTCTGTCTGATTATGTTTTAAGATCCGAATCTTTCCATCCTGCATTGCTATATGGTTTTCTGTGATTGGAGCTAAGAGACCAGGCTGTCAGCTACACCCGCCAATTTGAGACCCAGTGATAACTTCACATGAATTTTGTTTGAGGTTCTTGATGTGGAGTCTATTGATCACACATGTGTTTGGCTGATTTTTCTTTTACCATTTTATATATATTTTCTATATCATTTTGAATTTTTGAATATTTATATATATTATGGGTGGAACTTGAGGACAAACACTTTATGAAGCTACCCAAGTCCAAAACTATTTAATTTACATCCAGTCTCTAACTAAGAGGAGCACAACAACATTCCACTCATCTGTGGTCTACATTAGTTACATGATGTGACCTAATCTCCTCTCCATCTTCTACACAAACATTTTGTTTCAACCTCAAGCAATAATCTTGTACCCTTTGAACCTAAAACGTTTCCAATGTTAGCAATAAAATGTTAATTGCAAGCCCTCTTTTAGCGAAAAAATAACTTATTTATCAATTAAATGGCATCCCCTAGGAGTAAAGTAAAGGAATGGTATTTCATGACTCCTGTTCAGCTGCGTTAAGAAGGTTTTCGCCTAAAAACAAACCATAGCTGCTTTTCGTTTGTTCTCCAAATGTCATACTGTGCATTAACGTTAACAGATTCAGTAATGGGAACTCATAATGTCTTCTTCCATTTGCCCAGTCCATCAATTAAACTACTGTATTAGCATGAAATATGTCGTGTTTCCTTGGAAATACCTTGAGCGCCTCAAAGATTATTAGCATGGGTTCTTGGCATATATGTTTCTTTTCCTCACAGAGTGAAGGGGAGTAGAAAGAACTAAGACAGTGCACAGATGTAGATTCCTTGATTATTACTTGAACATGCTTTCCAATTGTAATTAATGAACTAAATATGATACAAAAACTCAGGGCTTTCACACACTGATAATACGCCAGATACATTTGGGGGTTCTTGAATGAGAACAAATCCCACACAGAAATGGATTTGATGGATACGCCCTTCATCGAAAAATTTAAAGACTATAAAAAATAAACACCACAAGATGAAAATAGCTTTATCTTAAAGTCTAGTTAATAGAGAAATGAATTACAGCACATTGTGAAACATTTACAGGAGATACATTGTAGTCTATTAAATGGTGCACCAGTTGCCAGAGCATTTGCGGCTCTGGGTGAATCTCCCTGCAGGATTATACCACTTCCTGGCATAAATGAGTGCAGGCGTCTTATTCAGTGGCAAATAAAATAAAGTAAGACATTTTAGAGCATATAAAATCCTATGAAGTGCATCTGGTATCTGATGCAGAAATTAGGCAGTACTCAGCTGTTTCGTGGTTTTAATTCGGTTCCTCGTGAGTTTTAAAGCAATTAATTATATAAAATAGTTTATATGTTTTTGCAATTCTCAAATTTCAGCACAAATATGTCTTTCCTTCCTCGAAAAAGGGGAAATGGTGTGTTTGTGTTTAGAGGTGGCGTTATGGTTTTTGTGCCTACAGGTTCCTTTGGAGTAAACACGACCTTCAGGGAATTAGGTCTTGTGAGGAGTTGAAAGCGCAAAAGTTTGGACAATTAAGTTTGGGAGTATCTGATGGTCGAAATTCCTCCCTCTCAAAATGATGATTACTGTAAGAGGTGACAATACATTGATTTCCCACAGACCCGAAAGGAGATGGTGATGATCGGCAGATCTTGTCAACCCTGGCAGGTTCTAAATATGTTATTTAAGTAAATCATGCAATATTACTATTAAATACACCTTACCACCCAAAATTTAAAACGTTTAAAAACATGTGAAGAGAAACAGAGGGAGGCTAATGAAGAGAGTTCAGCACATTGCATTCCAATAGCATCCCTCTTAAAGTTGTATATCGGAAGAATGATACACATTTATAGATAAATGAAAGCCTGAATGTTTACCATATCCTAATTATGACTGTGTCATCTGTTTTGTGGTCGTAAAAAGTAAACCATCCCCGTAAGCAAAGGGTGAAAATGAAAAAGAACTATACATGGTAATGTGGCCTGAGATACACCCTAGTGTCAGTGCTGCTTTAGGGCATCTGACAAATCTCTTTTGATGTAACATAGCAATTTTGGGGTGCAGCCAGGGTCGTAGGAATTACTTAACCATAGCAGTTTGCTATGGGGCCAGAGCCAAAGGGGGCCCTGTCCGGTTCCCTGCAGGCATCCTCCTCCACCCTCCTAAGAAAAATGTTACCTTCCAAAGTTGTAGTTCCACAAACCCCATTTTCATCTTGACTCAAACTTTTAAAGATACCCCCAGGTTTAAGTAAATGAAACGGGGTTTGTGGGCTGACTAGTGAGGTAAATTTTTAAAAAACCTTTCTGCAGTTTGTCCAGATTAAGTTGACTTGCACCAAACGATTTCTTTTTTGATTGGGAGGAGGCCGCATCTAAAATCTTGATATGGGCCCTGTGATATCTAGCTATGCCCTGGTTGCAGCGACAGAGTTTCATGCTAACATTATGCAAGCTTCAGGTCCCTGTCAGAGGACGCGGCAGAGAGTAAGAAAGGTAAGTACCTTACCTTCCTCCCGGCTCCTTTACCTCTGAATAAACTGAATAGCACAAATGTGCATTGGACACATTAGGGCACCTGTAGTTGGAGGGGCGACTGTCAATACATCAACACCACCCCTAAAAGTTTATTTTTCCCAAGAAAAAGAGAAAATAGGTCTGGTTTGGGTATGGTCTGTTAGGGGTGGAGCACCAGGCTTTTTTTGCCTACAGTCTCCAGAGGTTGTAAATTCTGATCCACCCCCAATCTAACATTTTAGATTATCATAATTACCTCCCAAAACCTAGACCTCCCTGTCGCTCCTTAGTATACTTATCAGCACTCTTAAATCAAAGTTTAAGTTAGAAGTACTTCCCTCAACATCCTCTCAGCTGGAAGATTCCACTCAGGGGCCTTTTCTTACCTCTATGAGCTCATTTTAGGTTGTTTTGTTCCCCAAATCTGACATTTTCCCTTGCCTGCCAGTACTTTTGCCTTGATTACATTTTCAGCACCTGTGTGATTTCCACTCCCCCTCTTATCTACATCCTATGATGTAGGATATATAAATCATCAATTTCAAATTGGTGGTGCAGCTGATTAACACTTTCCTAGTAGCAGTGTTTTGTAGTGTGATGTATATTCTCTGGGTATATAGTGTGTCCGTTATGAATAATGTATGTCTCACCTACGGCTTCACTCCACCACACTAGATATATAAACAATAAATTGCAGGTAAACATACAAAGACACTGGTCTGTGCTGTGAATATTGCAAATTTATTGCAAACATACGTGCTACATTGTTTCATGACCCACTCAGCACTTGAGGAGGACAAGTGGGTCACAAAACACATGTTTTGCATAAACCTGCACTATTCCCAGTTACAACCTGTGTCTATGTATGTTTTTTCCTGCAATGTATTTTTTTAAGTGTTGGAGGGACTATTTAAAAACTTGCGATACCGCTGGTTTTCGTTACTGTATGACTGTTGGCAGTAGTATACCATAACATGTGGTAATAAACTACCGTAAGATATTCTGCCGGGAGGTCGTAGATTTACGTTGACTATCGTACATTTCCAAGATTTACATAGTGTATCAGAAAATGTGATCGCCATAACGATCGCTAAAGAAGGCGATAAGATACCACACCTTTATAAATAGGCCCGTAGTGTGTGTGTGTCTCTAGCTCTCCCTGTCAGCTGTAGCAATATTAGTGGAAATGTTAGCTTCTTAAAGGGAATGTTGGAGGTTAGGAAAAGTGTGTTTTTATAGGAACCACATGGTGCAGAACTGTAGGGGGAGGATAGAGAGTGAACCAACTTAGCACCACTCTGTGCAAATGCATTTCTCTCAGTGTAACGTAATAAAGGAATTTAGAGGGAGGAAGAGTGGTTTTATAGAAACCACATGGTGCAGAAACTGTAGGGGAGGATAGAGAATTGAGCCTGAACTTAGCACCAGGGAAGTTTAGCATGAAGAAAATCACTTTTCCAACTAGGGTTCCCACCTTTGCCTTTAGACCCGAACACATATACAGGCCTATGTATTAAAGTTCTTCCACAAATTTTCCACAACTAATCGATTTTAGCACAAGAACTTTTATGACATAGCCTGATAATATCTACACAACAAAAGGTTGTTAGTATTTCTTTAGAAGCATGATGCAGGCGATACAGTTTGTATTTAATGCAATGGTACTTAGCACTGCAACATGTAGATTTTATATCTTAGAGGCAAAGGTGGCCTTGCCTTTACACAACTTCCAAAACTACTTCCAGTCTCCAACATTCCCTTTCAAATGCATTGCACAGAGCTGTGCTAAGACCATGTTCACGTCAATATGATGCACCTGCAGCTCTGAGCTGTTTTGTTTTTATAAGTGTCCCTTGTAAAGTGGTCAGTTCAATCTACTGGGGTTGCCACCTTTCCCTGAAACACTTAGGGCTAGCTTTCACTAGCACGTGGGAGTGCAGGCATGTAATAGCCCTATGGGACGGCCCCACTACATGCAATGCGTTTCCGTGTGCTATTGGAGTGCATGCGATCACCATTTTTTTGTCTGTTTGCATGCTCTCTGCTAGGGTCCAATTGCACTTAAGTGGGGCCACAGCCTCAGGAAATTGCTAAGTTCCATTGCATTAAATACATGCTGTATGGCTAAACTGAAATCAATGCAGCTTGCATTACACTTCTAAGGACTAGGCCACACAAGCGCGTTTTTTTAAGGCGATTTCTATTTTCCAATGTATTGAAATTGCAGCAATGCACCAAAATCTTGTATTTCGGGTGTGTTGCGATTCACGCATGTGTCAGCAATTTGGTAACGCATGCGGTTTTTGTGCAATCGCATGCTTTTTCAAAATAACAATGGAAAATCCGCATGTAAATCGTGTGCAATCAGGTACATTGCAGTGTGGCCTTGCCCTAATTTCAGCAAATACACACACTAATATAAATGGTTGAGTGCAAAATAACACATACAAAGACACAGTCTTGCGAATGCTCACAATATATAAAGGTTAACAAGTTGCTTCCTAAATACTATGAAAGGGTTTACAACACCTTCCCCCACTCTGTTTTGGGCAGGAAAATCTGCTATAATATTCACTGCTATCTCGATTATTGGCTGGGAGACACTGGCAGGTGGGGACTCTGAGTTCAACTGTTACATGCAGCTTAGCATAAGGGAGTGGGAAAACAACACAAGGTAGCTAGTTAGCATGTCCAGAAGGAATTTGGTACCTGGACCAAGAAGAGGCAACACTGAAGCCAGCCGTGACATCATAGTGCCAGTACTCAGAAATGTTCTATAATGAATTCTACAGTAAGAAGCTGAATTCAGAGGTGGAGACAAATAGTTTTACAAAGTGACAGTTATAGAGGTCTAAGGGGCTGCCTTTGTATTTGTTGGTTTAGTTCTCCTTTAAGTTGTTGCTTGTTGTGTCTGCTCTGTACCTGTCTGATCCTGGACAATGGAAAACCCATATTATCGCCTGTGATCAGCCCAAAATGTTTGCCCATCCTGAAAATAAAAAACTGCACGTTTTCATTGGTGGACACAGATCATAGAAGACGATACTAGGTATCAGCCCAATAACAACCATATCTATGGTTGCTGCTTATAGCAGAAGAATCATCAGAGAACACACGACTCCCATAGCAAAGGGACACTTGCAATCAAATTCTTCCTGACAGGATTGCTTCCATGGGCACACGCCCTATTGTGAAATGTGACAGGGACTGGCACTGGGATTGGGAGGCCTGAATACTTGAGATAGAATGAGAGCCGGCAGAGCAGAGGAAGGAGGAGGGTGAAACTAGCAGTATCTTGTTCTGTTTGAATTATGGTGCAAGTGACAGGTTAATTTTGGTTCCATTAAAGGGGAACTGTGATCTCCAAACAAGTTGATTTTAAATGAAAGGATGGTTCCTACCTTTAAAATTAGCCATCAACCACCATTTATGTGCTGCACAACCCAAGATATCAAGAAATCACTGATCAGAATGTTTAAGGCGTGGGAGGTTCTCGAATCTGAATACTAGTTCCTCCTTTAATCTGCAGTTGGCACATGCTCATGCAGGAGAAAGCAGGTAGAGATCGAGTTACACGTGATTGAAGGAAGTGAGGGAGAGGCCACAGGGGTTTCAAAGGGGAGTGCAAAGGGAGGTGCCATGGGAGCCCACGATGAGGAGGAGACATAGGGAAGAGAGACTGTCACATGGTTTTAAGCAGGAAGCAGGAAGTGCAGGGGATCTGGTGATGCTGCTACCATCATAAAAATGTAAATATCTTCAAAACTGTAAAAAAATAATAATGAAAGTAAATTGCAAAATACTCAGGAAAGCAATTCCTGTAAAATTAGCCTAAATTCATTTTTGGACCTCAGTTAACCCTTTAACCTGTTGCTTTTGTTTTTAAATATATTCAGGCGAAATGAAAGGCGACACTCACTGACTCAATTACACAAAAATGTGTAATTGCTGTAAAGTGAAGAGTATGCCCTCCTCTGGACCATCAAATGGGCCGATTACCATGTAAACTTAAAACTTAGCATTTATTACAAAACATTAAAGGTCATAGTTATAGAACATGTGCTGCTCATGCCACTTGGCACTTCATAGAGGTTCACCTCTGCACTATGTGCTCTGAAAGCATGCGCCTTTATCAATATTCTCACATTGTTTGGGTTGTTCCATTTAACAAATGTGTGGAATTTCCAAGATCTGCTTATATCTCTACAGAAATTAATTATTGCTTGGTCGACAGTAGAGTGCATTGCGGTATAGCACTTCTAAGTGCAGGGCCACAAGCTCAGTTCTAGTTCATCTTATTTGAGACAAGATATGAACAAAACTGTTCTGACAGTGGTTCTGTGGACCTATTGACATTCTGGAAATCTATTGAATCAGAATTTTCAAATTTTAGATATTTCGATTTTTGCTAAAAATGTTAAAAAAATCCATTGAATCAACAGATTTTTGGAAGCCGCCATTTCCGATCAAACTAGGTTCCGAAACAGTGATTCATCACTTGCTGACAGCAGGGACATGTCTTCACTTGGTTTTACATACATGAAATCCTATAGTTTATATCCACAATTGGGAAGTATCAATCATATAATGAACATTTCCTTTAAGTTTTGTATATTGAGTATATTCTATTCTGAAAACTGACCATCCCCCCTTAATTGTTGGTTGTATATTTTCCTGCACCCTTTGTGAAATTTTAATGAAATTTTGTCTAAAAGATCATCAAAATAAAAATTTGTGTTGAATTTGAATTTAGTATCCAAATTTGATGTCGGAAATTCAAAAAAAATCCATGGAGTTTCGACCTTATGCGAACAGCTGTGGAATAAACTCATTGTTTTCATCCATCTCTAATCAATATTTTCCAATTTGAATTTCTCATTTATCTCTTATAAACTATTTGTGCCATCAAATTTTGTGCACAAACATTTCTGGCTTTATAATAATGTATTTGTTTACAGGACTTAACTGACCAGCTGGAATACTTTCATGAAGTTTTCCTCGCTTCTCCTCCGTCTCTCCTTCTTGTCTCTCAAGTCCATTATGTGCCAATGGGAGACAAACGCGCTACATATAAGCAATGTCTTTCGATTGGCCAAATTACGGACTCTCACTAACAGTAAAAAGGAGCAAGCAGGACGGTAACTTCATGTAATTATTCCAGCTGATCGGTAAAGTACTCCACGGTGTGAGAATGTAGCAGTTTGGTCCTCACCCTGGGTACTATTCAGGTGTGGAACAGTGGAAAGGTGAGTGTAATTGTCCTTAATTAAAACAACCACAAAGACTCTCATGTAATACCAAGATGGCATTAAGAGAGAATATTAACAGTGATAACAATCGTCATTTCGACTTTGAAATGCATTTCCATTGGATAATATTTATAGACCCTCTTGAGAAAGTATCCTGGTGATGAATTTGATTGGTGGAGTCCTATCATCATGCAGGAGGTATGAAAAATGGAATGTAAGAAAGCAGGTTGCTTGATATCAAAACCCTTTATCTGTCAGGTACATTATTAAGTAGATATGAATGTCAAGGTTAAGGGGAAATTTTAATAACTTTATTTCTTCAATTCCTGGTCCTTTTAGAAGATGCTGGAACAACTGGATTTTTGAGGTTGCCCGCCCAGTTCTATTTTTTAAAATAAAAGCAGACTTGTTGTTTCGTAAAAATGTATTTTTTTTCCAGCAAACCAAACCAACAATGTCCTGCTTCCCTGCAGCTGAAATTCACAGTTTTTTTTCCTCCTCCCTTGTCAAAATATGATTCAGTTGCTCTCAAAATCCTTAGGACACAAATCGCCACCTTTCTCTTTCTGTCTATACAAACACTTCAAAACATGGCAATGCTGTTTGTTTGGCCTATGCTTTTCTGTTATGTTTCCCATGAAATTCCACATTTAGTGAATTCTTTTTTTGTCCTTCCAAGCCACTTCTCTACTTCACCAAGTACAGTTCAAGGTAAATCAATGTCCCACTATAATATACCCATCCTTTCTAACGGGGCTTGGCTTCTAACATAACTCAGGACACAAGCTTCAACATTTCTCAAAACCTCTTTCTTAATTTCCTGCTGGAACTCGGTGCACCATTTCAACAAAGGAACGTTTCTGCCTTCTCAATGCGGCCTGTTTTTACGAGAACTATTCTTTCCATTGGCCATTTATCTATCAGATGATTGACCTTGAACTAGTGAACTTTTATGTTTGGTTTTATTTGGTTTCTTACATAGGCTTGATTTGCCTCCATCAACACAGTGTTGGGTGGGCCATGGTTAAGTGTGGTATTAACCCCTTCTTAAATACTGCTGGTGCCAAGACCCAAATATATCTTCCTAAACCTCCTAAGATTTAAGGTACAGAACTGAATGAAGGATTTAAATGTGGCTCCGATGTGACACTACCAGAATGTCCAATCAATGACTCTTAAAGCTATAGTACAGTGTGTCTACTATATACTCACATTTTTACATACTGCATATTGTGCACAATGTTAGCACTGCAACCATCAGGATTATATTGCAAACACCACCTTCAGCTGTGAAATTACCTTCTCCTTAATGAAGAAAAAATTTACCCCGAAGGCTTTTATCTTCACACCACCATTCATGATTGTCTTAGTTTTTATGGAATCTGGGTCTTCCCAAATGCTGAATTGGTATGAGATTGTACACTGTGAGTTCATCCTGTCACATTTGGCCAATTGTTTGATGAAGGGCCCTATTTATAAAGGCGTTGTATCACTTAGTCAATACTGAGTCTACCGATTGGCAATTACGATTAACAATTAAGATCGCAGTCGTAAATTTATGATAACACGGGTTAAGGGATATGTCTTTAATCATGTTGACAAAGGATGTTGGAAGTATTTGGTTAAAGCTACATTGGACATAATGAGGATTGTTTCTTACAGGGATACTTATCGTGTCCACTAACTTTTCTGACCTGCAGTTCCCCTTATCCAATGACACCATCATTTAGCCTGCTCCCTATAAGCCATTCACATCAATGTATTGTTTAAGGTCTTTGAACTACTTCCTGGATCATCCTGTTTTGTTTCATTGCCTGGATTTTTGCAACCTGACCTTGAATAGCTAATTTGTACAATCTTGTCTGATTGACCCAGTCTCAGTTATTATGTTGTCAACTTGACCTTTTGTTGTCAGTTTCACACCCTTTACTCATCCAGCAGCGACAATCATTATTATCTGCCATGCAGTGCAGTCCTTTTCTATGTGTTCCAGAAGCTCTGCCCTTGGGTGGTAAGAATCAGAGAGTTGTGGACACAGCAGTAGTTAAATTATTTTTTAAAACACATTCCCTCCCGGCCTGCCCGGTGACACTGGGGATGAGGGGTGTTGTTGCAGGTTTTCAGTGGCCCATATTGAAGTTGCCCCCTAATTTAGTACTTGGGGCTAAAACTGAGCCCCAATCCCAGGCAGCAGGTCTAAAGGAAATCTCTTGTGTCCTACTGAAATTGCCATCTTGTTATTTTTTAAACAGAATTTGTCAACAGCTAATAATAAGCTGGATTTAATTTATATTCTCTCCTTTCATTATCATCGCCCCCTAGTTTTATGTCCTATCATCTTTATCATGTCCTTTTCAATTAGAACTGATTCCTCTAGAGATATCTGGTTTGTTTCCAGTCTTAGTCTCCCTTGTTCCTCCCTCCTTTCTCACCACATTCTTCCTCAGGAAATTCTATCCTCCTTCCTGTTGCCTGTTAAACGTTCCCCAACGCTGATAGAGCAGATACAGTTGAATTAAAGATTCAGTTTACTTTTTCCTTTGGCTTATGCATGAAAACATCACCAAGAATGAATTTCCTCATGGAACATCTCTCGTCTATGTTAAATCTCCAGCACATTTCTCACCCGTCCAACTATTCCTCACTAAACAAATGACAACTCTCTTCTGAAATGCATTTACTTTTATCTCTTTTAAACTTCTCTTTTCCTCAGACCTCCAACACCTATTGATCTTTATCATGTCACATGCTCAGATTTTTTAATCACTTCAAGCAATGTGGACCATTCCATGCTATTAAGAGCATGCAGGATTTCCTTTCCTCTGCCCCTTTGACCCTGATCACAATTAAATCACCTCCTTCACGTCGTCTATTTGATGCTCTAGGCTTCTACCCTTTTTCACCTATTACCTTTCTATAACTCTTTCATATCCTCTATTCCATCTTTCACTAATTTAGTTTAAAAATATCAGTTGATGAAATTGCAGGTTTAACTCACATCCTCAATAAGGAAACGAGACTACCAAAAAAAACAGTAGCTCTTCTCTTCTCTCTCCTCTCTCTCCTCCTCTCTCTATATCCTCCTCTCTGTCTCTCCTCTCCCTCTCTCTAATTATTCGCTCTCTATTCTTTCTCTCTTCTCTCTCTCCTCTCTCTCTTATTCTCTCTCTCTCCTTCTTTCTTTCTTTTCTTCCTTTCTTTTCCTCTTCTCTCTCTCTCTCCATCTCTCTTCTCCTTCTCTTCTTTTTTCTTTTTCTTTCGCCTCTCTCCATCTCTTTTCTCTCTTTTCCTCCCTTCTCTCTTCTCTCTTCTCTCCCTCTCATCCTCTCTCTCTCTCTTCTCACTCTCCTCCCTCTCTTCTCTTCTCCCTCTTCTTCTCTTCTCCTCATATTTTCTCTCTCTCTTTCTTCTTCTCTCTCTCTCTCTCTCTCTCTCTCTCCCTCTATTAATTCTCCGCTTCTCTCTCATTCTTCTTCTCTCTCTCTCTCTCTCTCTCTTTCTCTCTCTCTCTCCTTCGTTCCTCTATCTTCATCTCTCCTTCTTCTCTTCTCTTCTCTCTCTCTCTTCTTTCCCTTCTTTTGTATATTTTATTATTTAATATTATAGTACGCCAACTGTAACTGGGTCCTAAGCACTCCCTTGCCGTAGTTCCGATTGCCCCTGCCGCTGGAGAATAGGGTAGATACAAAGCAGGATGCCAGCGCACTCTAGGGGACTTTTTCAAATAATATTTTATTAACACGAGGTAAACAATCAACCGCTTCAGCCATATTGAAACAGGGCCGTCATCGGATATTTAATAAATATTATTTGAAAAAGTCCCCTAGAGTGCGCTGGCATCCTGCTTTGTATATAATATATATATATATATATATAATATATAGTTGTAAGAAGCAGCACTTATGGGTCCTAAATGAAACAAAATTCCTTTATTTTTATATAAAAATGCGTTCTACGCATTTAAGCACACCTCGTCTGTCATCAGATTTGCTCACAATGCTTCCCTTTAACCATTAACATACAGACACACCCCCATCGTGAATACAAAATATCAATTAAAATCAAACAGTATTGAGGTGCACGGCATTAAGTACACATCAAACATAATAGTTAAGTGACATATTTGTTATCAAATATCAAGTATAAGACATAGGGGCATATTTATAAAGCATCGTTAACTTTCCGTTTTCCCCAACCTTTCTGCATAAATCACGTTTAATGCGATTTATTTTATGTCGGGAAACGCCGCGAAAGTTAAAGAGGCATTAACTCTTCACGCGATACTTTCCTGTTACCACCGTTCTATTTATATAGCGGCGGTACTGTTTTCAGTTCAGTATTGCTGTTTTGCTTCGCCACCTTCAAGGTGGCGAAGCAGCGATACGAGCCCTGCAGTGAGATGGGCAGACAAACCCACGGCGGGTGGTCGCACCCGCCCGGGGGGCACGCCCACCCTGCCCTCGACCCCCCCGCGGCAGCGGCGACCACCCACCGCCACCGCCGCTTCCCAGCAGCCCTACCAACCCCTTCCCCGCTTTCGGCAATCTCGGAACAGGAGGCTAGGAGGGGCTGCTGGAAGGGGCCGCAGCGGGTGGTCGCGACCACCCGCCGACACCCCCTCCCCAGCGCTCCTCCAAGCCCCCTCCCTGCCGTGGCAGGGAGGGGAAGGGCCCGCTGGAGGGGTGGAGGCACCCTCCACGGGGGCCTGAGAAGCCCTTTTGGGCTTAAGAGGTCCCGCAGCTCGAACCAGGACCCCCCTCCCCAGCCCTATCAGGGCCTTTGCGGCACTTACAAGTGCCCTTTGGCAGTCCTGGTGACACCAGCTCCGCTGAGGCCGCTGACCCCGAGAGGTCGAGGCCGATGTTGCTGGCGTCTTGATCCGATGCAACATCTTCGGGCTGGCGACACCAACCCCACTCAGGTCGCCGATGCCAGGCAGACTCACTGCGGCTGCCAGTGAGCCCGCTGCACCGCTAGCCTCAGCGGAGCCGATGTTGCCAGCCGCTTCTTTCTTCTGTCTTCAGCCACCTACTGCGATAGCATCTAAGTTCCGCGGCGAATGCACCCTCTTATATAGGTTTGCAGAAATCCCTAAAACGTTTCTGAATGGTCAATTTTTTAATGCTTGTTTACACACTTTACATTAACAATCAGATTTCTGGAAAGTTCTGAAATCTGATTGGTTAATGTAAAGCATGTAAACCAAGCATTAAAAAATTGACCAATCAGAAACGGATTGATTTCTGCAAACCTATAAAGAGATGCATTCCCGCACGGAACTCAGATGCCATCCCAGTAGATGGCTGAAAACAAAAGAAAGAAGCGGCTGCAACATCCGCTCCGCTGAGGCCGGCGGTGCCAGCGGGCTCACTGGCGGACACAGTGAGCCTGTCTGGCATCGGCGACCTGAGCGGTTTTGCCAGCCCAAAGACGTCGCATCGATCAGACGCCGGCAACATCGGCCTCGTTGAGGTCGCCGGTGCCCGCTGGGGGTACCCCTGGCGACCGCAGGGGTACCTCTCAGGGGTCGGCAGCCTCAGCGGAGCTGGTGTCGCCGGGACTGGAAGAAAGAAGACGGCCGCCCAAGGGCTCTTTTAAGAGCCGCACACTGGGGGTCCGGTTCAAGCTGCGGGACCCCTAAGCCCAAAGGGCTCTTGTCAGAGCCGCAAGGGCAATTGTAAGAGCCGCAAAGGCCCTTACAAGGGCTGGGGAGGGGGTCCCGCAGCTCGAACCGGAAGAAAGAAGACTGGAAGAAAGAAGACGCCGCTCAAGGGCTTCTTTAAGAGCTGCACACTGGGTGTCCCGGTTCGAGCTGCGGGACCCCTAAGCCCCAAAGGGCACTTGTTAGTGCCGCAAAGGCCCTGATAAGAGCCGGGAGGGGGCCCGGTTCGAGCTGCGGACCCCCTAAGCCCCAAAGGTGTCTCCCCCCTCCCAGCGGCCCTTCCCCTCCCTGGAAAACGATTTGCTGAGGCACAACCGAGAATCAACCGATCCTTATACACCAATTAACCTAATGAATTACTCAGGCACTCACGCGGGTTTAAATGTGTCTGTGTTTGCTTAGCGGGGCAGCCAATCACGGACGCGGCTGCCGTCATTCAGTCAGCGAGGAAAGAGGGAGTTAAGTAAAAGTTTGGGCACTTTCTAAAAATAAAATGATGCGGTTGGGCTGGGGACCAGGGGATTACTATATTAAGGGATAATGCTAGGGGAGGGAATCCGGAGAGAGGGGGGGAGGGAGGGGGAAAGGTCTGTGCAGTACCATGCCAAACTTCTCCCGGAGGCCAGGTAGGAGGCAGAGTCCTATATGGACTCTGCTATCCTCCTGTGGGCAGTTTTTTGGGACTTGGGGGGGGGGGACTACAGGAGAACCATATGGAGGCTGGGATGTGAGGTAGGATTAAACTACACTACACAATGGGGCCAGTAGTTGGGGGGATTATAGTTTGTGGGGGGTGACATGCCCTTCAACTTAGTCCCTGAGTTCCCCACCCCTGCCAACTATCTGACTCTCTGTGAGCAAGTAATCTCTATGAGGCAGCATTGGGAGAGGGAATTTCCCACCATGCAGTTCAATACAACTAAATGTTCACCATTCCAGTTACAGCAAAACTATACATAACAGAAGGTTTATGATATAAAGGCCAATTATTGACAGTTGAAATGTAAGATGGTTCAGACTGGATATCTAAGAAATAGGGGACAGATCACCATAGAATGGTCCAGTGATAGTCAGTTTGGGCATAATGGGCAATTTAAAAAAAAACAACAATTTTCCAGTGTACATTTCCTTAATACTTTTCTTCTGGTCAGAACACACACACTTCAATGTAAACTTTGTGGGTGCTAAATTGTATGGCCAATGACCAATACTGATGATAATGTATCCTGAATGTGTGTTTTTTGTGTGTTGACAGGTACTTTGATTTTCTAACAGACTTTGTATATACACATTCTTCCGCAGAAAGCATTCAATACCGATTGCAAACTAAAAGAGAGGATAGAAGAGAATGGCTATAATCCTATGCTCGCATAACTGGAAGAATAATAAGAGACAAAGTGTGTGGCTCTATGGGAAAGGAAATCCAAGGAAAGGACCTAAAACAAGAGAAAAAAACACATCTCTCACTTTCTTCCAATTGTTGATAACCTGAAATGAAGGAACTATATAATTCTATATCAAAACAAAAAACTTCAGTGCCCTTTAATATGGGACCTAGAAGAAGTTTCTGTGGGAAATAGTATGTATTTGAATGTTAGAAGGACTTTATACTTTTCCTGGACATATTGTGACTGTGACCAGATGGAAGAAAATGCAGCTAGTGCCTGTGTAACAGAGTATTGTATTTGTACATTACATTAAGAGACGCAAGACATCAAATCAATCAATGATCTACTGGGAAAGTTATTTATGAACTACTTACACCAAATCAAGGGCCATTATTGCTCATTTAAACTCAGCAACCCCACCAGCAGCATTAGACATGCAAACCATTTACTGAAGCACTTGGTCAACAATGGATTTTCGGAAGAATCGGCATAAAGAATAAATCAGACTATAAAATAATTTGAAACTGTTTGTACAAGATTTAATATTATGGGATTCCCGTGTATTCCTTTATCTTGTTTCCCTTTTCTTTTAAGTTATTTATTTAATAGAATGTTTAATGCCTTTCTTCGTTTTTGAAATTGTTGGTCTAATATTCCAAATTTATTAAGATATCACGAAAGATATTTGTCTATAGTTCAACTTCCAATAATCTGGGCGCAAACCTTTGGCACGGCTGTAAATCTGCAACAACCTATCAGATGTTGTTTTTTTTTATTGTTTATAGTTAGACAATATCTAATTGTTGTTGCAGACAAATGTTGCACCTCTATTACGTAATCCTGAGAATTAAATCCAAAGCCGTCATGAAAAAAAAACATATGGACTCTCAATCCAATTCTTGGACGGATTTGAATTAAGGACAAGAAGCTTTTTAGAGTAATGCAATTGGACATGAAGCTAACTGAAGTTAGCGGTTCTTCGCAAAGAAGTGTACACTTATGGTAGGATTTCAGGTTTAAATAACTTTGGATCCCAGATTAATTGATCTTCCTAGTAAGCAGACAAGATGGAAGATGTTTGGCATTGTGGTATAAAAATACGGTGTAGATTTGGCCCGGTTTGTTGGTACTGCTCATGATATAACACCTTATATGAATAGCTTATCACTAATACTATCATTTTATCCTGTGTTTGCAGATTCTTAAGCATTTCCTGGACAGTTAAGTACCAGACTCGTATAACAGCTTACTGGAGTATTTACGCCCTTCTTTCTGAAAACCTTATCCCACTTGCAGAGGTATTACATATAAGGTGTACACCCTAAGATTAAAGACATTTAAAAAAGAACCTCTAGACACGACCAGTATGAAGGAGATGACTTGTATATTTAATAAGTGCAGAGATCATACCATTCCATTTATTTAAAACATATTTCTAAATTGCATGTCATTTTAAAAGGATCCACATTTATTTTTGCTATATAATTATGTTTAAAATGGTTATTACAGGTGGAGCAGACTTAGGACACCTTCTGACAATAGTGTGCCCAGTATTCAATTCACTATTTTTTAAAGAAAAGTCTTCAAAATGTTTCCTTCCTTATAATATTGAATGTTACATTGCATTTGAATTTAAGATTCTTTTTGTTAGAGCAGATGAATAAAAGTACTTATCGCCATACCAATATGACATTGTTTCCGTCTAAACCTCCAGGAACATGTTATAGCAAGATTATTATAGGCCATTAGTAATACCTATAATATTCATGATTATAAATATTTAATAATAATTATTATATTTTCGTAATATACCCGATATTGCAAGAATGAAAGGATGCGGCAGTTTAAATTCAGATTTAAGATAATTTTCAGTGGTGTAACTTTAACTATGGCCCAGGGGGGTGAGTAAGAGGCCTGCAATCCTCTTCCCAAAGGCTCTGCATCAGCTGTTTTTAAATAGTTGATCGCATGTAAGCGTAAAGATATGCCGCATCAGATGTTTAAAGAAAGGCCAGAACCGAACTGGAACTTCTTCTATGCGGTCTGGTCTTTTAAACATCTGACCGCGAGGATCTTAACTGCATACGGGGATCAGCTGTTAAAAACACTGATAGCAGAGCCTCAAGGGAGGGAGGGTGTGTGTCAGGGGCCTGGCCTCTAGTCTTGCAGAGCGCGGAGAGGGGGGGTTTGCTGGGCTCCTGCATTTACATACCCTGATTTTTATTTTTTATTGCTTGGAAACTGTATTTTGGTACAAACCAGTGACTTACTAATGTGCCTTTTTACTAAAGAAAAAAAAAACCTTCTAGAATACTGGTCTTCTGTGGTGTATAAGTTATTCGAGTTAAATGCTTTATACACAGCACTCCAATGTTAATCTGTTTATTTAAGTTTTAGCTGTTCGAAGGACTTTCCCATAAATTTGCAAAAATGGTTAGATTACGTTGTCTTCCTCAATAAAAACTGACTTATAAAGGAAGTTGACTTTAAGTATAGAGTTATCCTGATTCTTCATTTGATTGTCATTTCTGTTTCATTCACACATGCTGCATTACACCTTGTTAACACATTGTGATAGTTTCATAGCTTGCAAGAAATGGATGTGGTTAGAAAACTCTAAATAGAGTTTAAAGCCCAACAAGGGAGAATTGAGATATAATCTTGGTTGATCAAAGTTTGGGACACAATTCCTTGGAGTTATAAGTGAAACTGAATTTTGGCAACCGTACTTCCTCTGGGAATCCGGAAAAAAACTGTTTGTGATAATTTAATGTATTTTATCAATTTAAAGTATCTCTTTATTAGAGAGATGGACCGGAACCCGAACCCGGTTCCAAAGTGAATTTAGGGATCGCGTGGAATGTGGATTTTGCGGATTTCTGACTTTTTAAGAACCTCTCTGACCTATTTTCAAACAGTTAAAAATGATCAGAACTTTCCAATTTAAAAATCAAAAATTTTCAATAATATTATAAATTTAAAATTTAAAAATCAAAATTTTCTAAATTTCTAGAAATCTCAAAATACACTCGATTTTGGGAATTGATACCTGTTCCCCAGACCATTTTCCAGTGTACCATTGCAATTTATACCTTACTTTATATGGAACTTTCAGATTTTTTAACTTCCATTGATTTCAAGGTCTATTTGCGGATTTTCAAGTTTTCTGATTTTTTTGAAAATCTGTGAATCTGCAAGCGGGAATGGATTTCAGTAAATTAGCCCATCTCTATTCTTGATTATTAAATACTTAATGTCCTTTACTAGAGATGTTCGAAACTGTTGAGTTCCGTTCCGTTTTTAATTTTCAAATTTCGAAGATTCAAAAACGGACCCATAGAAGTATATGGGGGGGAAGTTTGAAAGTTTCTGTCCATTTTGAGGGCAAATAGTAAATAGTAGGTTACTGTAAATGAACACAGACCTGGGAATGGTCTGGGACCCGTAAATAGAACCAACACTTATTTTAAACTATCTTTCCTCTCGACGGGCTGTTTTCGAGCTTCCGCATTCTATTTCCAAGGGTTACCGAAATCGATCATTACTTTCGAGGTTAACAAAATTTTGATTTTTGATAATTATCATTTTCGATTTTCGATAATCGTCTATTAGACCCACATTACATCTCTATCCTTTTACTGATGGATTGACACAATTTCCAAAAATTTGGAGAATCAGTGTTGATTTGAATTTAGAATACACCATTGTTTTTTTAGGCATAATCAGTACAAATTAGCTGTAAGCTTGTTTTAAATCAAGATGTGCTTTAAATATTTAAACTAATTTGATGGAATGCCGTTAATCTGTCTTGCCATCACATGATTCAGTGTTTCCATGCAATTTTCCTCCCTGACCAACCGTTTGGCTCTTCCGACTGGTCGGCCGAAGGAAGGACTGTCGGTCACGGCAATAGTGGTCGTGGACGGTAGTTTGTCCGTGACGCACGATGGACCCGCACAATCCCATGGTTTTCAGGCATGTCCATTTGTGCATTTGCCCGTGTGAACATCAGTCACGTCCAAAATACCAGGCAATTATTTCGAACCTATTGACCAATGCCCTGAACTATCGGTCGTTCGGGCCAAAATATTGCATGATGTATACCATGCTTAGAATTCTTAATACAACTACTTAAAAAAAATGACAGTAGTGTCCTCTTGGGGGTGGGCCAATCAACAACCTGAGAACCAGTTGCATCAATCTTTTGGACTCATAGCTCAAAAATAATTAACAAGAATGAGAATGAGAGTTGAAAAAACCTGAAATACAATCTCTCTAGTTTGTATTTGACTGAATTGACTACTGCTCTGCATGAGCGGTAAAGAAAGAACAAATATTAACAAATCATCTGCATTCATATTAAAATACAATGGAAAATACTCTCAGTGGAAGCTAGTTTGAATAATTAGAAGGACAATATCTGTTAACTACATTCATGTAACTAAAATAATGAATCTATTTAGTTACCTATGTATGTACAAATTAAGCGCTATCTTGGCCATACACACGATGCATTACTATGCATTTAGTAATATTATCTTCTTCCAATTCACATAATATTTAAGAATTAGTTTGATTACCAGGGGGCATATTATAAAGGACGTTATTTTTCGGCAAAAATTACCACCACACAATCGCAAATTTATAAAGGCAATCATAATCGCAGTGAAAATCACTACATCGGCTGTGTGCAGCGGTAATCTGAGCTCTCTTCGCTGCATAATGTACTTACCGCAAATGCTAAGAGTCTCAAATCCCGACGTAAAGGAGCGGAGAGGGAAGGGAGGGGGCCCGCTGGGGGTGTGGTGGAGGGATCCTCCAGTGAGGGCACTGAGATGTGCCTTTTGGGGCTTAGGGGGTCACGCAGCTTAGCTGACCGGGGCCCCCCTTCCCCGGCCTTGGAAGGGCCTTTGCGACACTTACAAGTGCCCTTGGCGGCCTTGGAAGGACCTTTTGGGGCTTAAGGTGTCCCACAGCTCAAACCCGGGACCCCCCCAGCCCTTATAAAGGCCCTTGCAGCATTTACAAGTGCCCTTGCCTGCCCCTAGCAAAGGGCCCTTTAGGGCAAAAGGGGTCCCACAGCTTTACCGGGACTCCCCTCCCCGGCACTGAACAGACCTTTGTTGGGGGTCTTGCAGCTCGAAACAGGACCACCATTGGCTCTTACTAGAGCCTTTGGACGTGTCTTCTTTCTTCACAGCCATTGACACCAACTCCGCTGAAGTCGCCCAATGCCAGGCAAGGTCATTGCGGCCGCCAGTGACCCCGTTGGCACCGGCGGCTTTAACAGAGCCAATGTTGCTGGCCTCTTCTTCTTCTTTCTTCTTCACAACTGCGAGACTTTTGAGCTCCGCAGGGTTTGCACCTCTTTATATTGGTTTGCTGAAGGCCTCTATCCAATTCTGATTGCTGATTGGTTCAATTTTTCAATGCTTGCGATCACATGGTGGGCATTCACCCCTCCTCATCATGGGGCAGGGCGGGGTGGGCATACACCCCCCTCGCCCTCTCTGGTGGCGATCTCAATTTTGGCGAAATCCTGGGAAATATGGCAGTGGAAATTAATGGCCCTCCGGACAACAAAGGATTAGTTAAAAAGCAGTTCTCCTCCTTCAAATAAACCCTGGGTTACCAAAGTGCAGGCAATTATGATTTAGAAAATATTAGGTGAGGTCCTCTCCCAGACTTATTGCTAGAAAGGCAGGAAGCCCTGCTTGCTTGATGGCATACTCATACCATAATTCCCCACACTCTACATGAACAAAAACCTTCAAATCGTAAATCTGCCTAAATGTTGGGGTATGCCCATTATTTTCACAAGGTGAATGTGGAGGAACATTTATAGAAACAACATATTACAGAGCTGCAAGGGAGGATAATGAAGTGCATTGTTATAGTTTATCTTTTTAAAGGTGATAAGGGAGGATATGCAGTTTTCCCCTTTCTCCTATTACTGCAAATCTTTCATCTTGTCTTAAACATAAAGCATCTTGCAGAGTGGGTGTGATGAGTTGTTTCTAGTAAATCTGGGGGTCACAATGCGTCAAATCAGCACGAATATAGTACATTGTTAGAGCAGCATGTCCTGGACCATTCCCTTCCTGCAGGGAACAAAGTGAGGTCTGGAAAAAAACAGCTGATGACAGCTTCCCCGCAAGAGCTAATGCTCTCAATGTGTTGTCTCGACCCCTCTTTGTACCTGGGTTGATGGCAGTGATTTGTCAGGGATCATCCAAGTTTTGTGGGGATTATCCAACTAGAAGTTATCCCCCAAATAGCATTATGATAAGCCAGCCATGCTGCATGTATTTTTAACAGATGTCCCTTAATTTGGCAATCTTGACCCAACTCAGACTCTAGTTAAACAGCCCCACAAAACTGGTGCTAATGTTTTATAGATATGTCCAAACACACTGAGTTTCATTCTGCTAGAAGGTTCAAGAAATTGGAGACATTTCACATTGAAACCATGACAAAATTCCATTCTATTGATTTATACATAGGTATGTTTTCCGAAACTCCCGTGTTTGTGCTGTTAATTTGCAGCAGCCAATCAAATTATACCTACATCATTTGATCACATCTGATTGGTCTAAAACATTTGATCATATCTGATTGGTTGCCTGCAATTAATAGAGATGTTTGAAACCAGCAAGTTTTATTCCATTTTTGGAATTTCAAAAACGGACCCATAGTCAATTCTCTATATGCTGAGTCGACATTTAAAGTGAAGCGCCCATGGAAATGGCGGGAACAGTAAAATTCCCACGATTTCCGATGCACATGTGATTGATTGCGCATCCGTTTCCTTTTGCGTGCACCATTTTTTTACACAAACGCGTGCCTTTTTATAATGTTAAATTACAAAAATGCATGCACAAATGCAGTACAAACTCACGACAACGCACAAATCACACACGTGTGATAACGCTCTCGATTTGGTGCATTTTAGACGGGGCTCAGCCTAAAATCAGGGTAAAAAAATGTAAACAATAACCAGTCATTTTCTAATCAGCTTTACCAGCAAGTTTCTCGATTCTCAACTTTCTATGCATTTTACTAGCCTTGGCTTTATCAGCTAATTAAACACGTCTCAGTTTACCAAACAATCGACAACGTTCTATGCTTTAACTAGCCTTGGCTTTACCAGCTAATTAACAAGTCTCAGTTTACCAAAAAACCAACCACAACTTTCTATGCATTTAACTAGCCTTGCTTTACCAGCTAATTAACAAGTCTCAGTTTACCAAACAACCATCCACACTTTCTATCATTTTACTAGCCTTGGCTTTACCAGCTAATTAACAAGTCTCAGTTACCAAACAATCCACAACTTTCGGTCTATTAGACGTTTGGGGATAGTTCCATCAATATCCAAAAAGGAAATAATCAACAAGAAATAATTTTGCTGCCATTCGACCCTCCCCTTTAGTCATGTTAATCCCACCAATCGAGGAATTAAAACATCACCACTTACCATAGGGAAACAATTGGGCTTATTAAATGAAGTGCAAAAAGCAAAATGTGTCTGTTTTCTTATCTGCAACACCAATAGACGTTATCTTTTATACTTTTCAGCAACAGTTAGAAAACATCTGTTTGGTTGCTGCAGATAAAGCACGGGCAATAATTTGCCCCTTTTTTTGAATTGTCTAATTTGGCATTCTGAAAAAAATTGTTACATTTTTAAAACAAAATATAAGGATATACATTTTTTTTTCCATATTAATACATTGTTATGATTAATAAACAATCATATGATGAGTCCATACACGCAAATAATCGTTATTAGTGGGAGTTGGGCCCCTTTACTGTTTTTTATCTGCCTAAAGACAATTATTTGTCATAAACTGATTTAAAGGATTATGGACAAAAAAATAACTTTGCCTATTTCAATCTATAAATGAATACATGTAAGCCACTTACTCTGATGTGTTTAGTTGTTGCATGACTTTACTCAGCTCCCCTCAGTCCCCATCCCCCAGCCCCTGCCAGACTATCTGACTCTCTATGAGGGCATGCTCAGTAATCTCTATGAGGCAGCATTAAGAGAGGGAATTTCCCACCATGCAGTTCATGTACCAACTGTCGCCATTGTAGTTACAGTAAAAGTATACATAACAGAAGAGTTTATGATACTAATGCACTTGATTGACAGTTTTTTATGCACTAGTAAATATATTATTTTATTTCTGGTATTTCACGTGGATACTATTATATTGGCAAAACTAAAACCATGTTTAAGAATGCATGGCAACCATCGTGCCTTGATTAGACAGGCACTAATGGCTCCGATGTGTCCTTAGGTTGCCTAACATCGTGCGATATTATTTACCTGACCAATCGCTCACGCAACGTTCATTGATCCTGCCAACTGCCTCTCCTGATCTTATATTCGACTGACATGGCGATCGCAAATTCCCATTCATTTTGCGATCGCATGTCGATCGAATATAAGATCGGGAGAGGCGGTTCTGGCGGACAATGATGCCACGTGAGCGATCGCTCGGGTAATAATACGCACAGATGTATGGCCACCTTTACTGTCCACTAAATTTGTGACTTGGTGGTGGCCAACATTTAAAAACTGGTACATTCTCTGGCCAGTTTAAATGTATGGTTATTGTGGTTGAAGACAGAATCTAACATGAAGTCCAATATTGATATTATTGAAGGATAAATTGCTTCTACAAAAGGAAGCCAAGTGGATCCATTATTCGGATACACGTCTCCAAGGGCTTAATGAATCATATGTTATAAATTGTTTTTTGTAAGATTTCATATTATAGCTTCTGACAATATCCTGTAGCATATAAATATTTAAACAGGTGCTTCAATATAGCCCTAAGAGGTTTTTATACTATTATGAGCCAATAGGATATAAACAGTTTTTTATACTATGGGGCAAAATAGCGATAGCGAAATAGCGCTATCCCATATTTAAATGGTGAGTGCTATTGCCGCTTGCGTCGCGCTATGTCATCGCTTGCCTCATATTCTATAGGTCCCTTTGCGGTGATACTGCACTTAGCCGCGGCGGGCGGTTGGTCGCTGCCCCGCTTTCGACCCCCGCGGTGGCGCAACCACCCGCCGCCGCTTCCCCCAGCAGCCCCCTCCAACCCTTCTCCGCTCGCAGCAATCTCGGAACAGGAGGCTAGGAGGGGCTGCTGGGAAGGGGCTGCAGCGGGTGGTGCCGCGACCACCCGCCGCGCACCCCCTCCCCAGCAGCCCCTCCAACCCCCCTGCCCCGCCGCTGGCAGGGAGGGGAAGGCCCCGCTGGGAGGGGTGGAGACACCTTTTGGGCTTAGGGGGTCCCGCAGCTCGAACCGGGCCCCCCCTCCTCCTGGCTCTATCAGGCCCTTTGCGGCACTAACAGTGCCCTTTGGGGCTTAGGGGTCCCGCAGCTGAACGAACCGGGACACCCAGGTGTGCAGCTCTTAAAAGAGCCCTTGAGCGGCGTCTTTCTTTCTTCCAGTCTTCTTTCTTCCGGTTCAGCTGCGACCCCCTCCCCAGCCCTTGTAAGGGCCTTTGCGGCTCTTACAATTGCCCTTGCGGCTCTGACAAGAGCCCTTTGGGGCTTAGGGGTCCCGCAGCTTGAACCGGACCCCCATGTCGGCTCTTAAAAGAGCCCTTGGGCGGCGTCTTCTTTCTTCCAGTCCCGGCGACACCAGCTCCGCTGAGGCTGCCGACCCCTGAGAGGTACCCCTGCGGTCGCCAGGGTACCCCCAGCGGGCACCGGCGACCTCAACAGGGGCGATGTTCCGGCGTCTGATCCGATGCGACGTCTTTGGGCTGGCAACACCAACCCCGCTCAGGTCGCCGATGCCAGACAGGCTCACTGTGTCCCCCAGTGAGCCCGCTGGCACCGCCGGCCTCAGCGGAGCGGATGTTGCCAGCCGCTTCTTTCTTTTGTTTTCAGCCATCTACTGGGATGGCATCTGAGTTCCGTGGGCGGAATGCATCTCTTTAAATAGGTTTGCAGAAATCCCTATCCGTTTCTGATTGGTCAATTTTTTTAATGCTTGGTTTACATGCTTTACATTAACCAATCAGATTTCAGAACTTTCCAGAAATCTGATTGGTTAATGTAAAGTGTGTAAACCAAGCATTAAAAAATTGACCATTCAGAACGTTTTAGGGATTTCTGCAAACCTATAAAAGAGGTGCTTCCCCGCGGAACTTAGATGCTATCGCAGTAGTGTGGCTGAAAGAGAAAGAACGGCTGGCAACATCGGCTCCGCTGAGGCTAGCGGTGCAGCGGGCTCACTGGCAGCCGCGTGAGTCTGCCTGGCATCGCGACCTGAGTGGGGTTGGTGTCGCCACCCGAAGATGTTGCATCGGATCAAGACGCCAGCAACATCGGCCTCGACCTCTCGGGGTCAGCGGCCTCAGCGGAGCTGGTGTCACCAGGACTGCCAAAGGGCACTTGTAAGTGCCGCAAAGGCCCTGATAGGTGGGGAGGGTTCCTGGTTCGAGCTGCGGGACCTCTTAAGCCCCAAAAGGCCCTTCTCAGGGCCCCGCTGGAGGGTGCCTCCACCCCTCCCAGCGGCCCTTCCCCTCCCTGCCAGCGGCAGGGCAGGGGGCTTGGAGGAGCTGCTGGGGAGGGGGTTTTCGGCGGGTGTTCGTGCGACCACCCGCTGCGGCCCCTTCCCAGCAGCCCCTCCTAGCCTCCTGTTCCGAGATTGCCGAAAGCGGGGAAGGGGTTGGTAGGGGCTGCTGGGAAGCGGCGGTGGCGGTGGGTGGTCGCCGCTGCCGCGGGGGGGTCGAGGGCAGGGTGGGCGTGCCCCCCGGGGCGGGTGCGACCACCCGCCGTGGGTTGTCTGCCCATCTCCACTGCAGGGCTCGTATCGGCTGCTTTCGCCACCTTGAAGGTGGCGAAGCAAAACAGCCAATACTGAACTGAAACAGTTACCGCCGCTATATAAATAGAAGCGGTGGTAACAGGAAAGTATCGGCGTGAAGAGTTAATGCCTCTTTAACTTTTCGCGGCCGTTTCCCGACATAAAATAAATCGCATTAAACGTGATTTATGCAGAAAGGTTGGGGAAAACGGAAAGTTAACGATGCTTTATAAATATGCCCCTATGTCTTTATACTTGATATTTGATACAAAATATGTCCACTTAACTATATTGTTTGATGTGTACTTATAATGCCGTGCACCTCAATACTGTTTGATTTTAATTGATATTTTGTATTCACGATGGGGGTGTGTCTGTATATGTTAATGGTTATAAAGGGAAGCAATTGTGATGCAATATCCTGATGACAGCACGAGGTGTGCTTAAATGCGTAGAACGCATCTTTTATAATAAAAATAAAGGAATTTTGTTTCATTTAGGACCCATAAGTGCTGCCTTCTTACAACTATATGGGGAACTATATAATATATATATATATATATACAAAGCAGGATGCCAGCGCACTCTAGGGGACTTTTTCAAATAATATTTTATTAAATATCCTGATGACGGCCTGTTTCAATATGGCTGAAACGCGTTGATTGTTTACCTCGTGTTAATAAAATATTATTTGAAAAAGTCCCCTAGAGTGCGCTGGCATCCTGCTTTGTATCTACCCTATTCTCCAGCGGCACCGGGCAATCGAAACTACGGCAAGGAGTGCTTAGGACCCAGTTCACATTGTTTGTTTGTCACTATCTATATATATATATATATTATATAAATATAACAAAAGGCTTATGGGAAGATCTAGATCGATATGAAGAAGAGAGAGGGATCAGAAGAATTGAGAACGATATAGGTTGCCTAGAGCACGAAGCGAGCTATTCGAGAGCGCGCTCAATCGGCTAATACTAACCCATATCGCGCTCTCCTAATAAGCTCCGAAGCATATAGCTAGCCGCCGAGACCGAAGCTACGAAGCGACTCCTAGCGCGCTCCTACGGCGCGCTTCTCTCTCGCTCTCCTACCTCTCTAGTATCCCCCTCGCATCTCGTGCTCCTCCTCGCGCTCCCGCGCGCGCTCCGCGCTCCGCCTCTCTCCGCTCCTCCTCTCTCGAGCGCTCCGGCGCGCAGAGCTTCTCCCTATAGAGCACGAGCGCGAGAGCGAGAGAGAGAGAAGAGAAAGAGCTACTGTTTTTTTTGGTATGTCTCAGTTCCTTATTGAGGATGTGAGTTAAACCTGCAATATTCATCAAACTGGATATTTTAAAACTAAATTATGTAGAAAGATGGAATTAGAGGATATGACTAAGAGTTAATAGAAAGGTAATAGGTGAAAAAGGGTAGAAGCCTAGAGCATCAAATAGAAGACGTGAAGGAGGGTATTTAATTTGTGATCAGGGTCAAAGGGGACAGAGGAAAGGAAATCCTGCATGCTCTTAAATAGCATGGCAAATGGAATCCACATTGGCTTTGAAGTGATTAACAAATTCCTGAGGCATGTGACATGATAAAGATCAATTAGGTGTTGGAGGTCTGAGGAAAAGAGAAGTTTAAAAGAGATAAAATCGTAAAATGCATTTCAAGGAAGAGATTTATGTCATTTGTTTTAGTGAGGAAATAGTTTGGACGGGTGAGAAATGTGCTGGAGATTTAACATAGACGAGAGATGTTCCATGAGGAAATTCATTCTTTGGTGATGGTTTTCCATGCATAAGCCAAAGGAAAAAGTAAACTGAATCTTTAATTCACCTGTATCTGCTCTATCAGCGTTGGGGAACGTTTAACAGGCAACAGGAAGGAGGATAGAATTTCCTGAGGAAGAATGTGGTGAGAAATGGAGGGAGGAACAAGGGAGACTAAGACTGGAAACAAACCAGATATCTCTAGAGGAATCAGTTCTAATTGAAAAGGACATGATAAAGATTGATAGGACCAATAAAACTAGGGGGCGATGATAATGAAAAGGAGAGAATATAAATTAAATCCAGCTTATTATTAAGCTGTTTGACAAATTCTGTTTAAAATAACAAGATGGCAATTTCAGTAGGACACAAGAGATTTCCTTTAGACCTGCTGCCTGGGATTGGGGCTCAGTTTTAGCCCCCAAGTACTAAATTAGGGGGCAACTTCAATTATGGGCCACTGAAAACCTGCAAACACCCCCTCATCCCCAGTGTCACCGGGCAGGCCGGGAATGTGTTTTAAAAAATAATTTAACTACTGCTGGTCCACAACTCTCTGATTCTTACCACCCAAGGGCAGAGCTTCTGTAGACACTATAGAAAGGACTGCACTGCACTGGCAGATAATAATGATTGGTCGCTGCTGGATGAGCTAAAGGGTGTGAAACTGACAACAAAAGGTCAATGTTGACAACATAATAACTGAGACTGGGTCAATCAGACTAAGATTGTACAAATTAGCTATTCAAGGTCAGGTTGCAAAAATCCAGGCAATGAAACCAAATCAGGATGATCCAGGAAGTAGTTCAAAGACCTTAAACATACATTGATGTGAATGGCTTATAGGGAGCAGGCCTAAATGATGGTGTCATTGGATACGGGGAACTGCAGGTCAGTAACAGTTAGTGGCACACTGATAAGTTATCCCTGTAAGAAACAATCCTCATTATGTCAGCATGTAGCTTTAACCAAATACTTCCAACATCCTTTGTCAACATGATTAAAGAACATATCCCTTAACCCGTGTTATCATAAATTTACGACTGCGATCTTAATTGTTAATCGTAATTGCCAATCGGTAGACTCAGTATTGCTACTAAGTGATACAACGCCTTTATAAATAGGGCCCTTCATCAAACAATTGGCCAAATGTGACAGGATGAACTCACAGTGTACAATCTCATACCAATTCAGCATTTGGGAAGACCCAGATTCCCATAAAAACTAAGACAATCATGAATTGGTTGCAAGATATAAAGCCTTCGGGGTAAATTTTTTTCTTCATTAAGGAGAAGGTAATTTCACAGCTGAAGGTGGTGTTTGCAATATAATCCTGATGGTTGCAGTGCTAACATTGTGCACAATTATGCAGTATGTTAAAAATGTTGAGTATATAGTAGACAACTGTACTATAGCTTTAAGAGTCATTGATTGGACATTCTGGTAGTGTTCACATCGGAGCCACATTTAATCCTTCATTCAGTTCTTGTACCTTTAAATCTTAGGAGAGTTTAGGAAGATATATTTGGCTCTTGGCACCAGCAGTATTTAAAGGAAGGGGTTAATACCACACTTTAACTCATGGCCCACCAACACTGTGTTGATGGAGGCAAATTCAAGCCTATGTAAGAAACCAAATAATAACCAAACATAAGGTTCACTAGTTACAAGGTCCAATCATCTGATAGATAAATGGCCAATGGAAAGAATAGTTCTCGTAAAACAGGCCGCATTGAGAAGGCAAGAAAACGTTCCTCTTGTTGAAATGGTGCACAGAGTTCCAGCAGGAAATTAAGAAAGAGGTTTTGAGAAATGTTGAAGCTTGTGTCATGAGTTATGTTAGAAAGCCAAGCCCCGTTAGAAAGGATGTGTATTATTATAGTGGACATTGATTTACCTTGAACTGTTACTTGGTGAAAGTGAGAACGTGGCTTGGAAGGACAAAAAAGAATTCACTAAATGTGGAATTTCATGGGAAACATAACAGGAAAAGCATAGGCCAAACAAACAGCATTGCCATGCTTTTGAATGTGTTTTGTATAGACAGAAAGAGAAAGGTGGCGATTTGTGTCCTAAGGATTTTGAGAGCAACTGAATCAATATTTTGACAAGGGAGGAGGAACAAAACTGTGAATTTCAGCTGCAGGGAAAGCAGGACATTGTTGGTTTGGTTTGCTGGAAAAAAAATACATTCTTACGAAACAACAAGTCTGCTTTTATTTAAAAATAGAACTGGGCCGGGCAACCTTCAAAAATCAGTTTTCCAGCATCTTCTAAAAGGACCAGGAATTGAAGAAATAAAGTTTATTAAAATTTCCCCTTAACCTTGACATTCATATCTACTTAATAATGTACCTGACAGATAAAGGGTTTTGATATCAAGCAACCTGCTTTTCTTACATTCCATTTTTCATACCTCCTGCATGATGATAGACTCCACCAATCAAATTCATCACCAGGATACTTTCTCAAGAGGGTCTATAAATATTATCCAATGGAAATGCATTTCATAAGTCGAAATGACGATTGTTTATCACTGTAATATTTCTCTCTAATGCCATCTTGGTATTACATGAGATTTCTTTGTGTTAGTTTTAATTTAAGGACAATTACACTCACCTTTCCACTGTTCCACACCTGAATAGTACCCAGGGTGAGGACCTAAACTGCTACATTCTCACCCGTGGGTACTTTACCGATCAGCTGGAATAATTACATGAAGTTTACCGTCCTGCTCTGCTCCTCTTTTACTGTTAGTGAGAGTCCGTAATTTGGCCAATCGAAAGACATGCTTATATGTAGCGCGTGTCTTCCCATTGGCTACATAATGGACTTGAGAGACAAGAAGGAGAGGACTGGAGAAGCGAGGAAAACTTCATGAAAGTATTCCAGCTGGTCAGTTAAGTCCTGTAAACAAATACTATTATTTATAAAGCCAGAAATGTTTTTGCACAAAATTTGAATGGCACAAATAGTTATAAGAGATAAATGAGAAATTCAAATTGGAAAATATTGATTAGAGATGTATGAAACCAATGAGTTTCATTCCACCAGCTGTTCCGCATAAGCTGTCGAAACTCCATGGATTTTTTTTGAATTTCCGACATCAAATTTGGATACTAAATTTCAAAATTCAACACCAAATTTTTATTTTGATGATCTTTTAGACAAAATTTCATTAAAATTTCACAAAGGGTGCAGGAAAATATACAACCACAATTAAGGGGGGATGGTCAGTTTTCAGAATAGAATATACTCAATATAACAAAACTTAAAGGAAATGTTCATTATATGATTGATACTTCCCAATTTTGTATTATAACTATAGGATTTCATGTATGTAAAACCAAGGTAAGACATCGTCCCCTGCTGTCAGCAAGTGATGAATCACTGTTTCGGAACCTAGTTTTGATTCGGAACTGGCGGCTTCAAAAATCTGTTGATTCAATGGATTTTTTAACATTTTTAGCAAAAATCGAAATATCTAAAATTTGAAAAATTCTGATTCAATCAGATTTCCAGAATGTCAATAGGTTCCACAGAACCACTGTCAGAACAGTTTTGTTCATATCTACTGTCAAATAAAGATGAACTAGAACTCGAGCTTGTGGCCCTGGCACTTAGAAGTGCTAAGTACCGCAATGGCACTCTACTGTCGACCAAGCAATAATTACATTTCTGTAGAGATATAAGCAGATCTTGGAAATTCCCACACATTTGTTAAATGGAACAACCCAAACAATGTGAGAATATTTGATAAAGGCGCATGCTTTCAGAGCACATAGTGCAGAGGTGAACCTCTGATGAAGTGCCAAGTGGCATGAGCAGCACATGTTCTATAACTATGCACCTTTTAATGTTTTGTAATAAATGCTAAGTTTTAAGTTTACATGGTAATCGGCTCCATTTGATGGTCCAGGAGGAGGCATACTCTTCACTTTACAGCAATTACACATTTTTATGTAATTGAGTCAGTGAGTGTCGCCTTTCATTTCGCCTGAATATATTTAAAAACAAAAGCAACAGTTAAAGGGTAACTGAGGTCCAAAAATGACTTTAGGCTAATTTACAGGAATTGCTTTCCTGAGTATTTTTGCAATTTACTTTCATTATTTATTTTTTTACATAGTTTTGAAGATATTTACATTTTTATGATGGTAGCAGCATCACCAGATCCCCTGCACTTCCTGCTTCCTGCTCTAAAACCATGTGACAGTCTCTCTTCCCTATGTCTCCTCCTCATCGTGGGCTCCCATGGCACCTCCCTTTGCACTCCCCTTGAAACCCCTGTGGCCTCTCCCTCACTTCCTTCACTCACTGTAACTCGATCTCTACCTGCTTTCTCCTGCACTGAGCATGTGCCAACTGCAGATTAAAGGAGGAACTAGTATTCAGATTCAGAACCTCCCACGCCTTAAACATTCTGATCAGTGATTTCTTGATATCTTGGGCTGTGCAGCACATAAAATGGTGGTTGATGGCTAATTTTAAAGGTAGGAACCCATCCTTTCATTTAAAATCAACTTGTTTGGAGATCACAGTTCCCCTTTAATGGAACAAAAATTAACCTGTATCACTTGCATCCATAATTCAAACAGAACAAGATACCTGCTAGTTTCACCCTCCTCCTTCCTCTGCTCTGCCGGCTCTCATTCTATCTCAAGTATTCAGGCCTCCCAATCCCAGTGCCAGTCCCTGTCACATTTCACAATAGGGCGTGTGCCCATGGAAGCAATCCTGTCAGGAAGAATTTGATTGCAAGTGTCCCCTTTGCTATGGAGATGTCTGTGTTCTCTGACTGATTTCTTCTGCTATAAGGCAACCATAGATATGGTTGTTATTGGCTGATACCTAGTATCGTCTTCTTATAGATCTGTGTCCACCAATGAAAACGTGCAGTTTTTTATTTTCAGGATGGGCAAACATTTTGGGCTGATCACAGGCGATAATATGGGTTTTCCATTGTCCAGGATCAAGCAGGTACAGAGCAGACCAACAAGCACAACTTAAAGGAGAACTAAACCACAAATACAAAGGCAGCCCCTTAGACTCTATAACTGTCACTTTGTAAAACTATTTGTCTCTCACCTCTGAATTCAGCTTCTTACTGTAGAATTCATTTATAGAACATTTCTGAGTACTGGCAATCTATGATGTCACGGCTGGCTTCTAGTGTTGCCTCTTCCTGGTGGTCCAGGTACCAAAATTCCTTCTGGACATGCTAACTAGCTACCTTGTGTTTGTTTCCCACTCCCCTTATGCTAAGCTGCATGTAACAGTTGAACTCAGAGTCCCCACCTGCCAGTGTCTCCCAGCCAATAATCAGAGATAGCAGTGAATATTATTAGCAGATTTTCCTGCCCAAACAGAGTGGGGGAAGGTGTAAACCCTTTCATATGTATTTAGGAAGCAACTTGTTAACCCTTTATATTTGTGAGCATTTCTGCAAGACTGTGTCTTTGTATGTGTTTATTTCTGCACTCAACCATTTATATTAGTGTGTGTATTGCTGAAATTAGGGCACGGCCACACTGCAATGTACCTGAATTGCACACGATTTACATGCGATTTTTCCATTGTTATTTTGAAAAAGCATGCGATTGCACAAAAACCGCATGCGTTACCAAATTGCTGACACATGCGTGAATCGCAACACACCCGAAATCACAAGATTTTGGTGCATTGCTGCAATTTCAATACAATTGGAAAATAGAAATCGCCTTAAAAACGCGCTTGTGTGGCCTAGTCCTTAGAAGTGTAATGCAAGCTGCATTGATTTCAGTTTAGCCATACAGCATGTATTTAATGCAATGGAACTTAGCAATTTCCTGAGGCTGTGGCCCCACTTAAGTGCAATTGGACCCTAGCAGAGAGCATGCAATACAGACAAAAAAATGGTGATCGCATGCACTCCAATAGCACACGGAAACGCATTGCATGTAGTGGGGCCGGTCCCATAGGCTATTACATGCCTGCACTCCCACGTGCTAGTGAAAGCTAGCCCTAAGTGTTTCAGGGAAAGGTGGCAACCCCAGTAGAATTGAACTGACCACTTTACAAGGGACACTTATAAAAACAAAACAGCTCAGAGCTGCAGGTGCATCATATTGACGTGAACATGGTCTTAGCACAGCTCTGTGCAATGCATTTGAAAGGGGAATGTTGGAGACTGGAAGTAGTTTTGGAAGTTGTGTAAAGGCAAAGGCCACCTTTGCCTCTAAGTATAAAATCTACATGTTGCAGTGCTAAGTACCATTGCATTAAATACAAACTGTATCAGCCTGCATCATGCTTCTAAAGAAAATACTAACAACCTTTTGTTGTGTAGATATTATCAGGCCTATGTCATAAAAGTTCTTGTGCTAAAATCTGATTAGTTGTGGAAAATTTGTGGAAGAACTTTTAATACATAGGCCTGTATATGTGTTCGGGTCTTAAAGGCAAAGGTGGGAACCCTAGTTGGAAAAGTGATTTTCTTCATGCTAAACTTCCCTGGTGCTAAGTTCAGGCTCAATTCTCTATCCTCCCCCTACAGTTCTGCACCATGTGGTTTCTATAAAACCCACTCTTCCTACCCTCTAACATTCCCTTTATTACGTTACACTGATGAGAAATGCATTGCACAGAGCTGGTGCTAAGTTCAGGTTCACTTCTCTATCCTCCCCCTACAGTTCTGCACCATGTGGTTCCTATAAAAACACACTTTTCCTAACCTCCAACATTCCCCTTTAAGAAGCTACACTTTCCACTAATATTGCTACAGCTGACAGGGAGAGCTAGAGACACACACACACTACGGGCCATATTTATAAAGGTGTGGTATCTTATCGCCTTCTTTAGCGATCGTTATGGCGATCATCAATTTCTGATCACTATCGTAAATCTTGTAAATGTACGATAGTCAACGTAAATCTACGACCTCCCGCAGAATATCATTACGGTAGTTTATTACCACATGTTATGGTATACTACTGCCAACAGTCATACAGTAACGAAAACCAGCGGTATCGCAAGTTTTTAAATATGTCCCTCCAACACTTAAAAATACATTGCAGGAAAAACATACATAGACACAGGTCTGTAACTGTGAATAGTGCAGGTTTATTGCAAAACATGTGTTTTGTGACCCACTTGTCCTTCCTCAAGTGCTTGAGTGGGTCTGAAACATGTAGCACGTATGTTTTGCAATAAATTTGCAATATTCACAGCTACAGACCAGTGTCTTTGTATGTTTCACCTGCAATTTATTGTTTATATATCTGATGTGGTGGAGTGAAAGCCGTAGGTGAGACATACATTATTTCATAACCGGACACACTATATACCCAGAGATATATACATCACACTACAACACTGCTACTAGGAAAGTGTTAATCAGCTGCACCACCAATTTGAATATTGATGATTTAATATATTCCTACATCATAGGATGTAGATAAGAGGTGGGAGTGGAAATCACACAGGTGCTGAAAATGTAATCAAGGCAAAAGTACTGGCAGGCAAGGGAAAATGTCAGATTTGGGGAACAAACAGAACCTAAAATGAGCTCATAGAGGTAAAGAAAAGGCCCCTGAGTGGAATCTTCCATGCTGAGAGGATGTTGAGGGAAGTACTTTCTAACTTAAACTTTGATTTAAGAGTGCTGATAAGTATACTAAGGAGCGACAGGGAGGTCTAGGTTTTGGGAGGTAATTATGATAATCTAAAATGTTAGATTGGGGGTGGATAGCATGAATTTACACCTCTGGAGACTGTAGGCACAAAAAGCCTGGTGCTCCACCCCTTAACAGACCATACCCCAAACCAGACCTATTTTCTCTTTTCTTTGGGAAAAATAAACTTTTTAAGGGGTGGTGATGTATTGACAGTCGCCCCTCCAACTACAGGTGCCCCTAATGTGCCTAATGCACATTTTGTGCTATTCAGTTTATTCAGAGGTAAAGGAGCCGGGAAGGAAGGTAAGGTACTTACCTTCTCTTACTCCTCTGCCGCGTCCTCTGACAGGGACCTGAAGCTTGCATAAATGTTAGCATGAAACTCTGTCGCTGCAACCAGGGGCATAGCTAGATATCACAGGGCCCCATATCAAGATTTTAGATGCGGCCTCCTCACATCAAAAAAGAAATCCGTTTGGTGCAAGTCAACTTAATCCTGGACAAACTGCAGAAAGGTTTTTTAAAATTTTACCTCACATAGTTCAGCCCCACAAACCCCGTTTTCATTTTACTTAAACCTGGGGGTATCTTTAAAAGTTTGAAGTCAAATGAAAATGGGGTTTGTGGAACTAAACTTTGGAAGGTAACATTTTTCTTAGGAGGGTGGAGGAGGATGCCTGCAGGGAACCTGGACAGGGCCCCCCTTTGGCTCTGGGCCCCATAGCAACTGCTATGGTTGTTAAAGTAATTCCTACGACCCTGGCTGCACCCCAAAATTGCTATTGTTACATCAAAAGAGATTTGTCAGATGCCCTAAAGCAGCACTGACCTATGGGTGTATCTCTAGGCCACATTACCATGTATTAGTTCTTTTTTCATTTTCACCCTTTGCTTACGGGGATTGGTTTACTTTTTACAGACCACAAAACAGATGACACAGTCATACTTAGGATATGGTAAACATTCAGGCTTTATTCTTATCTATAAATGTTATCATTCCTTCCGATATACAACTTTTAAGAGGGATGCTCATTAGGAATGCAATGTGCTGAACTCTCTTCATTAGCCTCCCTCTGTTTCTCTTCACCATGTTTTTAAACGTTTTAAATTTTGGGTGGTAAGGTGATATTTTAATAGTAATATTGCATGATTTACTTAAATAACATATTTAGAACCTGCCAGGGTTGACAAGATCTGCCGATCATCACCATCTCCTTTCGAGGTCTGTGGGAACATCAATGTATTGTCCACCTCTACAGTAATCATCATTTTTGAGAGGGAGGAATTTCGCCATCAGATACTCCCAAACTTAATTGTCCAAACTTTTGCGCTTTCAACTCCTCACAAGACCTAATTTCCCTGAAGGTCGTGTTTACTCCAAAGGAACCTGTAGGCACAAAAACCATAACGCCACCTCTAAACACAAACCACACCATTTCCCCTTTTTCGAGGAGGAAAGACTATATTTGTGCTGAAATTTGAGAATTGCAAAACATATAAACTATTTTATATATTAAATTGCTTATAAAACTCACGAGGAACCTGAATAAACCAGCGAAACATGCTGAGTACTGCCTAATTTCTGCATCAGATACAGATGCACTTCATAGGATTTTATATGCTCTAAAATTGTCTTACTTTATTTTATTTGCACTGAATAAAGACGCCTGCACTCATTTATGCCAGGAAGTGGTATAATCCTGCAGGGAGATTCACCCAGAGCCGCAAATGCTCTGGGCAACTGGTGCACCATTTTAATAGACTACAATGTATCTCCTGTAAATGTTTCACAATGTGCTGTAATTCATTTCTCTATTAACTAGACTTTAAGATAAAGCTATTTTTCATCCTTGTGGTGTTTATTTTTTTATAGTCCTTTAAATTTTTCGAATTGAAGGGCGTATCCATCAAATCCATTTCTGTGTGGGATTTGTTCTCATTCAAGAACCCCCAAATGTATCTGGCGTATTATCAGTGTGTTGAAAGCCCTGAGGCTTTTTGTATCATATTTTAGTTCATTAATTACAATTGGAAAGCATGTTCAAGATAATAATCAAGGAATCTACATCCTGTGCACTGTCTTAGTTCTTTCTTACTCACCCCTTCACTCTGTGAGGAAAAGAAACATATATTGCCAAGAACCATGCTAATAATCTTTGAGGCGCTCAAGGTATTTCCAAGGAAACCGACATATTTTCATGCTAATACAGTAGTTTAATTGATGGACTGTGCAAATGGAAGAAGACATTATGAGTTCCCTATTACTGAATCTGTTAACGTTAATGCACAGTATGACATTTGGAGAACAAACGAAAAGCAGCTATGGTTTGTTTTTTAGGCGAAAACCTTCTTAACGCAGCTGAACAGGAAGTCAATGAAATACCATTCCTGTTACTTACTCCTAGGGGATGCCATTTAATTGATAAATAAAGTTATTTTTTCGCTAAAAGAGGGGCTGCAAATTAACATTTTATTGCTAAACATTGGGAAACGTTTTAGGTTCAAAGTGGTACAAGATTATTGCTTGAGGTTGAAACAAAATGTTTGTGTAGAGATGGAGAGGAGATTAGGTCACATCATGTAACTAATGTAGACCACAGATGAGTTGGAATGTTGTTGTGCTCCTCTTAGTTAGAGACTGGATGTAAATTACATAGTTTTGGACTTGGGTAGCTTCATAAAGATGTTTGTCCTCAAGTTCCACCCTATAATATATATAAATATTCAAAAATTCAAAATGATATAGAAAATATATATAAAATGGTAAAAGAAAAATCAGCCAAACACATGTGTGATCAATAGACTATCCACATCCAAGAACCTCAAACAAAACTTCATGTGAAGTTAACTCACTGGGTCTCAAAATTGGCCTGGGTGTAGCTGACCCAGCCTGGTCTCTTAGCTCCAATCACAGAAAACCATATAGCAATGCAGGATGGAAAGATTCGGATCTTAAAACATAATCAGACAGAAGATTCTACAACCTTACTGATTTCCGATGAAGATATTTTACATTACTTAATTTAAAGATTACTTTTCTCAAGTCTAACGGGTGGCCTCTTGCCCTTTGTTGCTCATATGGAAGAAAAGACCCCCTGATTATTGCCTGTAATGCCCACTAACATATTTGTAAAGTTCCTCTTTTTTAGAGAAAACATATTCTAGTCTATCATCATAAATCAAATTCTCTATTTGTCTTATTTATGTTTTCAATCATCTCTTCAATAGACTAAGGCCTAACCAAAGACCTATAGAGGGGTAAAATGACATTTTCTCCACATTGATATACAGGAAATTATTTGCTGTAGCAGATATTGCCTGACACACACCGCTGCATGGCCTGTTATTCATATAGCTAACATTCTTGTTTCAAATAAATTGTGCTTTCAAACACACCATGTGTATGAGCTCTCGTTTCTGGCAACAATCGTGCCGTGTGTCGCGCGCTGATTCGCCGGTTGAATCGATCAACGAGGCCTGACCAAACGTCTGTTTCGCCCTTCAAAGCGCCCACACACAACACAATTGTCAGCGAAAACAAGCACTCATACACATCGCGCGTAGTGGGTCGGCCCCTGCGTTCACATGTGTGTATGAAGCTTTAGGACTGGTAAATAACATCCAATATTTTAGCCTTATCAACTGCCAGGACCAATAAATGGTTGAGTAGCCAAAATACCATCTGTTTCCAACTCAAACGATTGTTCCTGACAAAACCCACCAGCAAAACATCTCTGGCCGGCTTGTGCACATCTACTGATAATTATATCTTGTTCATCCAAGAATTCCCGCTAGTGACATAAGAAATTTATAGAAGATACAAAACATTTCGAGAACATGAACTCTTTTCAGGAGAAAAAGACAAATTTGTCATTGAATGAGATCCCCTTTATGGTACTTCATAATGTGTTGTAACATGTCTGGCACTACAGAGGTGTATTATCCCTTGAAAACGGATTACATTTTAGTTCAAAAGACATGTTTACATATCTCATCAGAGAGAAAATCCATTTGTACTTTGGTCTCATGGGAAATTTAGCATGTGAAATCAACTGCAAACAAAAACATTTACTACTGCAAACTAAGGTAAATGTAGCAGGAAAAAGTCAGTTTCAACAATATATTGGATTTTTAGATTTCAAAATCAGTTGCAATAAGTTGCGAAAAGCTTCTATTTATTGCTTTAAAACCTAAAGGATAGCTACACTTCAGGTACAAAATACATGAGGGAATTCAAGAAGATGCAGAAGAGGGACATTAAAAAGATGCTATAAAGGGACCTCTAGAAGATGTGGTAGGGTGACATCTAGATTATGCGGTATGGGGACATCTAAAATATGCGATATGGGACATCAGAAGATTGGGAAGAGGGACATCTAGAAGATGTGGTAAAGTGACATCTAAAAGATGTGGTAGGGGACATCTAGAAGATGCGGTAGAGAGACATCTAGAAGATGCGGTAGAGAGACATCTAGAAGATACGGTAGAGAGACATCTAGAAGACATGGTAGGGGGACATCTAGAAGACATGGTAGGGGGACATCTAGAAGATGTGGTAGGGGTTTACCTTTACTCAGGGATACCTTAAGCAAATACATACAGTAGTAATCAGCTTGAAAATAGAATTGTGTTTATTTATAAACCTGAGGTATCAAGTATATAATGGCCGTAATTTAATTGTAATATAATGCCAATAGTCATAAATAGAAATGGGACCCAGATCAAACACAAAACCCTTAAGTTCCGAAATCTGAACGTTCCCTCTGAAACTGACTAATTGTTCAGATTTCGGGACTTCGGAATGTATTTTGAAGGATTACTGAATATATAGGGTTATTATCGGTTAAACCCTCGAAAATAACCTTGAATGTTCGCTAACACTTAAAAATACTATCAGAAACTCGAAAATAGTTTTGAGGGTTATCGAACGGTCAAGGTTATTTTTGTACATTCGGTAACCATCAAAAATGTGTTTGGAAACCCTCGAAAGTACACTCCTTTTTCGGATTTTCTGTTTTTTCCCGAGTTCTGTAAATCCAAAAACAAAACAAAACTTCTTAGTTTTGGGCATCTCTAAAATGTTGATTGTTAGCGGTATTTTATCAAGGCAAATATTGTAAATGGCCTTAGTAAAATACTGCACAGGCAGTTTTTTCATTGGATTCATAAAATGCCTACACATAAAATACTGTGCCAGTATATCAAATGGCAGTTACTATATTGTGCTTTCTATTTCTTTGTATAACAGGCCCCACTCTTTATGACTTGCTTGTAATCCATATAGTGGTTGGAAACCAGTAGGAAAGATGTTTAAATATTATTTGTTACATGTCCCAAGTAGGGAGAAAGTTGTTAGGATGGATAAAAGGGCACACTACACAACTGCATCGTGTGCACTTGATACATTTGGGGCGGTGCCTAATTAGTCAACCAAACAACAACAACAACAACAACTTTTTTATATACACATCCCAAGTCATGCAAGTCCGGATACAAACTTTACAATTGCGACTTTTATTGACCTCAACTATCAGGGGAAATATCTCACCTTTTTTATTTTACAAAACCGGTTTCTTCAGAATAATTGAACAGAAGAATGGAATCTTAAATTATTTCTGTGATATTGTGGGCTGGAAGATAGAAAGATAAACAATTCTTCATATTTTTTATGGCAACCTGACAAACAATCTCTTAAATCTTTACACCACATGCAGATCTATTCCATGAAGCAGATACTTAAAAAAGGACCAACTGGTGCAAAAGGTCTTACGACAAAGAATCCACTCAAATGAATGGAATGTACATTGCACTCAAGCTGCTTGTATTGGTGACAGAAATGGCGGACCCATGTTTTAGGGTGGGGCTGAATGCAAGTCGGTGCACTGGTGACCCATAGGGTTCTGCGAGCTGTTGAGCACAGTTTGGTGTCCTAATATCCACCCTATCCAGCAGGGCAACATACAGTAAATAACTAGAGATGGACAAACTTACTGAAGTTCGGTTAGATTCTGAACTTTAGAACTTCAGTAAAAGAACCCATTAAAGTCAATGGGAGATGATAGTTTGGATAAATAACAGATAAACTAGCAATGGAAACTTACTGTAAATGGATCTGGTACCTGGGAAATGGTCTAGGAACATGTCACTATCACCAAAACATGTTTAAACATTTTTTTCTTCAAGATCGAGCAATTGTCGGGTTTCCACATGCTACATTCGAGGGTTACCAAAAATCGAACGAAACATTCAAGGGTTAGCGAAAATCGAACATTACATTCGAGAGTTACCAAATTCAAATACCAAATACCAAAATCAAAGGCTACATTCAATGGTTACTAAAATCGAAGTCTACATTCGAGGGTTATCAAAAATCGAACATTACATTTCAAGGGTTACTGAACGATACATTCAAGGGTTACCGAACGATACATTCAAGGGTTACCGAACGATACATTCAAGGGTTACCGAACGATACATTCAAGGGTTACCGAACGATACATTCAAGGGTTACCGAACAATACATTTAAGGGTTACCGAACGATACATTCAAGGGTTACCGAACGATACATTCAAGGGTTACCGAACGATACATTTGAGGGTTATTGAAAATCAAGCATTACATTCAAGAGTTACTGACCATTACATTCAAGGGTTACCATAATCGAAGGCTACATTCAAGGGTTATCGAATTCAAACGTTACATTCGATAATTATCGAAAATAAGTTCGAACTCGGGTTCGGGTCCATCACTATAAAGACATGATAATTGCCCTAAATCTTACAAAGCTGTGATAAGGACATAAGACCAGTGCCATATAATTTCTATGAAAAACACTAGACACTGTCTGTCTGTAGAACACAAAATACAATTCAGATTATATTACTTTAAAATACAATGACTTTAATAATGACAGTGACCTATTTATTAATGTTATAAAGAATTGATCTTAAAGGTAAATATTTAAATAAAAAAAATGTACTTGTTATAGAAAAAATTACCTTGTTTCCTGTAAATGTGCCCTGTAACTTTTCTAAAGATGCCAATACACTATTAAGTCACCTCCCTATGTTCACACAATGTCAGAAAAAACTTGGTATCGATGTCTTATTAGTGTATAACCAGCATAAATATAATCACATGGTTAAAGGGAAATAAAAGTTCAGGTGACTCTCCATGTAATTGGGATTTGTATAGTGTATAGTATTTGAATTTGAATAAAGACATACGTCCTTCCAGTCCAACCTATCAAGCAATATTCTCATTACCTGCCTAACTGCTGATCCAGAGGAAGGCAAAAATAACCCACCAAATTTATGAAGGGGGGGGGGGGGGGGAATTCCTTCAGAAAATTGGAAATTTCCATGGATTAACTCTACTTTATATATCAATACCAGTAACTTGCAATAATCCTTGTTTGCAGAAACTCAGACAGCTTTTTTTTTAAACTGATGAAAATGAACCTGCCATAACAACATCCACTGGAAGAAGTTCCATAGCTTTACCGTTCTCACAGTGAAAAACTCTTTCCTAACTTGAAGCCTAAACCTTTTTTCTTCAAGTCTTAAGGGATGTCCACGTGTCCTCTGACATGTTCTATTGGTGAACAATGCCCCAGATAGTTTATTGTATGGCCCGTTAATGTATTTATACACAGTAATCATATCCCCACGCAAGGGCATTTTCTCTAGCGTTTCTCATTTTCTCTAACTTCTCTTTATATTCAAGCTCTCCCAATCCCCTTATTAATTTAGCTGCCCTTCTCTGAACCCTTTCCATTTCAAAGATGTCCTTTTTGTACACAGGATTCCAAAATTGCACTGCATATTCCAAATGAGGACTTACCAATGCTTTGAAAAGAGGGAGAATAACATTTTCCTCCCTTGAATCCATACCTCTCTTTATAGAAGACAATAACATGCTTGCTCTGGCTGTTGCCGCCTGTCACTGCTTGCTACCTTTAAGTTTGTTATCTACCAAAACTCCAAGATCCCTTTCCAACAGGGATTCACTTAACACAGATCCATTTATAGTATAAGTAGCACAAGGATTTTTAAGTCCAGAATGCATCACCTTACATTTCTTAACATCTATCCATGTACAAATGTGCCACCCCAGGCCAACAAACCTTAACTTATATATTAGTCGCCTATGTGGCACAGTGTCAAAAGCTTTTGAAAATCCAAGTAAATTTCATCTTCTGCTATGCCAAAGTTTAAATTTCTACTTACTTCCTCATAAAAGCCAAGCAAGTTAGTTTGACAAGATCTATTCCTCCTAAATCCATGCTGGTTACTACTTATAATGTCAGCCCTTAAAACATACTCTAGAATATGTTCCCTTATTAAACTTTCCAGTATCTTCCCCACCACTGAAGTTAAACTTACAGGTCTGTAATTACCCGGCTGTGAATGACTACCCTTTTTGAATATTGGAATAACATCAGACTTTTTCCAATCCCGAGGCACACCACCGGACATGAGGGAATCTGCAAAAATAAGAAACAATGGCCTAAAAACAGATTCTTTTATACAATACAATCTATTAGCTGTAAATATACAGGTGCACTTCTTTCTGGTAGATCATGTAAACATTTAGGCAAGCGCCGTTCTGTTTTGTATTTTTTACGATGTATATTAGGAGAGTAGGAATGTATTGCATTGTGTCATTCATAAAAGGAATAATATAGAACTAATTCAAATCAGATTTGCCATAATAAATATTTATATTTAAAATGTGTCTTTAGAAAAGGAGACATTTTAAATACATTTTAACATAACAGCACATCTGCATCTTAACACCTGCCTTTAAACACATCATTTAGAACAGATGTCCTGGTAAAACAAAGTCTCCACCAAAGTTAGACTTATTATACTATCATATAACATCACGTGTCATCAGTATAAAATCCCATTGCAAACCCACTTACCTTTTTAGTAAACATGTGGGTGGTACACAGGGAAAGCAATGATGATTGTGTCAGAAAGATAGATAGATAGAAGGATGGACGGTAGATAAATAGACAGTCAGACAGACAGACAGACAGATATAAGGAGAGATAGATAGATAGATAGATAGATAGACAACAGGCAGGCAGGCATATAATAAGATATATAGATAAAGAGATAGACAGATACACTTACAGACAGATAGACAGACAGATATAAGGAGAGATAGATAGATAGATAGATAGATAGATAGATAGATAGATAGATAGATAGATAGAAAGATAGATAGATAGATAGACAGATAGACAACAGGCAGGCAGGCATATAATAAGATATATAGATAGAGAGATAGACAGATACACTTACAGACTGATAGATGATAGATAGACAGATAGTCTTACAGACAGATAGAGAGAGAGAGAGAGATATAGATAGATAGATAGATAGATAGATAGATAGATAGATAGATAGATAGACGGATGGACAGTAGATAGATAGATAGACAGACAGATATAAGGATGGATAGATAGACAACAGACAGGCAGGCATATAATAAGATAGATAGATAGATAGGTGATAGATGGATGCACAGATAGATAGATATATAGATAGATAGATAGATAGATAGATGATAGATAGAAAAAGAGAATAGATAGATAGACAGATAAAGATAGATTGCTAGATAGATAGATGATATAGAAGATTTACATCCTGGGCATCATTAGAAAAAGGGATGCATGGCAGGGCATAGAGTTGACCCCTGGCCCTAGCTAGAAGCAATTTTCAAGCAAGGAAGGAGGGGGTATCAGTATGTGGGGGGATAGGGGATAGAGGGGTATTTTAAGAGTAGCGGGAAGAAAGTTAGAGGGGCTTATCCCCACCCTCCCTCCCTTCCTCAGCCAGAGAAGGTGTCACAGAAGGAGGGCATGGTTCATTTGCACACTGACTGGAGCGTTACATATCGAGATAGCCCACGGGGTGGCAGCTTTAGTAAAAAGGTGGTGTACAAGTCCCCATGGCATAATTTGTGCTTGGTTTCATTGCAATGGGTGTACACCTTTGCTGAGCCAAGGTGGCTCCAAAAAACCCTTCCAAAATAGTATACATCTTGTTAAAGGTTGCAGATTTTATAGATTTAAATATATATATATATATATATATATATATATATATATATATATAGGTATTTTGTTATTTATGTTCAAATAAAGAATGTTATTAATCCAAGCATTATTAATGTTATTATCAATAAAGCTGTGACCCCTTTTGATCCAAAAAGTCAAAGTGCAGTGTGTTTTTTTTACTTAAGCGTGGGGTGGGATACGCTTAAGTAAAAACAACCAGAGGTTGTTAAGTTACAGATGGGGGAAGATCTAATCCATACCAAGAAAGGTAGATAGATAGACAGATAGATAGATAGACAGATAGATAGATAGATAGATATATAGATAGACAGACAGACAGACAGACAGATAGATAGATAGATAGATAGATAGATAGATAGATAGATAGACAGATAGACAGATAGACAGATAGATAGACAGATTGATCGATCGATCAATAGATAGATAATAGATATATAGATCGATAGATAGATGATAGATAGATAGATAGATAGACAGATAGACAGATAGACAGATAGATAGACAGATTGATCGATCGATCAATAGATAGATAATAGATATATAGATCAATAGATAGATGATAGATAGATAGATAGATAGATAGATAGATAGACAATAGATAGATAGATGATAGATAGATGATAGATAGATGATAGATAGATGATAGATAGATAGATAGACAGAGACAGACAGACAGACAGACAGACAGAGATAGAGAGAGAGAGAGAGAGATAATAGATAGGTAATAAATAGACAGACAGACAGACAGATAGATAGATACATAGATACATAGATAGACAGATAGATCAATAGATAATAGATAATAGATAGATAGAAAATAGAAAGATAGATCGATAGATAGATAGACAGATAATAGATATATAGATCGATAGATAGATAGATAGATAGATAGATAGATAGATAGATGGATAGATGATAGATATATATATAGATAGACAGACAGACAGACAATAAATATATAGATAGATAATAGATATATAGATCGATAGATAGATAGATAATAGAAAGATAGATAGACAGACAGACAGACAGACCGATCAATAGATAGATAGATAAACAGATCATAGATATATAGATCAATAGATAGATAGATGATAGATAGACAATAGATAGATAGATAATAGATATATAGATATATAGATCGATAGATAGATAGATATATAGATCGATAAATAGATAGATAGATGATAGATAGATAGATAGATGATAGATAGATAGATAGATAGATAGATACTAGATATATAGATTGATAGATAGATAGATAGATAGATGATAGATGGGTGATATATAGATAGATAGATAGATAGATAGATAGATAGATAGATAGACAATAAATAGATGGATAGATAATAGATATATAGATTGATAAATAGATAGATGATAGATAGACAATAGATAGATAGATAGATAGATAGATAGATAGATAGATAGATAGATAGATAGATAGATAGATAGACAATAGATATATAGATCGATAGATAGATAGATAATAAATAGATAGATAGATAATAGATATATAGATAAATAGATAAACACTATAAGCCACCCTACTAAAGCTGGCATTACACAAGTAACTTATATTGTAACTTACTATTAGATTACATACTCAGAAATGTATATATTCTATTGTTCAAACTATGCTCTGTATAGGGAATGTCCATCAGGTGACTAGAGTCAATGCTAGGGTTGTCACATCAGTGAAAAATGTAGACAAACCTTATAAAACACATGCAGCTTTGCTGAATTAGAATTAATATTGTTTAATTGCAATTTAGGTACATGTGAGAAATAGATTGTACAGTATAACTAAGAAGGCTTCCATGTTGTTGTCAGTACAACTCACAGCCCATGTAGTCTTCAAAGAGCCTTGTAACATAGTAACATAGTAACATAGTAACATAGTAATTAAGGTTGAATAAAGACATTCGTCCATCAAGTCCAACCTATTCCCTTTTTTTTTTTTTTTAACCCTACCTAACAGTTGATCCAGAGGAAGGCAAAAAACCCCAGCTAAAAAAAGGGGGGGGAAAAATTCCTTCCAGACTCCAAACGGCAATCGGAAAGTATCCCTGGATCAACCAGATCTATATGCATTAATACCAGTAATTCTCAATATTTTTTAGTTTTAGAAACTTATCCAGGCCTTTTTTAAAGTTATTCAATGAACATTACCACCTTTGCTGGAAGACAGTTCCACAGTTTCACCGTTCTCACTGTAAAGAAACCTCTCCTAACTTGAAGATGAAACTTCTTTTCTTCCAACCTTAAAGGATGTCCACGAGTCCTCTGATATGACCTATTAGTGAACAATGCACCAGAGAGTTCACTGTATGGGCCATTAATATATTTGTATAAGGTTATCATGTCCCCACGCAACCGCCGCTTCTCCAATGTAAACAGCCCTAACTTGTCTAATCTGCCTGCATATTCAAGCCCCTCCATTCCCCTTATTAATTTAGTTGCCCTTCTCTGAACTGCCTCAATTTCCAAGATGTCCCTTTTGTATATGGGATTCCAAAACTGCACCGCATATTCCAAATGTGGCCTTACCAGTGCCTTGTAAAGAGGGAGAATAATATTTTTCTCTCTTGATTCCATTCCCCTCTTTATACAAGACAATCATGTTATGCATATGAATTTATACAAGACAATATCTTGCTAGCTCTAGCTGTTGCTACCTGGCATTGTTTGCTACAGCTAAGTCTGTTATCTACCAGAACCCCCAAATCTTTTTCCATTTCAGATGCACTTAACACAGAGTTATTTATGGTGTAGGTGGCACAGGGATTATTAAATCCCAAATGCATCACCTTACATTTATCAACATTGAATCTCATCTGCCATTCTGCTGCCCATTTTGATAATCTATCTAGGTCTGCTTGCAGCACTTGCACATCATTGGAAGTTCCCAAGGCTCTGCATAATTTAGTGTCATCAGCAAACACAGAGACCTTGCTCTCAATGCCCCCTTCTAAGTCATTTATAAACAGATTAAACAGAAGCGGCCCCAGTACAGAACCCTGAGGAACTCCGCTTAGAACTTTAGCCCACATAGATGTAGCTCCATTAACCACCACTCTCTGTTTGCGGTCCAATAACCAGTTCTCTATCCATGAACAAATGTTTTCTTCAAGGCCAACAGTCCTCAGTTTATACATTAGTCGCCTATGTGGCACAGTATCAAAGGCTTTTGCAAAATCCAAATATACCACATCCACAGCTGTGCCTGAATCTAACTTCTTACTCACTTCTTCATAAAAAACAATTAAATTTGTCTGGCATGATCTATTTCTCATAAATCCATGCTGACTACTACTAATAAGATGATCTCTGGAGACAAAGTCAAGGATATGATCCCTTAACAAAGTTTCCATCACCTTCCCTACCACTGATGTTAGGCTTACAGGTCTATAGTTACCAGGCTGTGAACGACTACCTTTTTTGAATATTGGTATTACATTGGCTTTTTTCCAATCCAGCGGCACATCCCCAAACAAAAGCGAATCTGAAAAGATGAGACACAGTGGTCTTGCTAGAACTGAACTAAGCTCTTTTAAAATCCTAGGATGCAATCCATCTGGTCCTGGCGCTTTATTGATATTAACTTTGTCTAATTGATTCCGTACCATATCCTCTGTTATCCAATGTGAAAACTCTTCATTTCCTCCCTGCACATTGTTACAATCCCTACTGTAAGGATTCTCAACAGTAAAAACCGATGTAAAAAAACGGTTTAGCAGATTAGCCTTTTCGGCATCCTCTACAACCACCTCAGCTCCATTATTTAATGGTCCCACATTCTCAGTCCTCATTTTTTTACCATTTATATACTTAAAAAACATCTTGGGGTCCGACTTGCTTTGTTCGGCAATCCGTATTTCATTTTCTATTTTAGCTAGTTTAGTTGCTTTCTTGCACTCTTTATTACAACTTTTGAAGTCCCTGTAAGCCTGTTCTGTGCCTTCTGTTGTGAGCAAGTTCACCCACTGGCCATGCCACCTGACCCCAGTATTCACTGTCTCTAGTGTTTTCTTTACAGATGTCTCCACACCATTATAGTCCCTTATATGTGCTGTGGTGGCTCACCTGCTTATATGTTTGTTTAAGAAACGCACAGCCCATGCTGTCAGCTGTCTATTGGGACAATGTTATCTAGAGACTTTAGTTATATCTATTATCAATCTATCTATCTATCTATCATCTATCACTTATCTATCGATCTATTGTCTATCTATCTATCTATCTATCTATCTATCTATCTATCTATCTATCATCTATCTATCGATCTATATATTTATCTATTGTCTGTCTATCTATCTATCTCTTATCTATCATCTATCTATCTATTGTCTGTTTATCTATCTATCTGTCTTTCTATCTATCGATCTAACTATCTGTCATTTATCTATTGATCTATAGATCTTTCTATCTATCTATCTATCTATCTATCTATCTATCTATCTATCTATCTATCTATCTATCTATCTATCTATCGATTGATATATCTATCTATCTATCTATCTATCGATTGATCTACATATCTATCTATCTATCTGTCTGTCTGTCTGTCTGTCTGTCTGTCTATCTATCGATCTTTCTATCTTTCTATCAATTATTTATCATCTATCTATCTATCTATCTATCTATCTATCAGTTTGTGTACCTTGCATGTGCCGTGGTGGCTCATCTGCTTATATGTTTGTTTTAGAAACACACAGCCCATGAGGACACAGGTTAGAATCCCCCAGGGTAGATCTCTTTGCTTAAACGATTGTCTGTCAGCTTCTAAGAAGTAAGGCTGGAACTTCCTTGTTTTGATCTGTTGAACACTACAGAGCATGTTAAGTGTTTTACCCAGCTATGGTGGCTTATGGGGTTGACCCCTAGTACCCACAGGTTAATTTGATGAATCACCTATTAGCCACAGCATAGGGACTGTGGGGTCTTGTTGTATGTGTGTGAATGTGCTCTGTCTATTGGGGCAATGTTATCTAGAGACTTTAGTTCCCCTTTAATTGTCTTGTAGTCAGTATAGTGCTCCTTTAAGATTTCACTCACCTTAAAACTATGTTTGTATTTCATTCACAATCACAGAAACCCATAAAATCAAGGGGTATATTATAAACATAAAGCAACAGGTCGTGTATGGAATGTACCTTACCCAAAAGTAGATTGTTTTCTTACACTAAACTGTAGGGGAGAGAGCTGCCCAAGGTTCCCTAAAGTTAATTTTCATATTTAGTGGATATCATGCGATGCTAAACTGTCATAATAAAATTATAAGAACATTGCATGAAAAATATCATTTTCAAGTCTGACCCGAGAATGACTCTCGCCATAAACTGGGATAAAACTATGAATAATATTACATTCCGCCTTATTATGATTAATAAAAACAGTGGACGTGAAGCACTGATTTTTGTCCACGTCCTGCAAGACAATTACCCCAAGAGCGAGGAAATGAAATAAAAATATTTCTGCAGACGAACTATCAACATGCCCACGAGCCTGTAAATTTCAAACTTTCGTTTTTTTCCCCCTTCACTCCAATTCCGCTTCTTTATTAAAAGTTTAATTTCATTTCTAGGCCAAAGTTACACTCGCCCACCCTGGTCTCAGATCTACGTTGTCACTCTCAGGAAAGCAGAATCATTCTTTTTCAATTATGACAGGAGCGAATGTTCAAAAACGCTGGCAGACGAGTTATCCGCAATGTAAAATAACCCAGCATTTCAGTCCAATATTTGTGCTTTCAAGTCTTAAATATGTCATTACTTTATAAAAGAATTTCTAAACTCTGATTGTCAATCAGTGGCAGTGGTAGCAAAACAACAGCTGGACTGAGTCACTTCCAGACAGGATTTCTTTGTCAAACATTCTTTATTGTGTCAAATAGGCCAATATGGCTTAATTGGTGCCACCCACAGTCCATATTCTAATACCAGGATATCTCCGTCGCTCCCATGCTGGGATATACTTACTCAGCTGTTCCCTTGCCAGAAGTCCCACCCCCTGTTTTGAGCAAGCGCTCTCGTAACCAGCTCTAGTACTGGGTATGGAGTATCACCGTTGCAGTTGACTGACTGACTGTACATACCCAGAGCGTCAGATCAAGGTAAAGTTAAAACGCAAGTTACACTTTGGGGGGTAATTAGGCTAACCAGCCTCACTTATTTTATGGGTGAACATACCCTTTAAAGCGATAGTTCAGTGGAAATGTTTAATATTTGATGAATTGTTAGTTTGTGTAATGCCTTCTTAGTTATTTTACATATTCTCTCCCATTTAGAAAAATCAGTTGATTTCATACCCTTGCTGTTCCCTGCTGTAGTCATTAGTGAGCTGCCATTTTAGGTTCTAACGGTCCTTCTTCTTCCCAGAATGCACCACATCCTTGGAATGTTCCTAAAAGTAATTTCTACTGATTGGCTGTTGGGTGGGTCAAACATGCTCAGATCTCTACTGAGCAACTGAATCAACCCAGGTGCTGGGTCAAGGGCAAGACCATAACGGTCTCTACCAGGGCTCCTGCAAACAGGAAGTCAGTATTTCGGTTGCATTTATTTATACACAGACAAAATGCTGAATTGGCAGATTTAGGTAATTGGGCTGAAAAAATACTGCTTTTTTTTCTGAAAAGTATTTGCATTGAACTTCCCCTATAACACACATCTACCCATTTAGAATATTGCTGCACATCCTCATGCCAATCTGCTCGTTTGTGTTTAGAAAGCAGCAATAAGTGTTTTTTACCATTAATGTTTAGACGAAACGCGTAGAATTTGTTGCTCCTATTGTTTTACTATATGTCTCACTAAGGGATTCATGCACTTTTATTAGTCACTTGATTATATGTATTTTAAATTTCCCTGTGAACCATAATTTACTTTGCCACCTACAGGTGCAGCGTCGGGACTCGGGATCCAGAGATTTGGAGCTGCCTTCCCACACAGCACCACGTATTGATCCATTACTCACATCCAGGATTGGAAGTAGAGATGGACTAGAACTCGAACGAGTTTGAGACAAACTTAGCAAGTTCGAATGGACCCGGACTTTTCGAACTATCCCAGACCTGGATTTCTCTGACTTTCGAACTTTCCGGACTTTCGATAATTATCAAATCAGTCGAGGTTTCGATAATCCTTGAATCTTCTATTCGTTTGTGGGATAATTATCAAAAATCAAACGCGGGAGCTGGAAAGTAGCGCCCATAAGAATAAAGATTTTTTTAAAGTCCTGGATATTGGAACATGTTCCCCAGACCATTTCACAGGTCCCAAAGCCATTTACATTAAGTTACCATTGATATTTTAACAATTTTAGATTAACTTTTCGAACTATTTGACTCCCATTTACTTTAATGGGTCTGTTTTCGAACTTTCAAACATTTATCAAAGTTCGAAAACTAACCAAACTTTATGAAGTTTGGCATGGCCATCTCTACTTGGAAGTAGACCATGCGGACTGCAGTGTGTATGCGGGGGAACAAGATCTCCAGTAGGCCAGCAGACATCTAGTGACTGGGACTTCATGAGGAGCAGGAGGTTCGACTTTAATACTCTATCTGTGTTTTTCAATCCGATACAGTGGCCCTTAGACTCATTTCCATGTGTACAATATTAACCCTGAGTGTTTAACCCCTATAGTACTGACTTACTGTTATGTTACATAATAATGACAGATGGTCTGGTATTAAGAATTCTGGTGACATTTGTTATTTTCATGCATTGTTAGATTTAACCCTAAAATAAATATCTATTTTAATAAATATGGGTGATAATAATGCAAATCACAATTACAAAGTCCTGCAATACTAAAATGCCAATATTAGCGCACCTTTATAAATAACATTTACCCCCGGTTTATACTCGAGTCAAGCCCTTCTCCTACCTTGTCCAGCAGCTGCTCGCTTGGCCTCCTCTGCCCTTCCGGATGATGTCACTACTCGGAGCCTCTCACTTCCCTGCGCCAAGTAGTGACATCATCCAGAAGCGCAGAGGATGCAGAGCAAGCAGCCGCCAGACAAGGTAGGAGAAGGCAGCTAAAAAATATATACAGAGGAGGTAACACCAGTCACCAATACTTGCAAATAGGAGTAAAACCTCCATTATTTATCAACCAAAAAGGTTGGTTTGTTATATGCATGAATAAAGGAGGTTTTACACTTTTTGTAAGTATTGGGGACTGGTTAGCTCCTCTGTATGTTTTGTGGAGTGGTCCACATTGGTGGCAGTGAAATGGTTACTGCAGATATTTGGAAACTACTACTCCCAGCAAATAAAGCATGCTGGGAGTTGTAATTTCTAAACATCTGGAGCGGCAAGGAATTGGGGGTTACTGTGTGGGATTTACTCTATGTTTAAAGGACAACTAATTAAGAATCAGGTATCTATTGTTAAAGATTGCCTTCTGATTCTGTATTGTTCTGAGGCTTTAGTTGCCCTTTAAATGGACAGCAGAATTCTCTGATGACACCCAGCTTGTGATCTAAAGGGTGGTGGGAATCAAACATCAAATACTGATCTGTGTGTGTTGGTTTTCTGTAAACCTCTACTTCCAGTTTACCATTCTCCCTGGCTTCTACCAAGCAGTCCATGAAAGCCAGTGTGTTGTTTTGTACCTCTTCCCTTGTAAATTTGATGTTCTGGTCTACAGCATTGATGTGTTCTGTGAAGGCTTGTACTTCCTTCTGGTGGATTTTAGGTGGTCAGATTAGATGAAGGAGGTTTAGCACTGGCTAAGGCTGCAGATACCTTAAGCAAAAGTTGTACTGCCTCACTCTGTGGTACCTTATTTTTGTAAGGCCACAGGGATGGCTTTAAGAGTGATGGCAAAGTTCAAACCCCTTTGCCAGGACTTCCATTTCTGGCTGGGTCAGGGTCCTGTTAGACAAGTTTCTCACCCAATCCTCCTTGTTTGATGAAGTGCCAATTCTCTTCTTTTGTGTCCAAGGTAGTTTGTGTCCTTTGGGGGTGTTCTGGGATGACAGAAGAGAGAAACTGTTCTGTTGCCTTTGCTTGGCCTTACAGTGCTGAGAAAGCTGTGCTTGTTTGGTAAACTCCATCTTTTCCAGGTGGCCACAGGTAGATGTGAGGCCAGATTTTCCAGGGTACATAATTGCCAACAGATTCTTGTACAAGTCATTCTGAATTGAGAAAGCCAGTCAGATGACTAGCGAAACATCTTCAAGAACTTTTAAGTCCAGTTGATCTAACTAAATACAACAGATAGAGTTACCCTGTATTAATTTATTCAGCTATTAAAGGGCATGTTCACCCCCAGAATAAAAATATCAATATTTACCTTTCCAACCCCCCCTGCTCTCAGATTTCCTGATGGGCCCAAACAGTCCAGTCGGACACTGTCAATTCATGCTAATATTTATTGTAATTTCCTACATATGCAACGTCTTTGTATTAGAAGACTCTATTATCTGAATAATAGATGTGAATTTTAACGTACATGCACTTTTACTTAACAATTAGCTTCAGGGCCGCTCCCACCATGAAGCAATATGAAAGAATATTAAGGTAAAAATAGAAAGGAGTCAGTCTGTCAGCCGGCCAGAGGAATAAAATGCAGCAGCGCCGTCGCAGTGACTAGACTCCCGGATACCTAATTGGTCCCCGGTATGCCCCTTTGTGTGTGACTTGTGCTGTCAGTGTGAGGGCAGTACCAGAGACTGTAAACAGATAGGATTTGTTGGATCGGGTCCCTGGTGTCTTCTTGTGCCGTGTAACTAGAGATGGGATCTGGGTTCGAGGTGATCCCGGATATGACACGGAACTCCTCGGTTCCAAAATCCAAAAGACCTGTACGAACCCGGACGGATCCTCCGGATTTCGAGACTTCGGAAGATAATTTCGATAATTTTCAAAACTATGGGACAAATTTCGATAATTTTCAAAAATAGCCTCAAACATTCGAAAATCTTCGAAAATATGATAGGAAACTCGAAAATGGTCTCCCATCGTATTTTCAATAATGTTCAAACGTTTGAGGCTATTTTCCAAAATTATCAAAAATAGTCCCGTACTTTCGAAAATTAGCAAAAATATCTTCCGAGATTTTCCCGAGATCCGGAAATCCAAAAAGGGAACGAAACTAGTGAGTTACGGCCATCCCTACTAGAGATGTCTGAACTTCGAAAAAATCCGTAAATTCGAAAATCCGCGAGCGGACCCGTTAAAACGTATTAAAATGAAAGTTCGGGAAAATCCGCATTAAAAGTGGTCTAAATAGCCTTGGTAATGTACACTTAATCACTCAGGGACCTGGGTAATGTCCTTAGAAACACGTATCAATGCCTACAATACCTAAAAAGTACAGTCCGCTAGCGTGAATTTTAAAAAACGGTATGTTTCGAAAATACGAGGATTTCCGTAAAAACGAGGATCTCCGTAAACTCGCGGATCTCCGTAAAGACGAGGTTTCACGTAAAAACGAGGATTTTCGTAAAAACGAAGATTTCCGTAAATCCGCGGATTTTCGTAAAAACGAGGAACCGGAACTTCCTGCCTAGCAAAATGGCAGCTGCTGCAAGGCAACTGTATGCGCTCAACTACCTCCTGCTCAGGAGGCCGGAGGCGCAGAATAATGGAGGGGCTACAGCGCCGCATCCTGCGACGCTTCGGATACCAGACCACTGTCTCTACCCTCCAGAGACAGTGGTCTGATCTCAAGAGGCAGAGGCCTCAATATGTGGCTGCCGTACGGCAGATGATAGAAGGCAAGTATACTTTTTATTATATTACTGTATTATAATATGTAGTAAAATATTTTAATTCACTTCTGACAAAAACATATTCATATATATGTTTTTAAAAACATCAATAATCCTTAAATTTGGCTTGAGAGAGAGAGAGATCCAAGTTCTTTGTATTTCTCATTCACTGGTTATTATTACATTATTATTATTCTTATATTATTCAATATCAGCCCTATTTAAAGGGTAAGTAAAGTCAAAAAATAAATCACTGAAAAGTGACTTTATTTAACATAACACCTATAAATTCAAAATGATACCCACACATAGACACAGGTAAACATACTTGGTGGCCCACCCTTCCATTTCCATGGCAGCCTTATTTAAAGGCTAAGTAAAGTTAAAAATGAAATCGATCATTAAAAATTGATTTTATCTTATAAATGCACACTGATACCCACACATAGACACAGTAAAACACACTTTACTGACCCACCCTTTTAGTTACATGGCACCCCTATTTGAAGGGAAAGTTAAGTCAAAAATAAAATGTTGATCAATTATTAAAATTTTATTTTTACTCTCCAAAATTAAAAATGTTGTGTTAGCCACAAAATCTAGATACAAGTACACACAGCTACTGATGCTCCCCTACACCCAACCAACTTTTCCCTTTCCATGGCTACAATACACACAATAAAAAAGTACTTAGCCAGAATAAGGTATGAAATCATTGCCATAGAAATATGATTGACTTTTAAAGAAACTATAACATATTGCCTTATTTAATCTGCATTTTCAAGCAGAATTCAAAGTATATAATTAAATATATCCTTTAGATATATCATTCATTATGTATTTTTCTATTTTAATTTGCAGGGGAATCTTCCTCGGACACCCCACCCCCACCACCGTCCCCGCCAGAGGAAGAATGTAAGTGCAGCCTATTGAAAAAAAAAAAAAAAATTCTAAATCTTTCATTTGTCCAAGGCCACATTACAGCGCACACGAGCGCGAGCGCTCCAGAAACAAGCATACAAGCGCGTGTTTCCGGTGCGCTCATGTGTATTGCCATGCGAGTGCAGTACGATAGCATAATTGTGCAAAAATTGAGGATCACATTAATTGTGCCACACTATTGTGTGCTTTTTAACACGTTGATATGCCCAAGCCCTTTATCCAAATGTTTGCATAATTTTTGACAACTTCTCCGAGAATTGTTTTAGTAAATGTATTTGAACATTTAATGACAGTGAGAGTTAAAATATATTTCCTTTTTTTTTTAGCACTACCACCAACTAGCCCTCAGGCTACGGGCAGCTCATTGCCCCCTCCGGGCTCACCATCGCCCCCACCGGGCAGTCAACCGCCCCAAGAAGAGGAGGAACCGGGCACCAGCCAGACACGTAAGTGCATCCTAAGCAATTTTTTTATCTTTTTATTGCCCTTGATTGTCAGCAAATAATTAGTGAAATTATCATTGATAATTAAGTGAATTTTATTATTTCACAGATAAAAATTTTCGTTAAAAAAAATGCAACAAATCTATTAATTTGGCTTGAGAGACAGAGCTTCTCATTCCCATTTATTGTCCCCGACTCCCCATTGTTTGGGCTGTATCTTGTCCCTCAGTTTTTGAGCTTAAGTCACGAAATTCGGTCCAAACGTCCAAAATTATCCAAGAAATGTTCACTACATAGCCTTTTAGGAAATGTTCTTATACATGTAATATATTACTAATGGATTGGACGGTGATTGTTTTCTAGAAGCAGGACCAGCCTCTACAGGCCCTCCACCCTCTCCAGCCCCTCCACCCTCTCCAGCCCCTCCAGGCTCTCCACCCTCTCCAGCCCCTCCAGCACCTCCTGCCTCTCCAGTCACTCTAGCGGCCATGCTTGAGAATCGTAAGTAAATCATATGCAACGTTAATGAAATGTTATATACAAGACTATTAATATCTGTATTTTCCCAGTGTAAAATCCACGCTACATGATGCAACATTGGGTACTGTGGGTTTTACGATGCTTTTATGGGGGCTGCACCACTTCCAAAAAAATTTGTAGGTAGCAAAGTCCTAGTGATACAAAACCAAGAATGTTCTGATACAATTTAGCAATAAACGTAATGTTTTATGCCAGCATTACCTACTGCTGTTTATCAGTGATCAGTGAAATAATCCCCAAAAATTCGAATTTACAAGAATTTCTCGTTTTTACGAAAATTCTCGTAATTACGAGAATCCGCGTAAATATGAGGATCTTCGATTTTTTCGGGTCCCGGAAGATCGCAGATTCTCGTAATTACGGAGATACCCGTATTTTCTAAAATTTGCGTAAAAAAAAAAATCCGCGGTTCGGAAGTTCGGAAGACGGAAAATCCGGAATAATCTGCCGTTCGCGGACGGGATAAATCCGTGGCGGATCCAGGTTCGGGTCCGCGAACCGGCCATCTCTAATCTCTACGTGTAACGCATTACTAAGTGGTAGGAGGGGGTAAGAGTGTGTGTGTATCTGTGTGTTTGTTTCTGTGTGTGTGTGTCTGTGTGTAGGGCCGATTGTGTGTCAACGAGCACTGACAGCAGCCAGAGGACATCAAGCGCCAACACCTGCAGAAGCCAGAGGATAACTGTATGGTATGAATTGCATTTATAGATATAATTTAACCAATAATGTCCAAGCTGCCTATTAATGCACAAACATGGTTGCGTGTATTACTTAACTGATGGGGCATAATGGATTTTTAAAACATGAGCATTTTTTTGTTTATAGTTTTCCTTTAAATGATAGAGATGTATGTATCCAGACCCCCTGCGCACTCCTCCATTTCACGTACCAGTTGCCCAGGTGCCGAAACCGGAAAATCAAAATATAGAACTAGAACCCAGGACACTCACGGGACTGAGCTATCAACGCCAGGTATGTATGTACGCTCAATCAACGTGTTTCAGCCACCATATTGGCTATCCTCAGAATCGTCACATTCAAATTACTCATGCAATCTTATAGGCTTACTGAGCCACACCCACTAACACCTTAACTCTACCAGTGCTCACTCTCTTTCAAAATCACACAGTATTAAAAACAAGTCAAAATCATATTACCACCCCTTATTCAAAAAGGCATTCCTTAAGCTAGGTACACACACTAGCGTGTACTCGGCAGTGTTTTCTTTCCTGAACAAGCATACGGCCGCCGAACATTTGGGACGGTCTCACGGTCGTTCGGGAATTGCCAAATCGAAAATTTTTAAATGATAGAATTTATGTTAATTATTGAAAATGTCTCTGTGAGTTTGGAGTTTGTCTGGAATATTAAAGTTCGGGTCAAACTTGCACCCACTCTATTATATGGGACATTATAAAACACCATTACCAAATTATGTGGGTATGTGTACAGACACCATTACCAGAGGTACAATATTTATATGTAGGTAATACATTTTAGATTCATGTGTGAGGAGGTTATGTGGATATGTGTCACCAATCCACCTGCCCAGACTAAAAAGCTTGTCACCCTAATGCTGTTTTATAAATGTAGGAAAGTATTTTTAGTAGCAATTAGAGATGGACACAAAACCGAACTCGAACCCGAGTTTGAGCCAAACTTTATGATATCGGACGAATTCGAACTATTCGAACTAGTTCGGGCTCGAACTAGTTCATTTTCTCGGACTCGCGGCTGATTTTTCATTAATTATCGTAAATTTGATAATTCTCAAATTAACGGACCATTTGCTAACCCTAGAATGTATGGTTTGCTAACCCTCGAAAGTATTGTTAGTTTTCGATAACCCTCAAATGTACAGTTCATTTTCGCTAACCCTAGAATGTATTGTTCGCTAACTCTCGAATATAGCCTTCGATTTTCAGTAACCATCGAAAGTATCGTTCGTATGGATCATTTTCGCTAACCCTAGAATGTATCATATGCTAACCCTCGAAAATAGCGTTTGCTTTCGAAAATCCTCAGAAGTATCATTCATTTTGGTAACCCTTGAATTTATGGTTCTTTTTCCGCTAACCCTCTAAAGTATCGTTCGGTAACCCTCGAATGTAGCTTGCGCAAAACCCGACACTTGCCCGCTCATGTTTAAGAAGTGTTTTAACAAGTTTTGGTGATAGTGCCATGTTCCCCAGACCATTTCCCAGGTGCCACAGCCATTTACAGTAAGTTACCATTGTTAGTTTAGCTGTAAATCACTCGGACTTTTCGAACTTTCACTCTCCCATTGACTTTAATGGGTCCGAATTCGAACATTCGAACTTTCGAACTTTTACTGAAGTTCGAAAACGGACTTTATGAAGTTCGGCCATCTCTAGTAGCGATGCAAGGAACTTTGCAAAGGGAGGAGTCCATACCCATATTCAGTATTAGGAACAAGTTTCTAGCATGACATTGAGGAGCACAAATTACTGCATAGAAACAAGAAGTTGCAAAGGATTTTACAGATCACTGGGAAATGTAACTAAACTTAAGCTTAATATTGCGAAAAACAATAGCTCTATCTATTTGTATTGTTTTTGTGCTACAGTCAGAGGAGTACTAGTCAACACTCCTCTTATGTAACATGTCTTCTGTGTGCTCTAAATTCCATTTCAATTTTTCTATAGCCAGACAGAAAAATTTTCTTTAAAGAAGCCATTTGGGAGGTCCATTAAAGTGAAGGTCAATGGAATGGATCCTGTGTTTCTTGCAGAGAACTAAATAATCAGTAGCAGATGACTCAATTATCAGGCACAATACCAGGTACTTAAAACAGGTCTAGCAGAACAATTTCCAATAACCTTTCAGTCTAAACAAGCGAAAGAAACAGAGGTCGAATCATTCAGCAAAACCATTTATAAATGAATGTCATTGCCGATCTGTATTTTTGTTCTTGTTTTTAATGGGGTGCTTTACTCCTGTCTGGGTCTCTTTACTTTCATTTATCTCTGTTCCTCAAGGCAGGATGCATACCATCAAATACAGAACTGTAGCACACGATAGCCGAATGCATAAAATACCTTCCAGTAAAACACCTGGCCTGTACAGATTACATTTCCACCGTGTAACTCACACAAGAGGCCCCTTTAAAAATAAATATATATATATATCTGCATCTTTTTGTCTACACATTTCTTTGTGGCTTTGCAGTGGAGTTAAAGTGAATGACTCCAGGTATAAATATTTCAAAGGAAAGTCACAAACCAAAGAGCAATTGAGAAGATAGAATAGAAACTTAAGTATATTGTTATAAAAAATCTGCTCAGGAAAACCAGAAAGCAGGACACAATTTGCCAAGAATAACATGGAACAGGAATAAACGTTAAAATGCAGGGGGAAAAAAATGAAATAAACAAATATAAAATGTTTCCTGTGAGACAGAAAACATTGAACCAAATATTATGTTATTTGATCAATGTCTATGGTGGGCTGAGTGGTGGGAGGGTTAAAATTTCACCTTCATTTCCCCGATAAAGGGTCTTGGTTAGAGTCATCAGGGAAATAATGAGAAGAAGTGAGGCATTGTGGGATGTGGATATAAAATGTCTTAACATTTAGAAAAGAGAATATAGAATCAGTAGAGTATATGACACTTTTTGTGGGTCTTCTATTGCAAACTGTTTTTCCTGTGAAACTTAAGAAAAAAATATATTGATAATTGGTTTAGACTTATGGTCAGAGATTTGTAGCAAACTGGCTCATGTCTCCATAAGGATATTGGCATAAAGACTGGTTAGACTTTATTGCACCACTACATTTAAAGGTGTAAGACAGAAAAGCTTTAAAGGGTAACTGAGGTCCAAAAATAACTTTGGGTAAATTGACAAGAATTGCTTTTCTTCAGAAATTTCTGAATTGAGAAAGCCAGTCAGATGACTAGCGAAACGTCTTCAAGAATTAAACTTCAAGTCCAGTTGATCAAACTGAATACAACAGATATACCATGACCTGGATGAATATTACAGATATACCATGACCTGGATGAATATTACAGATATACCATGACCTGGATGAATGTATATTACAGATACACCATGACCTGGATGGATGAATATTACAGATATACCATGACCTGGATGAATATTACAGATATACCATGACCTGGATGGATAAATATTACAGATATACCATGACATGGATGAATGAATACAACAGATATACCATGACCTGGATGAATGAATATTACAGATATACCATGACCTGGATGAATATTACAGATATACCATGACCTGGATGGATAAATATTACAGATATACCGTGACCTGGATGAATGAATATTACAGATATACCATGACCTGGATGAATGAATATTACAGATATACCATGACCTGAATGAATAAATATTAAAAATATACCATGACCTGGATGAATGAATATTACAGAAATACCATGACCTGGATGAATGAATATTACAGAAATACCATGACCTGGATGAATGAATATTACAGATATACCATGACCTTACAGATATACTATGACCTGGATGAATGAATATTACAGATATACCATAACCTGGATGAATGAATATTACAGATATACCATAACCTGGATGAACGAATATTACAGATTTACCATGACCTTACAGATATACCATGACCTGGATGAATGAATATTACAGATATACCATGACCTTACAGATATACCATGACCTGGATGAATGAATATTACAGATATACCCTGACCTTACAGATATACCATGACCTGGATGAATGAATATTACAGATATACCATGACCTGGATGAATGACATTACAGATATACCATGACCTGGATGAATGATATTACAGATATACCATGACCTGGATGATGAATAATTACAGATATACCATGACCTGGATGGATGAATATTACAGATATACCATGACCTGGATGGAGAATATTACAGATATACCATGACCTGGATGAATGAATATTACAGATATACCATGACCTGGATGGATGAATATTACAGATATACGTGACCTGGATGAATGAATATTACAGATATACCAGACCTGGATGAATGAATATTACAGATATACATGACCTGGATGAATGAATATACAGATATACCATGACCTGGATGAATAAATATTACAGATATACCATGACTGGTGAATGAATATTACAGATATACCATGACCTGGATGAAAATATTACAGATAATACCCTGACGGATGAATGAAATTACAGATATACCTTGACCTGGATGAATGAATATTACAGATATAATGACCTGGATGAATGATATTACAGATATACCATGACCTGAATGAATATTACAGATAACTGTGACCTGTGGAATGAATATTACAGATATACCATGACCTGGATGATGAATATTACAGATATACCATGACCTGGATGAATGAATATTACAGATAACCGTGACCTGGATGAATGAATATTACAGATATACCGTGACCTGGATGAATGAATATTACAGATATACCAGTGACCTGGATGAATGAATATTACAGATATACCATGACCTGGATGAATGAATATACAGATATACGTGACCTGGATGAATGAATATTACAGATATACATGACCTGGAGGAATGAATATTACAGATATACCATGAACCTGGATGAATGAATATTACAGATATACCATGACCGGAGGAATGATATTACAGATATACATGACCTGGATGGATGAATATAACAGATATACATGACCTGATGAATGAATATTACAGATATACATGACCTGGATGTGATGATATAACAGATATAACATGACCTGGATGGATGAAATTACAGATATACCATGACCTGGATGGATGAATATAACGATATAACATGACCTGGATGAATGAATATTACAGATATACCATGACCTGGAGGATGAATATTACAGATATACCATGACCTGGATGGATGATATTATCAGATATACCATGACCTGGATGAATGAAATATTACAGATATACATGACCTGGATGAATGATATTACAGATATACCATGACCTGGATGAATGAATATACAGATATACCATGACCTGGATGGATGAATATACAGATATACCATGACCTGGATGAATGAATATTACAGAATATACCATGACCTGGATGGATGAATATAACAGATATAACCATGACCTGGTGAATGAATATTACAGATATACCATGACCTGGATGGATGATATTACAGATATACCATGACCTGATGAATAAATATTACAGAATATACCTGACCTGGATTGAGTGGATATTACAGATATACCATGACCTGGATGGATGAATATTACAGATATACCATGACCTGGATGGATGAATATAACAGATATACCATGACCTGGATGAATGAATATTACAGATATACCATGACCTGGATGGATGAATATTACAGATATACCATGACCTGGATGGATGAACATAACAGATATACCATGACCTGGATGAATGAATACTACAGATATACCATGACCTGGATGGATGAATATTACAGATATACCATGACCTGGATGGATGAATATAACAGATATACCATGACCTGGATGGATGAATATTACAGATATACCATAACCTGGATTGATGAATATTACAGATATACCATGACCTGTATGAATGAATATTACAGATATACCATGACCTGGATGAATGAATATTACAGATATACCATGACCTGGATGGATGAATATTACAGATATACCATGACTTGGATGAATGAATATTACAGATATATCATGACCTGGATGAATGAATATTACAGACATACCATGACCTGGATGAATGACTATTACAGATATACCATGACCTGGATGAATGACTATTACAGATATACCATGACCTGGATGAATGAATATTACAGATATACCATGACCTGGATGAATGAATATTACAGATATACCATGACCTGGATGGATGAATATTACAGATATACCATGACTTGGATGAATGAATATTACAGATATATCATGACCTGGATGAATGAATATTACAGACATACCATGACCTGGATGAATGACTATTACAGATATACCATGACCTGGATGAATGACTATTACAGATATACCATGACCTGGATGAATGAATATTACAGATATACCATGACCTGGATGGATGAATATAACAGATATACCATGACCTGGATGGATGAATATTACAGATATACCATGACCTGGATGAATGAATATTACAGATATACCATGACCTGGATGGATGAATATTACAGATATACCATGACCTGGATGAATGAATATTACAGATATACCATGACTTGGATGAATGAATATTACAGATATATCATGACCTGGATGAATGAATACAACTGATATATCATGAACTGGATGAATGAGAACCTTCACAAGCACATAAACTTACAGTACTTTTTTTTAATCCTAATGTGAAAACGTTCCTCCCCAGAACATCTATACATAGTAGGATTTTTCTCTAGTACTGTAAGTTGCATTTTGTACATGCAAGTAATAGATTTTTCAAAGGAATAGTTCACCTGAAAAGTGAACTATTCCTTTAATGTACTGATTGAAGACTCGGAGGTTAAGGAGCTATGCCTTGCCTTCAGTTCTTCAATCAATAACCAGGAGCCACGGACAAAGATAGAAGATATTTACCTTATATGCGATCCTCCACAGCAACATTAAAAATTCTTGACTGCTTCCTGGTTTGGATTAGCTAAAGCGTGCATTTTCGTGCATAGTTAATCTGAACCAGGAAGTGGTTGGAACCTGTCAGTGCTGCTGTGGAGGATCATGTGTAAAATAAATAACTTCTATCTTCATCCATGGCTCCTTGTCAATTGATTGAAGAAGAGAAGATAAGGCATAGATATATACCTGTATTTTTTAGAAGCATACAGCCCACAAAGTCACAGGTTGAAATCCCCTGGCTTAATTTTGAAATGATAAAAATACTCTACTGCCTGAGTTTGTTACTTTTTTTTTATTTGTTTCCATCATGATTCTAAAAAAAATTCTTTTTGCAAACTTTTCTATGTACAAACTTTATCTATAGCAGCTCTATTTTTTTTATATTCACCAAACTGCATGAATTGCTGACAGCCTTCCTGGAGCAATACAAAATAGTCAACTGGTTTTACTGATATTTTTTCCTAGCAAAAGATAAAGATTCTAAATGTACCAACTTCTTCTACATGTGCATGATGGCTCACTATTAAAGGGCTATTTTTAGAAACACAAAAACCATTGGGTCACAGGTTCAAATCCCCAGATTTATTTTTTTTGTTGTTGTTTATGAAAAGCATTTATCATTGTTAGTGACGGGAGCATTTGTAATCTGTTTGCACAAAAACTACACTGAAATCTGTGTTCTGTGGGAGGGATGATCTCTGAGCTGTAACATGATTGTCTGTTATCTTCCAGGAAGCGTCTACTGCATACACTTAGCTGGGTGTGCCCAGCTATAGTAGTTTATGGGAGCTGACCCCTGGTACCCAAAGGTTAATTTCATAATTCACCCAGCATCCACAGCAAAGTAAGAGGTTATACACTGCATTTGGTATCTTAGTTCCTCTTTAATCTCTCTCTATATATATAATCCATAATATGAATATTCACCCTATAATAATCCAGGTGCTACTAGTCCATTACTGTATTTAGTTGGCAACAAAGTACAGTGCACTCAAAGGGGTTTTATAAACATTCCCTTTAATTGGCTTTGTTAAATATAGGCAACATTTTGGCCCTTAGTTTTAGGCTTTTATCAAGCCAATAATAGCCTTTGTAGGAACTATAATAATAGTATTATTTCTAAAAGACTTAACAGTTTTGTGAAAAGATACGGTAAGTATTAAAAAGGATGTGACATGATATTGTTCATGAACAAACTAAACAGCCATATCTCTATTGACGACTAGAGAAGTTCGAAACGGTTGAGTTTCATTCCGTTTTCAAATTTTCAACATTTTCAGAAATTTCTAAAATTCGGAACCCATAGAAGTGTATGGGAGAAAAAAATATCTGTCCATTTTGAGGGACAAATAGTAATAGTAGATTACTGTAAATGACACAGAGACCTGGGGGATGGTCTGGGGAACCAGTAAATAGAACCAAAACTTTAAACTATCTTTCCTCACGATCGGGCTGTTTTTGAGCTTCCACGTTCTATTTTCGAGAGTTACCGAAATAGATCATTACTTTCGAGGATTCGATTTTCAATAATCGTCTACTTTCGATTTTCGATAAAAATCGAAATTCAAAAAATCCGGGTTCCGTGAAATCCGGGAGTTCCGAAAGTTTTGTTGGGACTTCAAAACCCTCAGATTCAATTTGAAACAGGGTTCTATTCGAACCCACATTATATCTCTATTGACGACTAATATTAGGCTTCAAAAAAGATTGGAAAAAAAGGAACCAGGATTAACTACATATTGTAACCAACATATTTTGCCGTAATATTGGGTTTATTGCACAGCCACACTATGTGCAAGAACCTATAATTAGATGGGTAAAACATTTTAGCAGTTTTAGCAGTAGGGATAAACTTCCATTTTTTTGTTCAACCAGCAAGTGGTCTTTTTAAAATTTCCCGGAGATATATTAAAAATTAGCTGGTCTTTAGATGGATGAAAATTCACCAAATTGGCGCTAAAGCTTTTTTCGATCACTAATCAGCAGAAACAAATATCAATGAGCAGTAATGAGATCACACAATGACGTAATCATAGGCCAAGAAAAGTCTATAAATAATAATAAATTTGGTAAATCAAAAATCCACAGGGCGAATGATCGATTGTTAAAGTATTGTTCATTCTGGGCCAATTTTATTGGAAACTTCTGATATTGCGGGTTATTGTAAAAGTAAGGCCCTGGCAGTACATTTACAACCATTAGGCCGTACAATACTGCAATGGTATTTTACTACCACAATCCGGAATTGTACAATCACGATCAGAAAGTTATGTCGAAATAGCGATTCTGCGACATTAAAAAATTTACAGATTTTTGCGTTGGTAGAATATTTTACCTATCAGGTGTCTCTGTTTTCTATAAAACAAAAATATACAACAGTTGGACAGCGATTAAACACATGACTGGATAGCAATAAATTTACCAGGAATTCTGTATTGCACATCTAAAGATTTATGAGGTTTTTTTAATAGGATTAAAGATGGCCGGTTCGCGGACCCGAACCTGGATCCGCCGCGGATTTATCACGTCCGCGAACGGCGGATTATTCCGGATTTTCCGGATTTTCCGCCTTCCGAACTTCCGAACCGCGGATTTTTTTTTTTTTACGAAAATTTTCGAAAATACGAGTATCCCCGTAATTACGAGAATCCGCGATCTTCCGGGGCCCGGAAAACCCGAAGATCCTCGTAATTACGAGAATTTTCGGAAAAACGAGACATTCTTGTAAATTCGAATTTTTGGGGCTTATTTTCAAGACGGAGCAAGCCACATGACCCCAATTAGCCAATGGCAGCTAACATGATTATTGCCAGCCCCCTGGGTATAAAAGGCTGCTTCACAGGCGACATTTTGTCAGTGTGTTGGAGTGTGTTTAGTGGAGACCTGACAGTGTAGGAGTTGGAGAGAGATTTTTGCGCTTTTTGAGCTTTTTGAGCTTTCTGTGTGTGGATTTCAGTGTGGTGGTTTAGCACTTGTTGTTACCCACCCCTGTATTCACACATCTTGAGACCCAACAGTCCTTTTAAGGACTAACTTTGTGAGATCCAAAAGTCCTTTTAAGGACTAACCCCCCTATAAGTCCTTTGGACAAATTTTGTGTTAGACCTTTTAGAGGTCTAGGTCTTGTTTGTCTTTCTGTATCTGTGTGTCAGTGTCTGTGTGTTTTGTGTAACTGACAGTGCTGCCTTTAGCAGCAATCAGCAGCTTTTGCTGTCTGATCTGCTGTTTGCTGTCAGTTGTGTCTGTGTCCTATTTGTGCTTTCAGTGTAAAAAAAAACAAAGAAAAAAAAAAAAAGCTTTGTGTTTATTTGTTTGCTTCTGTGTTGTTTTGTTGCTTTGTCTTTTGTGTTGTGTGTGGTGTGTGTGTGTGTATAATATATATTATAATAATTTTTTGGGGGATAATTTGGGAGAGGGAAATGCCTGGCAGGGCAAGAGGGAGACCCAGGAGCAGGGGTGCTTCTGCACGTGGAGGGAGAGGGAGAGGGAGAGGCAGAGGAGAGCCTACTGAAGGCTCTGGCCAGGAGCTACCTGGCCCTTCGCAGGGCAGCCGGGTTACCGTGCCCGATATTTTTAGGGGTAGCCGGGCTAGGGCTATCCCTTCTGATCAAGGAAGGCGGGTAGTAGAGTGGATTACCCAGCCTTCCTCATCCACCTCCTCACAGGCACAGAGCAGCCGAGCTGCTACTGTAGATATTGTGCCTGCTCCTTCCTCACCTGAGGCTCCTACTGTGGGCATGGAACCTGATCCGCTCTATCAGGAGTTCGTTGCCCACATGGCCCGTACCTTCGGGGATCAGGAGGAGGAGTCTCAGGATATGTTTTCGCACACTATGTGTGGGGCTAGTGTGCTTGAGGAGGAGCTGTGCACTGATGCACAATCTTTCCTGTCGCCCGAGGCGGAGGAAAGTGCTCAGTGCACAGGGGGACAGGAGGCTGACGATGTCACGCAGCAGTCTGTGAGCAGCCAGGGAACTAATGCAGGGGGTGAGGTTCCAGATGCTGCTGCTGTTAGTGATGCAGCCTCCAGTATTGAGGAGGTGGAAGTGGACGATGAGGTCACCGATCGTCCATGGGTGCCCTCTGTGAGAGAGGAGGAGGATAGTGTCTCTGAGGGATGTCCCTCAGAGCATGAGCACGATCCTGAACCCAGAGGCAGGACTGGGGGCAGGGGCCGGGGCAGAGGCAGTGCACCTAGTGGTGCACGTGGAGGTACGGCACCAATGAGATCTGGTGCCAGTGCCCCACAGCAGCAGGTGACCTCTGCTCCGAGTCGTGTCGGTGGCTCAGCGGTGTGGGAGTTCTTCTCACTGGCTCCAGGTGACAACACAGTTGCAGTGTGCAAGTTGTGCCTGCAACGTGTTAGCCGTGGGAAGACCACATCACATTTGGGCACCTCCTCTATGAGGAGGCATATGATTCTGCACCACTTTGCCCGGTGGGAGCAGCGGACAGGGAACGTGCAGGCACCCACACGTTCCCTACCTCGTGCCCAGGTAGCCACCGTTCCTCCTCCTCCCCCTCCGGCCCCATCAGCTGCTTCCTCGGTGGAAGTTAGGGAGGAGAGGCAGCCTTTGGCCCCAGCACGCGGTGTTAAGAGGCCTCTTGACACTGCTGCTGGAGCGTCAGCTAAAAGGCAGGTCTCTCTTCCCCAGTTGTTGGAGCGGAGGCAGAAACTGTCCCCCAATCACCCCCAAGCCCAGCGTCTCACTGCCGGCTTAGCCAAACTCCTGGCGGTGCAGCTGCTACCTTTCAGCCTGGTAGACAGTGCAGCGTTCAGGGAGTTTGTGGCCATTGGCACACCACAGTGGCAGGTCCCTGGCCGTAGGTACTTTGCCCAGAAGGCAGTACCAGCCCTGCACGACCATCTGCAGGGCAATATATCTGCTTCGCTGGACCACAGTGTGGGCAAGTGTGTCCACATTACTATGGACGCGTGGTCCAGCAAGCACGGCCAGGGGCGGTATGTGTCATTTACCGCCCAATGGGTCACTCTGCTAGCCGGCAGAGACGCGGCACGGAGCGCAAGTGGGGAGATGGTGGTACCACCACGCATTGGTGATACGCCAGTCTCCACCCCCCCCTCCTCATCCGGTGAGCCCTCTTCCCGGACAGCTCCGTGCCCCCCCAGAGCCTATGCTTCGTGCCAGGCGAGACGGTGCCATGCAGTGTTGCAGCTTGTGTGCCTCGGTGATAGGAGCCACACCGGGGCCGAGTTGCTGGCAGCACTGCAAGGGCAGGTTGAGAGGTGGCTGACCCCACACCACCTCTCAATAGGCAAGGTCGTGTGTGACAATGCCACCAATATCCTGTCTGCCCTTCGCATGGGCAGAGTCACACATGTTCCTTGCCTGGCACACGTTCTCAACCTGGTTGTCCAGCGGTTCCTCACCAAGTACCCTGGTCTCCAGGAGGTACTGAGGATGGCTAGGAGGGTGTCCAGTCACTTCAGGCGGTCATACACGGCCACAGCTCGTCTGGCCGAGTTTCAGCCGCAGAACCGCCTGATTTGTGACACTCTAGTCTTATGATGCTGCTGAGGCTGCTCCAGCAAAGGCGAGCCATCATAGACTACTTGTACGAGTACGAGGCAAGATCAGGCTCTGGGGACCTGGGTTTGCTGTTACCCAGGCAGTGGCTGCTGATTAGAGATGCCTGCCTTGTGCTCGCGCCATTTGAGGAGGCCACCAGGATGGTAAGCCGCAATGATGCCACCATTGCGGATACCATCCCACTGGTGTTCCTCCTTGAGCACACTCTGCGCGGCATACTCGACAGGGCACTCGCTGTCGAGCAGCAGGCACTGGAAGAGGAGGACGCCGACACCGTGATGTTACCGGGCCCGAACATCACGGTGCAGAGCAGCCGTCCGATGATGAGGAGGGGGATTTAGGTGACCTGGACCAAGGGGAAATGGGGCATTCCTCTAGGGGGACATCTCAACCCTCCCAAGTACCACATGTCATTCGTGGTTGGGGAGAGGTTGAGCCCGACACTACTGTCCTCAGTGACATCGAGGACATGGGGTCCTCTGCGGCAGGCAGTTTGCGGCGCATGGGCTCTTTCATGCTGCAATGCCTTCGCAAGGACCCCAGGATTAAAGCCATCAAAGAGAAGGAGCAGTACTGGGTGGCCACCCTTATAGATCCCCGCTATAAGGGTAAAGTGTCGGAGTTTATCCCCGCATCTCAGAGGGAAGGTAGAATGCAGCACTATGAGGCAACACTGCTACGTTGCCTCTGTTCTGACTTCCCAGGTGCTGGCAGGCCTACAGCACCTGATGTTGGGGATCAACAGGGCTCACGTCCCCCTGTGCCTGACAGGAGGAGCAGCAGTACTGGAGGCGGCCTCGCGGCCAACTTCAGGCTGTTCTTCCAGCCACAGTTGCCAGGCCCATCCACTGGCAACTCCACCAGGCAACACCTCAGTCGCCAGGTCACCGACTACATCGGATCCAGGGCCGGTGTAGCCACATCAGAGACTGAGGATCCACTGGACTACTGGGTGGCGAGGCTTGATATCTGGCCCGAGTTGGCACAGTATGCCATCGAGGTCCTTTCATGCCCGTCATCCAGTGTTCTTTCGGAGAGGACATTCAGCGCAGCAGGGGGTGTTGTAACGGAGAGGAGGACCCGTCTCTCCACTGAGAATGTGGACCGCCTTACATTCATCAAGATGAATGAGGCGTGCCATTGTTTGTTGGGACAGGCAGGTTCGGCCTCCCACGGCTGACAGTACCCTCACCCAATGGCTACTCTCCCTCAGGTATGCATCGTGCAAGGGAAAGAGTGAAAGGGTAATGCTTCGTAGGAAACAGCACCATTGAGTTACAGCGGTGCCACTGCAGTTTGCCACCATTGTTGTGGGGGCAAGCAGGCTGGCCCCACTGGAAACCCCTCACCCCATTGGCTACTCCTTCAGATATGCATGTGCAAGGAAAGCAGGTGAAAGGGTAATGTTCGTAGGAACAGCAACCATTGAGTTACAGCAGGCCCCTGCAGTTTGCCACCATTGTTGTGGGGCAGACAGGCTTGACCCCACTGGACATACCCCTCACCCCATTGGCTATCTCCCTCAGAGTATGCATCGTGCAAGGGAAAGCAGGTGAAAGGGTATGCTTCGTAGGAACAGCACCATTGTGTTACAGCAGGCCCACTGCAGTTTTGCACCATTGTTGTGGGGCAGGCAGGCTTGGCCCCACTGGACTACCATCAACCCCATTGGCTACTCTTCCTGAGTATGCATCGTTGCAAGGGAAAGCAGGTGAAAGGGTAATGCTTAGTAGGAACAGCACCATGAGTTACAGCAGGCACACCACTGCCCCAGTTTGCCACCATTGTTGAAGAGCCAGGCAAGGCATGGACCCACTGGGACATGGAGAGTACTGCTCTCGGGCCAGGCAGGATTGACACCAGAGCATGAAACAGAATAGCCACGAGTTAGCTGTTGCGGCTGTATGAGATGGTCAGAGTAGGTGACACCACAAAGGTGTCAGTGGATGAGAACGAAGATCAAATATGGAGTACTGCTCTCGGGCCAGGCAGGATAGACCCAGGAGCTGAAAACATTAGCCACAGAGTAGCTGTTGCGGTGTTGAGATGGCAGAGAGGTGACACCACAAAGGTGCCCATGGAGATGAGACAAGATCAAATATGGAGTAGCTCTCGGGCCAGCAGGATAGACCCAGAGCTGAAAACATTAGACACAGAGTAGCTGTTGCGGCTGTATGAGATGGTCAGAGTAGGTGACAACACAAAGGTGCCTCATGGAGAGAGAACAAAGATCAAATATGGAGTACTGCTCTGGGCCAGGCAGGATTGACCCAGAGCTGAGAAAACATTAGCCACAGAGTAGCGTTGCGAGTTCTGTATGGATGGTCAGAGTAGGTGTTGAACAAAAAGGTGCTCATGGAGAGAGAAGAAGATCAATATGGAGGACTCTCTCGGGCCAGGCGGATAGACCAGAGTGAAAACATTAGCCACAGAGTAGCGTTGGTGCTGTATGGATGGCAGAGTAGGTGACACCACAAAGGTGCCTCATGGAGAGAGAACGAAGATCAAATATGGAGTATGCTCTCGGGACAGGCAGGATAAACCCAGAGCTGAAAACATTAGCCACAGAGTAGCTGTTGCGGCTGTATGAGATGGTCAGAGTAGGTGACACCACAAAGGTGCCTCATGGAGAGAGAACGAAGATCAAATTGGAGTACTGCTCTCGGCCAGTAGGATCGACCCAATCTTAGAAAAATAGCCACAGAGTAGCTGTTGTCGCAGAGCAGTTTGTATTTCATAAACCTGAATGCAGTAGAGCAAGGTAGGACCATATATGGCCCTGCCAATAATAAAAAATTTGCCATTTGCCAGCTAAGCTGGCATCAGCTAAAGCCTCTAGGTGGAAAATAGGCGACGGAAGATAGATATGGTGGCCAGGGGCAGGAGGCCTTCAGTCACGGGCATCAGCAATAGGGGTGCTGTATTGAGATGTGATCCATATTTGATCTTCGTTCTCTATCCATGAGGCACCTTTGTGGTGTCATCTACTCTGACCATCTCATACAGCCGCAACAGCTACTCTGTGGCTAATGTTTTCAGCTCTGGGTCTATCCTGCCTGGCCCGAGAGCAGTACTCCATATTTGATCTTCGTTCTCTATCCATGAGGCACCTTTGTGGTGTCACCTACTCTGACCATCTCATACAGCCGCAACAGCTACTCTGTGGCTAATGTTTTCAGCTCTGGGTCAATCCTGCCTGGCCCGAGAGCAGTACTCCATGTCCAGTGGGGCCAGGCCTGCCTGGCTCTTCAACAATGGTGGCAAACTGCAGTGTGCCTGCTGTAACTCAATGGTGCTGTTCCTACGAAGCATTACCCTTTCACCTGCTTTCCCTTGCACGATGCATACTCTGAGGGAGAGTAGCCAATGGGGTGAGGGGTATGTCCAGTGGGGCCAAGCCTGCCTGGCCCCACAACAATGGTGGCAAACTGCAGTGGGCCTGCTGTAACACAATGGTGCTGTTCCTACGAAGCATTACCCTTTCACCTGCTTTCCCTTGCACGATGCATACTCTGAGGGAGAGTAGCCAATGGGGTGAGGGGTATGTCCAGTTGGGCCAAGCCTGCCTGGCCCCACAACAATGGTGGCAAACGGGGCAACGCCTGGGGCAAAGGCAGGAAAGGAAAGCGAGCAGACGAATTTACAGAAAAAGAGCCCCGCCGGCAAATGGCGGCCAAAGCGACCCACGGAAGGAAGAGGAGAAAACCCAAGAAGGAGGGCGAAGAAACGAAGGAAGACGGATGCCCAAGGAAGGACAAGCCCCAAGAAGCTCGCCCCAAACAGCAGGTGACGCAAGGAAGATGGAAAAGAAGAAAGCGGAAACGACAACGGGAAGGGCGGGCGCCCCAAGGGCAGAGAAAAGGAGGACAAAGGGCAGACAGCGACACAGGGGGCGAAAGAGAGGAGAAACCAGGCACGCAGGAATACCACGGCCGAAAGAACGCGCCGAAACAAAAGGAGAGAAAGCGAAAGGGAACGAGAACGAATGAGAGCGAAGCGGAGAACCGGCGACACGAACGCCAGAGGGAAAACATGACAGCAGATGGGAGGGGAGAAAGAGAAGAAGGAGCGAAGAACCGCCAGCCGGTGCCTGCAGAACGAGCAAGGGACGGAACAGGCAGAGAAGTGAGAGAAGCTAGCAAGAGAAGGAAAGCAGGAGAAAGCAAGGCGAAAGCCCAAAGAGTGAAAGAAAGGAAGGGACGACAGCGAGTGACGGAAGGAAAGACTGACGAAGAAGAGGCTGACACAAAAAGAGGGACGACGAAAGGACTAACAAGCCGACCGGGCCAGCGTGGAAGAAAGGGAAAGAAAGCCAGGGTGGGCAAGGCCGACGAACGAAGGGGGAAGAAACGACTGCCACCGCAAAGCAAGAATGGCCGACCCAGACAAGACCACGACCCCAACTGGAGCAGGAGGACCATGGAGGGGACAGCCGCAGGGCAGAGGAACGCACCACGGACCAGCAGCAGGGAAGCAACCCCGACCCCGAAGAAAGAGGGGAAACGCCAGTGAAGGCGAAAATGAGACCGACAGAACGTGGACGACGCGAGCCCACGCACGAGAAGGGAACAAGGAAGAAAGGAGAAGAAGAGGACGCAAACGAGGAGCAGCGAGAAGAGAGGAACGCAAAAGAACAGAAAAGGACGAAGACGAAGAAGAGGCGAAGAAAAAAGAATGCAAAGCCTGAAAAGGGGAAGAAAAGAAGACAAGACAGGGAGGACGAAGAAAAACCGAAAAAGGGGCCGCACAGAAGCAGAGAACGGGAAGGAGACAGAGGAGAAGAAACCGAGAGGAGGAAAATGAACGGCAAAGAAAGCGAAAAGGTACGAAACGAAGAAGGACAGACCGGAGCCAAACCGGAGCCAGACAACAAGGAAGGACAAAGAGAAGGCGAAGGGGCAGGAAGACAGACGCGACAGAGGTGGAAGAGAAGAAGAGAAGCTCGAAAGAAGGAGAAAGCGAAGAGAAGGAAAAAAAAAAGAAAGGGGAAAGAAGTGAGAAGAAGAAAAGACAAAGTGGGAGAGGGGGGGGAGAAAAAAGCAAGAGAAGGAAGAGGAAGAAAAAGAGGAAAGAAGAAGAAAAAGAGAAGAAAAGAAGAAAGATGAACGAAAGAAGGAAGGAGGGAGGGAAGAAAGGAAGGGAAAAGGGAAAGGAAAAGGAAAGAAGAGGGGAAGGGAGAAAGAAAAGAAGGAAAAGGAAAAAGAAGAAGAAGAAAAAAAAAGCGAAGAAAGGGCAAGAAGAAAGAGAGAGAAGGAAAGAAGAAAAAGAGGAAAAGAAAAGAGAACAAGAAGACGGAGAAGGAATGAAGAGAGGGAAGAGAAAGCAAGAAAAGGGAGAAGAAAAAAGGAAAAGGGAATAGAAGAAAAGAAGGAAGAAAAGAATGGGAAGGGAGAGAGAAAGCAAGAAAGAAGGGAGAGAAGAAAAAAAGAAAAGGGAAAACGAAAAAAAGGAAAAGCAAAAAGACGGAGAAGAAGAAGGAAAAGAGAAAGAAGAAAAAAAAGCAGGTTGGAAGGAAAGCGAAGAAGAAAAAAGGAAAGAAGAAAAGAAGAAAGAGAAGGAAGAACGAGAGAAGGAAAGAGGAAGAAAAAACGAAGGAAGAGGAGAAGAAGAAGAGGAAGAAAGAGAGAAGAAAAGAGGGAAGGAAAGGAATGAAGAAGAGAAATGAAGAGAAAAGGAAAGCGAGAAAGAAGAGAGGAAAAAAAGAAAAAGAGGAAGAAAGAAGAGAAGAAGAAAAAGAGAAGAAAAAGAAACAAAGGGAAGAAGTTAAAAAAAAAAAGAAAATGAAAAGAAGAAGAGCGGAAGAGAAGAAAGAAGGAAAAAAGAAGGAAAAGGAAGGAAGGAAGAGAAAATTGAAGAAGAATGAAGAGAAAGAAGGGAAAGAGAAGAAAAAAAGAAAAAAGAAGAATAAGGAATGAAGAAGGAGAGAAGAAAGAATAAGGAAGAAGAAAAGGAAGAGGGGAAGGATGGAAAATGGAGAAGAAGAGAGAAGAGAAGGAACGAAGGGAAAGGAAGAAGGAAGAGAAGAAAGATGAAAGAAAAAGAAAGAAGAGAGAGAAGAAAAGGGAAGAAGCAAAGCAGGTGAAAAAAAGAAAAAGAAGGGGAAGAAAAGGAAGAAAGAAAGAAAGAAAAAAGCACGGTGAAAGGGTGGAAGGGAAAAAGAAGAAAAGAATGGGAAAAGCAGGGAAGGAAAGAAGAAAAGGGGGAAAGAAGAAAGCCGCGAAAGAAAGGAAAAAGAAGAGAAAAGGAAAAGAAAAAAAACGGAAAGAAGAAGAATGAAAAGAAAGCAGGTGACAGAGAAAACGCAAGAGAAGAAGATGAAGATGGAGCAGAGAAAAAGAGAGAGAGAAGGAGAAGCAAAAAGAAAAAGCGAAAGGAGAAAGGAAGGTGAATGAGAAAGAATGGGGAAAGCTGAGAAGGAAGGAGAGGAAAAGGACGAAGGAAGAAAAAGAAAAGAAAAGGAAAGGGGAGAAAAGAAAGAGAGAAGCAGAAGAAAGGAATGAGAAAGAAACGAAAGCGGAAAGAGGTAGAGGAAAAAAGAGAAAGAAGAGGGAAGAAAGGAAAAAGGAGGAAAAAAAGGAAAAACCACGCCCCGAAAGAAAAAAAGAAGAAAAAAAAGAAAAGAAGAATGGAGAAGAGAGGAAGAAAGCAGTGAAAAGCGGGAAGGAAAAAAAAAAGAAGAAGAAAGAAGAAAGAGGAGAAGAAGAAGGGAAGAAAAAAGAAAGGAAGAATGAAGAAAGAAAAAGAAAAAAGAGAAGAAAGAAGAGGAAAGAGAAAGAAGAGGAAAGAGTAAAGAAGAAAGAAGGTGAGAGAAGATCGAAGAGATGAAGGGGGAAAGAAGAGGGATGAAGAGGAGGAAAAAAGAAAAGAAGAAAGGAAATGAAGAAGGACGAATGGAAAGGAAGAGAATGGGGAAGGAAGAAGAAGGAAGAAGAAGAAGAAAAGGAAGGAAAAAAAGAGAAGAAAGAAAAAAGGAAGAAGTGAGGATGGGAGAAAAGAAGAGAAAGGAGAAGGAGGGGAAGAGAAAAAGAAGAAGAAGGAAAAAAGGGAAAAAAGAAAAAAGAAGAAAAGGGAATGACGAAAAGGAAAAGAGAGAGGAAGCAGAAAGAAAGGAAGAGAGTAAAGGAAGAAGAAGGGAAGAGGAAGAAAAGGAAGAAAAGAAGAAGAAAGCAGCGAAGAGGGATGAGAAAAAGAAAGCAGAGGAAAGAAAGAGAAAGAAGTAAAGGAAAAGGAGAAGAAAAGAAGGAAGAGGGAAGAAGAAAAGAGGAAAAAGAAGAAGAAGAATTGAAGAAGAAAAAGAAAGAAGAAGAAGGGAGAAGAGGAGAAAAAGGAAAGCAGGTGAAATGAGAGAAAAACTCAGGTGAAAGAAGGAAAAGAAGGAAAAGAAAGAGAAAGAGAACGAAAGAGAAAGGAGAAAGAGGAAAAAGAGAGGAGAAGAAAGAAGGGAAAAAAGAGTGGGAAAAAAGGAGAAAAGAAGGGATAAGAAAAAAGAAGAAAAGGAGAAAGGAAAGAAAGAGGAGAAAGAGGGGAGAGAGAGAAAGAAAAAAGCGAAGAGAAAGAAAAGAAAGGGGACGGGAAAAAGGAAGAAAGAAGGGAAAAGGAAGAGAGAAAAGCAGGAAAGAAGGAGGAAAGAAGAAGAGAAAAAAGAAGAAAAAGGAAGGACAAGAAAGAAAAAAGAGAAAAGGGAAGGAAAGAAGAGAAAGGAAAAGAAAGAAAAAAGAAAAGAAAAGAAAGGGGAAGAAGAAGAAAAGAAGGAGGAAAGAAGAAAAAGCAAGCAGGGGAAAGGAAAAAAGAAAGCAGGTGGAGAAGAAGACGGAAGAAAGAGGGAGAAAGGAAGAAGAAAGAGAAAGCAGGTAGCAGGTTAATGAAGAAGAACGGAAGCCAGGTGGAGAAAAAAGCGGAAAAAAAGAGGAAAAAGAAAGAGAAGGAAGAAGGAAAGAAAAAGAAGAAAGAAGAATGGGGAGAGAAAGCAGAGGAAGAAAGAAGAGGGAAAAGAAGTGGAAAAAAGAAAGCAGGTAAAAGGAAGAAAAAGAGAAGCAGGTGAGATAAGGAAAGAAGAAAAGGGGAGAAAGCAGGTGAAGAAGAAGAAAGAAAAGGAAAGAGGGAAAAGACGAAGAAAAGAAAAAGGAAGAAGGGAAAAGGGAGAGAAGAAGAAAAAGCAGGTGACGAAAGAAAAGGCGAGAGAGAAAAAAGCAGGTGAAAGGGTTAACTCGAAGGAACAGACTTAGAGTTGACAGCGAGGCCAATACAGTTGAATTTAAAGGAGAAAAAAGAGCGGGACCAAACGGCAGAAAAAGGACATGAGCACTACGCTAGGAGTGATGCGATAGTTAAGAGATGGGGAAAGAAAGCAGGTTAAGAAGGTGAAAGGTTGAAAGGAATGCTTCGTAGGAACAGCACCATTGAGTTACAGCAGGCCCACTGCAGTTTGCCACCATGTGTTGGGCCAGGCAGGCTGGCCCCACTGGACATACCCTCCACCCCATTGGCTACTCTCCTCAAGTATGCATCGTGAAGGGAAAGCAGGTGAAAGGGTAATGCTTCGTAGGAACAGCACCATTGAGTTACAGCAGGCCCACTGAGTTTGCCACCATTGTTGTGGGGCCAGGCAGGCTTGGCCCCACTGGACATACCCCTCACCCCATTGGCTACTCTCCTTCAGAGTATGCTATGTGCAAGGGAAAGCAGGTGAAAGGGTAAGTGCTTCGTAGGAACGCACCATTGAGTTACAGCAGGCCCCTGCAACGAGAACAACTTTACTTAGTGTAGATAGTTATCATTACCAGTTTATTGTCGAGAAAATAGACTACCCCCACCAAAGCAGGCCGAACCCTGCCAAACGTTAAACTGTTATAGGCATAACAACCTTACCCCAGAGAACTGATAAATCTCAGTTTCTCGAAAGTTTTTAATAATTTTATATTTCACTGTTTGTTCTTTTGTAAAAATTTTGTTGATTTATGATTTTTCCGTTTCTAGGCCTAACCTAGCGGAATCTTTGAGAACCAGACCCCCTCCGGTTTCCGCCTGGATCCGACACCCGACAGCACTAACATCGCCTAGCCGCACTTCCCTCAATTACCACACCTCAGGACCACATGGGCTACACCCAGGCACAGGTAACACCCAACCCCAAAAAGCAAACACCACTACAGTTAATTTCACATAACAGTAAAGGGCCTCAAACACCGCACCGAAACGGAAAATGGCACTAAACTATTACAAAAAAGCTAACCCCGACATACTAATGTTTCAAGAAACCCATTTTAAAAAGGGAAAAGAAATCAAATACTGGAACAAACTCACAAAACCCTATACTCATCCTCTATATCGGGGTAAAGCAGGAGTGGCAATACTCATCCACAAACACCTGCCCAGGGTGGAAGAATCCCACTCAGTGCCCCAAGGGAACATTATTAATACTAAACGGTCTTTATACAAAACTTCTCAAAATAACGATAATATCAGTCTACGCCCCCAAACAACAACCAAAAAAACATTTCCAAGAATTACTAAACAAAATTACACCTCCTCAACAGGCCCCATAATAAGCTAGGAGACTTCAAACGCAACCTTAAAACTAAAATTGTATAAATCAAAACACCTACGCAGGTAATAGGCACCCCCTCATGTAAACAACTGACAAAGATGCTCCATGAGTGCAATCTACTAGATGCATGGAGGATATCCCCACCCACAACAACGTGAATACACGTTTTTTCACAGACACACTCGTTTTCCAGAATAGACTACGCATTTTACACTCCTCAGCTATTACCACAGCTCCAGAAACCAATATCTCCAGAGATATCGTGGTCCGACCATGCCTATATTTAGTCCAATTCCAGACATTCTAAAAGCTGAGCTCTTCATTTCACTGGAGATTAAACGAAACAAATCCTCGCTTAAGGAAAACAACATCTCCGATCTTACACAACAATTGAGAATACTTTTACGAAAACACATCGACAGAAACAACCCTTTCCACACTATGGGCGGCACACAAGGCAGTTATACGAGGGAAACTAATCCAGCTAGCGGCTAAAGAGAAAAACAACGCAATAACAAAATAAAGTCACTGCATTAATACAATAAAGACCCTACAACAAACAAGTAAACCCCTCTCAGTAGACCAACTTAAAGAACAAGATTCTACTAAAAAACGAATTAGCCACCTTTAAAACTCAAAAGCAGAAATGGCACTACGCTAAACAATCAATATTTACACCAAAGCCAACAAACCTGACACTTATCTAGCACATAGATGAAACAACAACTGACACAGAACAGATACCTCCCTTTAAGAGAACAACAGGCCATTACAATATGACCCAAATACATCTCCAATAAATTCGCAGGAATTCTACCACAAGCTATACAACGGACTCACATCACAGTAGATAAAACTACCACAACAGAAGCACATATCAACAACTCCTTAAGACACCCACCTTACCAACTCTTACAAATGGAAACCACACAGCTCTACAAAAACAATAACACATCAAGAAATTGAAGAAGTAATAGACCACCTTACAAACACGAAAATCTCCAGGCCAGACGGTTTACAAATCTATACTTACAGAAATTTAAAAAACTACTCATCCCACACATAACCAATCTAATTAACAATATAAACAGGCAAAAGCACACTACCCAGAAAGGTTGCGAAGCCCATAGTGGTTTTCCCAAACCAGGTAGAGACACAACCCAACTAACAAATATTAGACCAATATCTCTCATAAATACAGATCTCAAAATAATAGCCTAGGTGTTAGTTAGCAAAATAGACTAAATCAAATTATGCTGACATTATCCACTACGACCAGACAGGTTTTATTAAAGGCCGACAAACAGCCGACAACATAAGGAAAACAGTTACAATCCACAACACGCCAAAACACACAACACACCAATGCTCGCTTTATCCTTAGATATCGAAAAAGACTTCGACAGAATGATTGGAGATATATGGAAATATACTCAAAAAATTTCAAATTCCCGAGCCGTATTATCATTCTATGAACCTCACAATCAACCACAAGCAATTGTACGAAAACATGGGGATCCCTCTAAACCAATACAATCAAAAACCGGTACCAGACAGGGATGCCCTCTCTCTCCACTTTTTTATTTGCAATATGTATGGAACCACTGGCTGCCAAAATAAGAAACACTCAACTATTAAAGGAATAAACAGGCGAGATAACATCAAAAATCTCAATGTTTGCAGAGACACCCCCTATACTTAACGAACCCGAAACAATCACTATCAGCCCGTATTCGATCATAACAGAGTGTTCGAGAAAAATATCAGGATTTCAGGTAAACACTCAAAATCCACAGCATACCCAATCAACCTATCTGGGGACTGGAATCTGAACTTCAAAAATACTTCCAATTTAAATGGACCAAAACAACTTTTAAATATTTAGGAATAACCTATCACACGACATATCTATCCTCTATAAATCCAACTATCTCCCAATGTTCAAAAAACTCAAACAAAATGCTAACACAATGGACCCCAATTATATATCACTTATGGGAAGAATAACGACAATCAAGGGACCCTGCTCCCAAAACTGTTATACTTATTCAGAACAATACCAATAAAAACTCAAAAACAAGAATTAAAACCGTTCAAGACAAGAATCACTAAATTTATTTGGCAAAAAAAGGCCACGTATCCGCCTAGAATATATGACCCAACATAAAGACATGGGAGGGTTTGGCCTTCCTAAATTTTACAACTACTATAAAAGCAGCCAGACTGACACAGATACAATCAATGGATTTCAGACCAAGGCAAAACATGTGGGTGGACATTGGAACAAACATTCCTGACACCTTTCCACCCCTCACGATACTATGATTAAAAGAAGATAGAAATTTACATCCCAACCACACCTCAAACAATTCAGACATCGTTGAAAATATGGGCGAATGGAACAGACTACACAAATTCATCCAACCTTACTCTAAAACAACCCCCCTCTTCCATACTCCTACTGTTCTACCCACTTCTCAACACCCCAACACACTTCTGGACATCACTAGGTATACCGGGATACAAGACCTAAGCAACAGATGGCTCTTTAATTAACATGGCAAGACGCAAGATCAAATGGAAACTATCAGATAACCAATGGTTCACTTATACCCGCCTATACAAATACCGCCAGAATCAAACCTACGCCTAGAGGCAACAAACCCCCATCAAAATTTTGAAAACAATAATAATGAAACACAAACACATCACAAGGTCTAATATCAAAATATATAAAAATAATGTCACAAGAGGAAAACCTAAAAAAACAAAACAAGCGCTCAGAGGGAGGACACGATTACAAACGAACTGGGACGAGAAGCAATGGCACCAAATATTACCTAAACTCTCCCAAAATGCACCGCAAATATTTTATCAAAGAAAAGTCCTACAAAATCTTGTACGACTGGTAACAACACCATTATTTACATAAATTAAGGCCACAACTCCACCTATATGCCTTTAGAAACTGTGGAGCACCATCAGATCAAGTGCACTTGCTGGTGGTCCTGCATCCAAATCCAAAACTTTGGAAAAGAATGCGAAACGTAATCACAGAAGTGACAACCCAGCCATTCAAACTAATCTCCTTTAGGCCCTATTAATCTTACCACACCAGGGAATCAACCACACAATTCAAAACTGATATTGTAATATATTGTGCAGCAGCAGATGTTTAATAGCCCGCACATGGAAAATTCCCCTCCACCAACCAGAGAGGAGCTAATTAAAAAAAATTTGGTGGGATTCATTCCAACGAACACCTGGCGCCACACTAAGAACTCCTTAAAAAACTGGTCCAAAACGTGGGCTATATGGGAGCTCAAAATGAAACAATGGCCAACAACGGAGAAATGAGGAAAAGGAAACGAGAGAACAGGGGGGTCCGGACGGGGGGGAAAGCCGGAGGTAGGTGGCAAAATAACCTGTATCCAAATACAGATGTCTGAAACAAGAAATAGCAGAGCTGATAAGATCAATATAACATATACGTTACATGCTAAAAGAAGGGGAGAAGGGAGGGGAGAGGAGAGGAGGGGAGGGATGGGTAAGGAAAAAGGGAAAAGAAGAGAGAAGTAAAAAAAAAGAGGGAAGAAAAACTTTGAGACTGATAGGGCTGACTCAAAGGCTTCGAAACACCGGAAAATTCGTTTGTGGTTTTTTTTTTTTTTTTTCCCCCCCCTTTTATGCTTATCATTATCCTATCGAAAAGAATTGGACAATAACAAATGATGATTCAACTATAAGGGGTGGAAAGAGAAAAAGTGAAAAGGGGAAACTGTACCACCGCCACTGTTAAATGTCTTATACTGTTATTTTAATTACTTTCGTTAAAGTTCTAAAAGCAAAGAAAAAGAAGCGATAGCATATCTATGTCCTTTGTTTTTTCCATTTAAATATTATGTAAACAAAATGTCCGAAACAAACAAGAAGCGGTCAATATGTCTATTTTGATGTTATCGCTTAATAAAAATCTATTGAACAAATCAGCCTGAAAACTTGGACTCGGTTTATACTCGAGTCACAACTTACCTTAGCATTCTGGCAGCCGCCGATCTTTCTCTGTACTTGTGCGGCCTGACGTCACAGCCAGGCGGCAAGCCGGCGCTGGGCAGTGACGTAGGCCGGCGGCCAGTACCGGAATGACGCGCCGGATGCCGGAATGCAGAGCAGGAAAGAGGATACCATACTTCAATGCTGGCAGGAAGCCCTTGGATGGGAGGAAGCCCTTGGATGGAGGAAGACCTTGGATGAGGAAGCCCTGGATGGAGGAAGCCCTTGGATGGAGGAGAGCCCACAGGGAGAAGAGCCCACAGGTACAAACTGAACTGGGTGGGAGGGTGAGGGTGGCCATTCAAGATGTTAGTTTTTACTACAACTCCCAGCATGCTTTATAGCTGGGAGTGTAGTTTCCAAAACATATTGAATGCCAAGTAGGGTGGCATTAAGATGTTTGGGAAACTACAACTCACAGCTAATAACGCATGCTGGGAGTTGTTGTTCCCAACATCTTGATGCCACCTCACTTGGCATTCACGATGTTGTGGAAACTCTAAACTCCCAGCTAATAAAGCATGCTGGGAGTTGTAGTTTCCCAAACACTTGAATGACACCTCACTTGGCATTCAAAGATGTTTGGAAACTACAACTCCCAGCATGCTTTATTAGCTGGAGTTGTAGTTTCCAACAACTTAATGCCAAGTTTACTACCCTGGTTTATACTCGAGTCAACAACTTTTATTCGGATTTTTAGCTGAAATTGGGTACCTCGGTTAAATTCGGGTCGGTTTATTACTCAAGTATATACGCGTAGATAGCAGAGAGAGATTAGATAGCAGAGATAGATTGATAAGCAGAGATAGATTAGATAGCTAGATAGCGAGATAGATAGATAGGTAATAGCAGAGATAGAGAGATAATAGCGATAGATAGATAGATAGATTGATAGATAGATAGATAGTAGAAGAGAGCAGAGATAGATAGATAATAGATAGATGATCGCAGAGATAGATAAATATCAGAGATAGTAAGAGATAGATAGATAGCAGAGATAGATTAGATATACCGATAGAATAGATAGAGAGCAGAGATAGATAGATAGATAGCAGAGAGATAGATAAATATCAGAGATAGATAGGGTAGATAGCTAGATAGATTAGATAGATAGTAGTTAGCTAGATAGGATAGATAGATAGATAGATAGATGGCTAGGACAGACAGAGATAGATAGATAGCAGGACAGAGAGATAGATAGCAGAGATAGATAGTTAGACAGACAGATAGCCAGAGATAGATAATAGATAGATAGATAGCAGAGATAGATAGCAGGGTAGACAGATAGATAGCAGAGATAGATGGATAGCAGAGTGATAGATCGATTAGATAGCAAGAGATAGATAGATAGATTGATAGAAGAGATTAGATTAGATAGCGGAGAAGAGAGATAGATAGATAGATAGTAATATAGAAGATAGATTAGATATCAGAGACAAGAGATAGAAGATAGATAGATAGATAGATAATACTAGAAGATAGCAGAAGAGATAGCTAAATATCAGAGATAGATAGATAATAGATAGATAGATAGATAATATCGAGAGATAGCAGAGATAGATAAATATAAGAGATAGATAATATAGATAAATATCAGAGATAGATAGATAGACAGATAGAAGAGATAGATAGATATATAGATAGATAATATAGATAATAGATAATATAAGATGATAGATAATATAGATAGATAGATTAGCAGAAAATAGATAAAATACATATATATATTATATATTAAAAACTATATATAAAATATATAATCTAGATTAATGTTAGGGCCCGCTGAAAGAGTCCTAACCTTGACGTCGGTGATAGCAGCAGGGCTTACAAATCTTTTGGACAACATCTTTTTATATTAGAAAGAGGGCTTTCTAATGTAATGTACCAGTTGCACAAAATGTTTTTAAGTTTTCTAAAAATAGAGAGAAGCGTAATAAATAACCATTTTCCAAAAAAAGAAACATTATGAAATTTGCACGCCACCCGCAAGCCCAAACCCACACATGTAAGCACACCACGTGCATCGTCAGGTACTAGGGGCGGCATTCAAAAGTATTTTCAGGTGCAAAAAAACCCTAGGGGACACCCCTGCCTCCGACACTAAACTTTCCCATTAAATGTTTTTCACTGTAAGAAACTATGGAACGGTTCTTCCATTGGATGTTATGCGGTCAGGGTGCATGGATATTTATAAAAACAATCTGGATGAGTTTCTTAAAAACAAGGAAGTGCCGGTATTGAGAAAGAAAGGTGGTCCAGTATGTTTCAGATTGCCACTTGTAATTTTTTTCTTTTCATAATTCTGGTGGGTTTTTGCGTTTCATCTGGATCACAGAAGGCAGGAAGGAGGAAAATGTGGGTAATTGCCGAGTAGGAATGGACCTGATGTATGTATGTCTTATTTTAACCTCAAATATTATGACTGATTAAGGATGCATATACAAACAAACTGTTTGTAAATCATTGTAATTATTATAATATTAAAGTTATACATATTACGTAATATTGAAGTATTAACACAGTTGCCTACAATCCAAGAAGCAAATGGTGATTAAAGAGCATGTAAAATAGGCTAAATTATTTTCCAATAATCACACAGCAATAAGGATTCGTTGCCACAACCTAAATCTGCATTTGCCCCTTTCTTGAACTCCTTTCCATTCTTTTCAGTTCTTAAAGGACAACTCCACCTCATAAGACATCTTTTAGAAAGAAGGCCTCTTAAAATATGTTGATATATAATAGTTTGTCCTTTTAATGAATTCATTACTGTATGCCTGCTATGCTTCTGGAGACTAATGAACACGTGAGCAATTTAGAAACCTGTAATGAGCCTGGGCTATGCGTCAGAAGAGGCAGACCGGGAATTAACATGTCAGTCATTGGGCTGTGATGTAAACGTCCAAACCATAACGACAGTTGCTTAACGGGAAGAACCAGGAAGCAGAAGAAAACAGTGGCAACAGGATGATATGTGCAGGATTTCAGGTTACGGCTATATATTTCAGCCCTATTTCAAACTATTACGTTTAGGGTTTGGGGAGGGAGAGTGATTTACCTTTATGGAAGTTTTCATTTGATGGCTGGACTTCCCTTTAAAAGATCAACTATGGAAGGGCCATACCAGGCAGGTTGCCCAAATATGTGTTAACAAATCGCAACTTCTAAAAAAAGCAATGCCTATTTTTCGTCATTGCATGGCTAATTGATTCTGCATTCTGTCATGAAAAGGAATAGCTTTGTTAACAAGTAACATAGTATTAAGGTTGAATAAAGACATTCGCCATCAAGAGGCCACCTATTCCCTTTTTTTTTTTTTTTTTTTTTTTTTTTAACCCCTACCTAACAGTTGATCAAGAGGACAGGCCAAAACAACCCAGCCTAAAAAAGGGTGGAGGGAACCCCCCCAAAATCCTACTGAACTAAAACTGGCCAATCGGCTTAATATCCCCTGGTAACCAGATCTATATGCATGAATACCAGTAGTAGTTCTCAATTATTTTTTAGTTTTAGAAACTTATCCAGGCCTTTTTTAAAGTTATCAATGAACTGCAATTACCACCTCGCTGGAAGACAGTTCCACAGTTTACCCTTCTCCCACTGTAAAGAAACCTTCTCATAACTTGAAGAGGAAACTTCTTTTTCTTCCAACCTTAAGGATTTGTCCACGAGTCTCTGACTGACCTATTAGTTAACAATGCCCAGGCGAGTCACTGTATGGGCCATTAATATATTTGTATAAGGTTATCATGTCCCCACGCAACCGCCCGCTTATCCAATGTAAACAGCCCGAACTTGTCTAATTGCCCTGCTATATTCAAGCCCTCCATCCCCTTATAATTTAGTAGCCCTTCTCTGGACTGCTTCCATTCCAGATGTACCTTTTGTATATGGATTCAAAAACTGCACCAGCATATTCCAAATAGGCCTTACCAAGTGCCTTGTATAAAGAGAGAGAATAATATTTTTTTCTCTCTGTGAAATCTATACCCCTCTTTATACAAGACAATATCTTGCTAGCTCTAGCTGTTGCACCTGGCATTGTTTTCTACAGCTAGTCTGTATCTACCAGAACCCCCAAATTTGTTCCTTTCAGATGCAACCTAACACAGAGTTATTTTGGTTTTTGGAGGTGGCACAGGGATATTAAATCCAAATGCATCACCTTAAATTTATCAACATTGAATCTCATCTGCCATTCTGCTGCCATTTGATAATCTATCTAGGGCTGCTGGCAGCACTTGCACATCATTGGAAGTTTCCAAAGCTCTGCATAATTTAGTTCATCAGCAAAACACAGAGACCCCTTGCTCTCAATGCCCCCTGTTCTAAGTCATTTATAAACAGATAACGAAAGCGGCCCCCAGTACAGAACCCTAGGAACTCCGCTTAGAACGTTAGCCCCATAGTGTAGCTCCATTAACCACCACTCTCGGTTTGCGGTCTCCAATATAACCAGTTCTCTACCATGAACAAATGTTTTCTTCAAGGCCAACAGAACTCAGTTTATATATAGTCGCTATGTGACACAGTATCAAAGCTTTTGCAAAATCCAAATATACCACATCCACAGCTGTGCCTGAATCTAACTCTTACTCAATCTTCATAAAAACCAAATTAAATGTGTCTGCATGATCTATTTCTAATAAATCCATGCTGACACTATAAATAAGATGATCTCTGGAGACAAAGAGTCAAGGATTTATGATACCTTAACAAATTTTCCAGCACCTTCCCTACCACTAGATGTTAGGTACAGGTCTATAGTTACCAGGCTGTGAACGACTACCTTTTTTTCTGAATTATGGTATTACATGGCTTTTTCCAACCAGCGGCACATCCCCAGACCAAAAGCGAACTGAAAAGTATGAGGACCAGTGGTCTTGCTAGAAATGAATAAGCTATTTAAATCCTAGGATGCAATCCATCTGTCCTGGCGTTTATTGATATTAACTGTCTAATGATTCCGTTACCAATCCTCGTTATCCAATGTGAAAGCTCTTCATTCCTCCCTGCACATTGTTACAATCCCCTACTGTTAAGGATTCTCAACAGTATAAAAACGTAGTAAAAAAAACTGTTTAGCAGATTAGCCTTTCGAGCATCCTCTACAAACACCCAGCTCCATATTAATGGTTCCCACAGTCTCAGTCCTCATTTTTTACCCATATATACTTAAAAACATATGGGGTGGACTTGCTTTGTTCGGCAATCCGTATTTCATTTTCTATTTAGCTAGTCTAATGCCTTTCTTGCACCTTTATTACAACTTTTGAAGCCTGTAAGCCTGTTCGGTGCCTTATGCTTTCAACATTTTAAAAGCACTTTTAGTTTTTTTCCATTTCCCTTTGTACCTGAGCATTAAGTCATGCAGGAGTGGACCTAATTTTTTTACACTTGTTCCTAAAGTACCGATTTTGGAGATGTTATAGTTTAATATACCCTAAACAGGGAGTCCAACTGACCAGTATCTTACCTAGAAACAGTTCCCCAGTCTTATGAGCAGGAGCGGATTCTTAAAAGCATAAAATGAGCTGTCCCAAAGTTAAAAGTTTTTGTTTAAGCCAGTGCACTTTAGTTTTCTCAACCTATTTAAATGACACTATATCATGGTCACTATCCCTAAGCTTCCCATTACCTTCATCTCCAAAATGAGCTCTTGGGTTATTAGATATCAACCAGATCCCAACAACGGATGCTTTTCGGGCAAGCCTATTCCCAATCTAGTCCTGCCCTAGAAAAATCGATTCCAAAGCAATCCAAACAAACAAACAAACATCTGTTAAACCACCTAAGCTGAAAGACAAAGGAAACATTTTGACAGTTTTCAATCAAGCAGTGGTAGCAACGGTCAGAGGCGCTACCTTAATGGAGAAGAGGAGCAGAGGTCCTTTTACCATAACCAACTACAGGGTGAATGCTTTGGTTTACCTTTTGAAGCTTCTCTTACTGTCCCAATTGAAAGTTTCTCTGAATTCATCTGCTGCCAAATGACTGTATTTTCTCTCGTGTGACCTTCTCTAATAACATTCCAAGGTCGGCTATCTTTTCTGAGTTAGAGAGGAAAGCTGAAGAGATTTTAACCAAAATAATACAATTATCACTTACCTTTTTATTTAGCAAGTGTTGCTTGACTAATACACAGAAGTATGGGGTTATTATGGCTAGAGATAAGTAGACATTAAAGGCTGGAATTCACTAACTTACCACGGTAAAGATATTTTGTCAATTCTATGGATGGCCAGCTAAATGACCAGATATGAAGTAGTTAAAGATTCATTGTTAATTAGAAGAAAAAAGCATAAAGCTACAACGAGAAAAAGGAGAATGCCCCCATGTTCTGCACTGCGTAGGTTGAAACATAGGTTTCTAAAATTCTATTCTAGGGGGATTGGCACGAGCTCCCTATGGAGGCTAGGTGGGAGCGCCTCGCCTTTCAACGTAAATACGACTATCACTTTATCACTTTATGTGAAGGTTCTCATTCATTCAGTTCAAGTTTTATCTCTGGTATTCAGTGTTAGATCAGCTGGACTTGAATTTTGGTAGTCTCCGACTGGCTACTCAATAGATTCATTTGTTACAAATTCCTATAGGATGTGGCTCTCTCAACATATAACAGCAAAGTTTCCTTTTTACACCCATGTACCTAAACCCTGGCCTGTCAACTTCTTTTGCTCCAAAAACAGCCAGTCCACACTGGAAATTCCAAACCCCCTGTAATAAACACAGTGGAAAACCAAACAAAACCCAGTAGTGATTTACAGGGATGAATCCTCAGTTGACCCCCCCGGTGAGATATATATATCACACACAATACAACGGATTGTGGAAGCACTACAATTAGGCTAATTTAAACTACATTTAGCGGAAGTGCTACAGACTGTCAACATTTCCAGCCCATACAATATCTTATCTGCACACTGGCATACTTTATAAACAAAGGAGGTTTAGTATACATACTGTGATCACATGAATGAAAGCCTTCAAACCACTTCAAGGTAAAACCCCAGTCTGGAAAGTCCTAAATTCAACCTTTTTTACTCAATTACATAAGCCGAACTTTAATGTCTCATAGTTGGCACTGGATCCATACACAGGCTCTCTAACTCCCCCCCCTAAGCTCTTTGGCTTTTAAAAATGAGGGAAGAGGCCATCCATCCCAGTGCTTGATAGAAAGGCATAGGCTTCCCATAAAAGGGGCATGTTGGAAGGGTGCTATTACCACCCTTCCGCTCGGTTACCTTGACGTGGTGGAAGGCTTTTCATTTCATCTGATCACAGTAATGTATACTAAAAACCCTTTGTTCATAAAGTATGGACAGTGTGGCAGATAATTGAATTGTTATGGGACGTAGGAGTGTGAGTCAATGATTATCTTTTCTATGGATGTATAAAGTTGACCAGATCAGTAGCACTTCCGCTAATAAACGTAGTTGTAAATTAGCTAATTGGAGTGCTTCCACAATCCTTGTATGTATGTATCTATTGGGAGGCTTGGTCAAGTTCCATGTGGTGGTGATAGCACCCCCAACACACCCATTTTATGGGAGGCCTATGCCTTTATAAAAGCACTGGATGGCCTTCCCTCATTAAAGTGAGCGAGCTGTTGTAAGGGATCCAGGGAACAACTATGAGAAATGCAAAAGTTGCTAATGGGTATTGAAGTAGTAAAAAAGCTTAGAAGTTTAGGAACTTCCAGATGGGGTTCCCTTGACGTGGTGGAAGCTTTTCATTCATGTGATCACAGTAATGTATACTTAAAACCATTCTGTTCTTCTTTAAAGTATGCAAGTGTTGCAGATATTATGATATTGTTGGAACTAGGAAGTGCATTGATATCTTTTCTATGTGATGTATACGTTGACCAGATCAGTAGCACGTCCGCTAACGTAGTTGGTGTAAATTAGCCTAATCTGGAGTGCTTCCACAATCCTTGTATTGGATGCCTCTATTGCGGAGGCTTGAGTCAAGCTTCCATGTGGTAATAGCATCCCCCACACATTCCATTGTATGGAGGTCCTATGCTCTTAATACAAAAGCACTGGAGCCTCTTCCCTCATTTAAAGGTGAGAGAGCCTGTGGTTGATTATGGATCCAGGTAGAAAAAGTTAGAAGTTAGGACCTTCCATTGACGGGGGGTTTACCTGGACGTGGTTGGAAGGCTTTCATTCATTGTGATCACGTAATGTACTAAAACCCCTTCGTTTATAAAGTATGCCAGGGTGCAGATAATAGGATATTTGTAAGGCATAGGTGTAAGTAAATCCAAACGAAAGTCACTCTTGGGTCTTGAATTAAAATATAAAAATTTATAGTACATTAAAACACACTCGCCGACACGTTCCGTCATCACGTGACACGTTTCAGCAACCAAGTGCCGTCTTCAGGAATTGCATCACAAATACATCACCACCTTTTAAAACCCTTACCAATTAGTGACAAATCCAGATATGAATATTAAAAAGCATTAAAAAAAAGAGGTCAGATGTATAAAACAGCAGCATGATATAAATGCGTTATACACACATAGAAAAAACATAAAGGAACACAGTGTAACAACTAATATTACCTCCAAGTTTGGAGATTTAGCTGTCGCTAGACATTTAAAAATGTTGGCATTCCCGGCTAGTCTCAAATGTATGATCAAGATGGTCTGCAGAGCAAAGAAAAAAAAGATTCCAGTATGATAAGATAGAGTCCTTTTAAAAAGAAACCAAGATGGATACACTATTTAAGATACACAATTCCCTAAAGGACTTAATGAAACAGTGGTTGTTACACTGTTTCTAATGTTTTTATGCATTACTGCATAAAGCATACTGTTTGAGGCTCAAAGCAGGAGGAAAGAAAGCAGAGGAAATCTCAGAGGGGCAGAGCTTAACATTCAGCAAACAGTAACAAGATGTCAGCAACTTTCAAGGCACAAAGCTAGGCTATGGAGGGGCATAGGGTAAAAAAAATATGGCAACGGGTATTTTTTCAAGCTTGCAGCTTCCAAATGAACACCTACTTGATTCTTACCAGTGAAATTATCCTTTAATGATTTAACTATTCTATCACGCTGCGTGGTTCTACATACTGACCTCTTGTTTTTAAGCGTGTTTTATATTGTGATCTGGGGTGTTCACTAATGGTAGGGTTTAACCTTCCCCTGCCACAATATCAAACTGACCCCCTAAGCCCCGATCCCACCCAGGTTTTGTCAAATCCGAGGGGGGATCGGAATACTGTACCTTTCTAGCTGTGAGCGGTATAGGGAGGAGCCGGGGTCCCACTGGGAGTTCTTCTCTTTCAGAAAGGGAGGCCCCGGGTGACATCATGGAGCTCCTCCTTCACTGGGTCTTCCCTGAAGGGGTCCAAGGAGGTATGCACTGCGATCTCCATGCAGATCACAGTACATTACCTGGGTGTAGTAAAGCGGTCAGTGTGACAGCTTTACTATTTACTTTTTTGGAATGGAACTTCAAAGTCACCATTCACAAATAGATTTTTCTAAGTTCTTTTTGATACTTAGAGAGTATCTTTGGGGAAGATGATCGGGGAAAGGAGGGAAAAAAAAAGGGGGGAAATATAATAAAAAAATCTTCTTAAAGTGATACACACAACCCCCTTTTTTTTTTTAACTTATAGCCAAGCTTACTGTCCCCGGTGGGGATTTGGTTAAAGTTAAATGCAAATACTTATTGTACGATTTCAAGGGAAACTAAAGCCTATTTTATTAAGGAAATTTTGCAGATGGTACCAAAAAAAGACCTATTGAATTTTGTAGGACAGTTTTAAAGTGTCAAAAAACTTGGTGACTCTCCGTACTTAACGGTTTTCACGAAAATACCACAAAAGGGCGAACAGAAAAGGCGAAAGTTGGTATTGTGGGGGGGGGGTTTGGGCGTTGTTTTTTTTAATGGTTTTCGGGGTAACTGCACTTCTACATGCGTCTCATTTGCGTAGTTGTGGGCCAAGTCTTGTGTTGCACACCCAACATATTGGCCATGACCATTTGATGTGGGAGGAGATTGAACAGTTAGTGAGTTTTTTTTGCTTGGGCAAGTGGGCGTTAGGTAGAGTTACCCTTGAATCATCTTTTATTTATTTTACAAAAACCTCCTAAAAACACGGAGTTCTTTGGATCATGATTCTGGAATTCTGCATGTATTTATGAAAGCATGGCACGTAAACTTTAGCTTGAGGTGGTTGTGTGTTAGATTCCAAAAATAGATAGTTTGTGGGGGGGATTTTAATGTGTCAGGACTGTTTCTTAGAAAAAGGGTAGCGTTAAATACAGAGCACTTGATTTTTCTGTAATTGTTTTTTTGCATGCGTCCCATTTGAGCTAGGCCGGTGGCCCACGTCTCTGTGTGCAATCCACCATATGGCATACCGTTGATCAGAATAAACTGTGGGAGATGATATTATGGGGGGTTATTTGGGGGGGCATTTCCAAGTTTTGGGGCTGTTTGAAATTACAGAGCACTTGATTTTTCTTTTAATACACTTATGCATGCGTCCAAATTTGAGCTAGTGGTGGCCACGGGTCTCGGGTGCACCCACAAATATGGCATACGTTTGATGCCGAATAGTGGGAGATTGACATTATGGTTTTTTTGCTTGTCAAGTGGGTTTAGGTAGGATTCAACCTTGAATAATCTTTACTTTATTTTTCACGAAACCTCCTAAAAAACCACGGAGTTCTTTGGATCACTGGGCGGGAATTCTTCATGTATGTATGTGAAAGCATCATGGCACCGTTAAGAGCTGAAGGTTTGTGTCAGTGTAGATTCAAAAATATATAGTTGTTAGTCTCTGGAGGGGGGGGATTCCAAAGTTTGGGGCTGTTTGAAATGACAGAGCACTTTGATTTTTTTCTGTAATTACAGTGCATTGCGGTCCAAATTTGGAGCTATGGTGGTGGCGCGGCCACGTCTCTATTGGCATCCATTTAATTCAGGGCATTGGGAAGATTGAGAATAATCAAGTTGTTTTTGACATGACATGGAAATTTGTCCTGATTTTAATTGGGAATGGTATTTTTATAAATTTTTCCTGAAAAATCTGGTAAGTAAGAAAGCGGAAAAAATTTACACGAAACTGCACGGCCCACCCATTGGTGGTATGACATTCAAAGCTCAACCCATGTTGTGCGAAAAGTGTGTGTAGAGTCCAAGAATATATCGTTTTGGTGGTGGGTTATTTCTAATATATGAGGGGTGTTTGTGTATGACAAATCTGATACAGTTGCTGTAATTGGGCACTGTGGTATTGGAGGTACCCAATTTCAGCTAAAAATCCTAATAAAAGTTGTTGACTCGAATATAAACCGAGGGTAGAAACTTGGCATTCAAGTTGTTTGGAAACTACAACTCCCAGCATGCTTTATTAGCTGGGAGTTGTAGTTTCCAAACATCTTGAATGCCAAGTGAGGGTGGCATTCAAGATGTTTGGAAAATACAACTCCCAAGCTAAAAGTAGGTGTGGGAGTTTTAAGTTCCCAAACATCTTGACGAAGGCCCCCATCACCCTCCCACCCAGTCAGTTTGTACCTGTGGGCTTTCTCCCCTGTGGGGCCTCCTCCACCAAGGGCTTCCTCCTTCCAAGGGCTTCCTCCCTCCATGGGCTGTCTGGCAGGTACGGGATCCTTAGCGGTATCCTGAGCATTCCGGCAGCCGCGCGCTCATCCAGTACTGGCGCGCCGGCTGACGTAGGCCAGCGCGCCAGTACACAGAAAGATCGTGCGGCTGCCGGAATGCCTAGGTAAGCTACTGACTCGAGGATAAACTGAGTCCAAGTTTTCAGGATGATTTTCAGCCTGAAAAACTCGGTTGGTGTTTATACTCGAGTATATATGGATATGTCTTTATACAACCTCCAATACTATGTTACTATGTAACTGTTATACAGACATTGTGGGTAGGGTAAGACAAGGGTGGACTAGATGGATGCTAGTCTTTATACAACCTCCAATACCTATGTTACTATGTAACTGATACAGACATTAGGGTAGGGTATAAAGGTTGGACTGAGGGTATGTCGTAGTTCTTTATACAAACCTTCCAAACTATGTTACTAGTAACTGTTATACAGACTTATTAGGGTAGGGTATAAAAGGTTGGACTAGAGGGATGTATGTCTTTATACAACTTCCAATTCTATGTTACTATTAACTGTTATACAGGACATTATGGGGTAGGTATAAAGGTTGAAATAGACGACGTATGTCTTTATACACACCTGCCAATACTATGTTTACTATGTAACTGTTATACAGACATTATGGGTAGGGGATAAAGGTTGGACTAGAATGGACGTATTGTCTTTATACAACCTCCAATCTATGTTACTATGTAACTGATCATACAGACATTATGGGTAAGGTGGTAAAGGTTGGAATAGATGACGTATGTCTTTATACAACCTCCCATAACTATTTTACTATGTAAACTGTTTACAGACATTATGGATAGTGTATAAAGGTTGGACTAGTGGATCGTATGTCTTTATAAACCTCCAATACTTGTTACTATGTAACTGTTATACAGACATTATGGGTAGGGTGTAAAGGTTGGACTAGATGGATTATGTCTTTATACAACCTCCAATATATGTTAGTATGTAACTGTTAGACAGACATTATGGGTAGGGTATAAAGGTTTGACTAGATGGTGACATATGCTTTTATACAACCTCCAATACTATGTACTATGTAACTGTTTTATACAGAATTATGGTAGGGCTTAAAGGTTGGACTAGATGGACGTATGTCTTTATACAACCTCCAATACTATGTTACTATGTAACTGTTATACAGACATTATGGGTAGGATATAAAGGTTGGACTAGATGGATGTATGTCTTTATACAACCTCCAATACTATGTTACTATGTAACTGTTATACAGACATTATGGGTAGGGTATAAAGGTTGGACTAGATGGTCGTATGTCTTTATACAACCTCCAATACTATGTTGGCCCCACAACAATGGTGGCAAACTGCAGTGGGCCTGCTGTAACTCAGTGGTGCTGTTCCTACGAAGACTTACCCTTTCACCTGCTTTCCCTTGCACGAAGCATACTCTGAGGGAGAGTAGCCAATGGGGTGAGGGGTATGTCCAGTGGGGCCAAGCCTGCCTGGCCCCACAACAATGGTAGCCCCACCCAATAATCTGTCTACACGATCCACCACATGTCGAACCATAGCACAGGCAGACAAAACACTGTTCGGCATGCAGGGTCCTGGCGACAGATTACCCTATCTACCCTTCCAATAATGAGATCCCCTACCACTACCACACCTGTCTATCCTTCCTAGCCCCCAGTTCTCCCTCCCTTGTATTGGAGATGGCCGTCCCCTGGGTGCTCAAGGGAAAGGCCCGCTCCATACATGGCTTCGAGCCATCGTCCTCCACATCTTCACCTAAAATGGCAAATCGTTTGGATCGACCGCTGGGAAGAAAGCCCCTAATCCTTCGTCCCCTACTTCCCCTGGTGCCCTTACAAATCTATCTTCCTTCTCCACCTTTCTGCCCCATCTCCACCCACCAGTTACTGGCCCCTGGCAGTACCTGCATTTCCCCCAGGTTGCCAAGTCTGCAATGCTGCAAGTTACCCCTTAGACTCTGTACCTCAGATTCCAAATGGGCAAACCCACTCACATCTGACACATACATAGGTCCCCTGGCGGCTGCTCCAAGATCCCATACATGCGGCAGGATGCACATTGCGCGGGGCCCCAACAAAACTGTCCATACTAAACAGCAATACACAGCAGAGACACAGCAGAGAAATAGTGTGTCAAACGCTTTCTTGTTTTAAACGTTTAGTTTTTAACGCTCGTCATTCTTTAAAAACAGAAAAATCTCTTAAAACAGGAAATCGCTCAGAGCTAATCGCTCATGGGAAGGCCTTAAATGAGGTTCAAAACCAACCAGAGCCAACAGGCCTCAGCCAATTTAAACCAATAGTTACACCCCCATCCAATCAGAGAGAGAGAGAGAAAAAAAAAAAAAACCCTTTCCTTTGTTTCCTACCAGCCCCCGCTCCACAGGTAACAGTGTTTTTTAACACAAGTGATTTGTTTTAGTAATCCAGTGCTTTGAGTTTACTCAAACAATTCCTACCACCTTATTCAAGCAGTAAGTAGTAAAAAAAATAAAATACACTAGTGATTAATTACTTCACACAGGCACCCTCCTAGAAATAAATAGTGTTAGGTTAGTACATTACTAGGCTGCAACCACAGTTAATAAACGCTTTAGTTTTTTAACGCTGTCAATTCTCTTAAAAACAGAAAAATCTCTTTAAAACAGGAAACGCTCAGGCGATCATTAGTCGCCTATGTGGCACAGTATCAAAGGCTTTTGCAAAATCCAAATATACCACATCCACAGCTGTGCCTGAATCTAACTTCTTACTCACTTCTTCATAAAAACCAATTAAATTTGTCTGGCATGATCTATTTCTCATAAATCCATGCTGACTACTACTAATAAGATAATCTCTGGAGACAAAGTCAAGGATATGATCCCTTAACAAAGTTTCCATCACCTTCCCTACCACTGATGTTAGGCTTACAGGTCTATAGTTACCAGGCTGTGAACGACTACCTTTTTTGAATATTGGTATTACATTGGCTTTTTTCCAATCCAGTGGCACATCCCCAGACAAAAGCGAATCTGAAAAGATGAGACACAGTGGTCTTGCTAGAACTGAACTAAGCTCTTTTAAAATCCTAGGATGCAATCCATCTGGTCCTGGCGCTTTATTGATATTAACTTTGTCTAATTGATTCCGTACCATATCCTCTGTTATCCAATGTGAAAACTCTTCATTTCCTCCCTGCACATTGTTACAATCCCTACTGTAAGGATTCTCAACAGTAAAAACCGATGTAAAAAAACGGTTTAGCAGATTAGCCTTTTCGGCATCCTCTACAACCACCTCAGCTCCATTATTTAATGGTCCCACATTCTCAGTCCTCATTTTTTTACCATTTATATACTTAAAAAACATCTTGGGGTTGGACTTGCTTTGTTCGGCAATCCGTATTTCATTTTCTATTTTAGCTAGTTTAATTGCTTTCTTGCACTCTTTATTACAACTTTTGAAGTCCCTGTAAGCCTGTTCTGTGCCTTCTGCTTTCAAAATTTTAAAAGCCCTTTTCTTTTTTTCCATTTCCCTTTTTACCTGAGCATTAAGCCATGCAGGAGTGGACCTAATTTTTTTACACTTGTTTCCTAAAGGTACCGATTTGGAAATGTTATAGTTTAATATCCCTTTAAAAGTGGTCCACATCTGCTCAGTATCTTTACCTAGAAACAGTTCCCCCCAGTCTATGAGCAGGAGCGATTCCTTTAAAAGCATAAAATTAGCTTTCCTAAAGTTAAAAGTTTTTGTTAAGCCAGTGCACTTTAGTTTTCTGCAACCTATATTAAATGACACTATATCATGGTCACTATCCCCTAAGCTTCCCATTACCTTCATCTCCAAAATGAGCTCTGGGTTATTAGATATCACCAGATCCAACAACGCATTCTTTCTAGTAGGAACTTCTACCATCTGTGAAAGAAAATGCTCATATAGGAAATTTAAGAACTTTATACCTTTTGAGGTGCTGGCAGTTCCATTACTCCAATCTATTTCAGGGTAGTTAAAATCCCCCATAACCAGAACATGCCCCATACCAGCAGCCTTCGCCAACTGCATATGGAGATTCATTTCCACCTCTTCCCCGGCATTTGGCGGCTTATAACACACTCCAACAATTAATTTACCTACCTTCTTGCTTCCTGTACACAGTTCCACCCATAATGTTTCTGCCGCATCGTTTGCTCCCCCATCTATTCCATCTTTTAAATTTGGCTTCAATTCCTGTTTAACATACATACATACTCCTCCTCCTTTCTTATTAACTCGGTCATGTCTAAATAAGGAGTACCCTTCAATATTTACTGTCCAGTCGTGTGGAATTCATTTAAGCCATGATTCTGCTATACCAATTACATCATACCTTTCCTTTAGAGCTATATTTCAAGTTCGCCGGTTTTTTCAGCCAGACTCCTTGCATTTGTAAACATACATTTTAGATTATCAATTGATTTACTTCCATACATGGTCGTACATGCCCTCCTATCTCTATGCTCCCCCTCCTCCTCCTTCTCCTCCCTCGTTGTGTTACTAGCCCCCAGATCCCTAACTTCTCTATTACCCCGTGTAGTTAAACTCCCTCCCCCCCCATACTAGTTTTAAAATCTCCTCCAACCCCCTAGCCATCTTTCCCCAAAACAGTTGCAATCACCATTGAGGTGCAATCCGTCCCTACTAAAGGCTGTAGCCAACGAAAAGTCAGCCAGTTCTCTAAAAAACCAAACCCCATCTCCTTACACCACTCTTTAGCCACGCATTTATACTCCTGAGCTCCCGTTGCCTCCCTAGCGTAGCACGTGGCTGCGGTAGTATTTCGAAATCACTACCCGGAGGTCTTGCTTTAACTTGGCCCCTAATTCTCGGAAATCATTTTTAAGGCACCTCACTCCTCTAAATTGTCATGGCACCAATGTGAACCAAGACCGCCGGGTCACTCCCAGCCCCAACCAATAATCTGTCTACACGATCCACCACATGTCGAACCTAGCACAGGCAGACAAAACCACTGTTCGGCATGCAGGGTCCTGGCGACAGATTACCCTATCTACCCTTCCAATAATAGATCCCCTACCACTACCCCACCTGTCTATCCTTCCTAGCCCCCAGTTCTCCCTCCCTTGTATTGGAGATGGCCGTCCCCTGGGTGCTCAAGGGAAAGGCCCGCTCCATACATGGCTTCGAGCCATCGTCCTCCACATCTTCACCTAAAATGGCAAATCGTTTGGATCGACCGCTGGGAAGAAGCCCCATCCTTCCGTCCCCTACTTCCCCTGGTGACCTTACAAATCTATCTTCCTTCTCCACCTTTCTGCCCCATCTCCACCCACCAGTTTACTGGCCCCGCCAGTACCTGCATTTCCCCCAGGTTTGCCAAGTCTGCAATGCTGCAAGTTTACCCCTTAGACTCTGTACCTCAGATTCCAAATGGGCAACCCACTCACATCTGACACATACATAGGTCCCCTGGCGGCTGCTCCAAGATCCCATACATGCGGGAGGATGCACATTGCGCGGGCCCCAACAAAACTGTCCATACTAAACAGCAATACACAGCAGAGACACAGCAGAGAAATAGTGTGTCTAACGCTTTCTTGTTTTAAACGCTTTAGTTTTTAACGCGTCAATTCTTTAAAAACAGAAAAATCTCTTAAAACAGGAAATCGCAGAGCTAATCGCTCATGGGAAGGCCTTAAATGAGGTTCAAAACCAACCAGAGCCAACAGGCCTCAGCCAATTTAAACCAATAGTTACACCCCCATCCAATCAGAGAGAGAGAGAGAAAAAAAAAAAAAACCCTTTCCTTGTGTTCCTACCAGCCCCCGCTCCACAGGTAACAGTGTTTTTTTAACACAAGATTTGTTTTAGTAATCCAGTGCTTTGAGTTTACTCAAACAATTCCTACCACCTTATTCAAGCAGTAAGTAGTAAAAAAAATAAAATACACTAGTGATTAATTACTTCACACAGGCACCCTCCTAGAAATAAATAGTGTTAGGTTAGTACATTTACTAGGCTGCAACCACAGTTAATAAACGCTTTAGTTTTTTAACGCTGTCAATTCTCTTAAAAACAGAAAAATCTCTTTAAAACAGGAAACGCTCAGCGATTGGGGTGAGGGGTATGTCCAGTGGGGCCAAGCCTCCCTTGCCCACAACAATGGTGGCAAACCGCAGTGGACATTATGTAAACCAGTACCCCCATCGCCTTCTTGCCTTGTGTGGCAAACTACTATTAGGGGAATGTGGCCAAGTGGTGGTGTGTAATGGCATTAATGGTAAGGTATATACAATTATAAGTACCAGATAATAGCTAGCTAAATAGTATGGGTATTTTAATTTTTCAAATAAAAATTGATTATGAATCTATCTGAATAATTTGATATATGAAAAATAAAGCCCAAAAACATTTTTTTTTTCAGAACTGTTTTATATATATATATATATATAATATGGATTTTTTTTTAAAAACTATTTACAAAAAATAAACAAACAAAACAAAAAAAAGGGGGGTTACTGGGGTGCCCTCTCTCCAGTCTGGTCAGGGGCGGTCCAGGCGGCGGTCCAGGCGCCGCCACATGTGGCGCATTTCCCGCCGCATGCCTGCTGTAGTTTGTGGAGGAAGATATTGAGAGAATTGTGGTGGAAGATGTTCGAGCACATTTCCTAAAGCACCATGCGGTAGATGCAATTTTGCACCAGATAACTACTTACACATACATGGTACTGCAATGCTATAATGTTGCGGTATGTCATAAAGGAAAAGCTCAGTATAAGACATCATTTTTCTAAAATTCTTAGTTTATTATGCATTCCTAGTTATGGTAACAGTGATTTCTACTGATTGGCGTGGATGGGTGACACATGCTTAGATCTCTACTGACCAACTGAATCAAACCAGGGACTGGGTCAAGGGCAAGAACATAACGTGCTCTATTAGGGGTCCTGCAAACCGGAAGTCATTATTTCCGTTGATTTATTTATACACAGACACAATGCTGATTGCTGAATGGGCAGATTAAGGTATTGGGATGGATAAATACTGCTCTTTTTTCCTTAAAAGTATATATATTATCACTGAACTTCCACTTAAAGCGATATTATTGCATCATGGGGGATCACTGATAAACAGCAGTAGTAATGCTGACATAAAACATTAAGTTTATTGCTAAATGTATCAGAACATTCTTGGTTTGTATCACTAGGACTGTGCTACATACAAAATTTTTTGGAAGTGGTGCAGCCCCCATAAAGCATCGCATCAAACCACAGTACCCAATGTTGCATCATGTAGCGTGGATTTACACTGGGAAAATACAGATATTAAAGTCTTGTATATAACATTTCATTAACGTTGCATTGATTACTTACGATTCTCAAGCATGGCGCCAGAGTGACTGGAGAGGCAGGAGGTGCTGGAGGGGGTGGAGAGGGTGGAGGCCTGGAGGGGCTGGAGAGGGTGGAGGGGGTGGAGAGGGTGGAGGGCCTGTAGAGGCTGGTCCTGCTTCTAGAAAAAAAAATGTTTTATTTCAACAATCCCCGTCCAAACCATTAGTAATTATATAAGAACATTTCCTAAAAGGCTATGTAGTGAACATTCTTGGATAATTTGGACGTTTGGACCGAATTGTGACTTAAGCTTAAAAACTGAGGGACAAGATACAGCCCAAACAATGGGGAGTTGGGACAATAAATGGGAATGAGAAATGAGAAGCTCTGTCTCTCAAGCCAAATTAAAGATTTGTTTCCTTTTTTATTTTCGAAAATTTTTATCAGTGAAATAATAAAATTCATTAATTATCAATGATAATTTCACTAATTATTTGCTGACAATCAAGGTCAATAAAAAGATTAAAAAATTGCTTAGGATGCACTACGTGTCTGGCTGGCCCGGTTCCCTCTTCTTGGGGCGGTGGACTGCCCGGTGGGGGCGATGGTGAGCTCGGAGGGGCAAGGGACTGCCCGGAGGGGGCAATGGGCTGCCCGTAGCTGAGGGCTAGTTGGTGGTAGTGCTAAGAAAAAAAAAAGGAAATTTATTTTAACTTTCACTGTCATTAAATGTTCAAATACATTTACTAAAACAATTCTGGAGAAGTTGTCAAAAATTATTGCAAACATTTGGATAAAGGGCTTGGACATATCAACGTGTTAAAAAGCACACAATAGTGTGGCACAATTAATGTGATCCTCAATTTTGCACAATTTGCTATCGTACTGCACTCACATGGCAATACACATGAGGCACACGGAAACACGCGCTGTTTCTGGAGGGCTCGTGTGCGCTGTAATGTGGCCTTGGACAAATGAAAAATTTAGAAAAATGTTTTTTTCAATAGGCGCACTTACATTTTCCTCTGGGCGGACGGTGGTGGGGGTGGGGTATCGAGGAAGATTCCCCTGCAAATTAAAATAAAAAAATACATAATGAATGATATATCTAAAGGAAATATTAATTATATACTTTGAATTCTGCTTGAAAATACAGATAAATAAGGCAATATTAGTTTCTTTAAAAGTCAATCATATTCTATGGCAATGATTTCATACCTTATTCTGGCAAGTACTTATTTTATGGTGGTAGCCACGGAAAGGGAAAAGTTGGTTGGGTGTAGGGGAGCATCAGTAGCGTGTGTACTTGGATCTGTATAGATTTGTGGGTAACACACATTTTTATTTTGGAGTGTTAAATCAATTTTTAATTGATCAACATTTTATTTTTGACTTTACTTTCCCTTCAAATAGGGCTGCCATGTAACTAAAAGGGTGGGTCAGTAAAGTGTGTTTAACTGTGTCTATGTGTGGGTATCAGTGGATTTATAAGATAAAAAAGAAATCAATTTTTAATGATCGATTCATTTTTAACTTTACTTAGCCTTTAAATAGGCTGCCATGGAAATGGAAGGGTGGGCCACCAAGTGTGTTTACCTGTGTCTATGTGTGGGTATCATTTTAAATTTATAGGTGTGTATGTTAAATAAAGTCACTTTTCAGTGATTTATTTTTGACTTTACTTACCCTTTAAATAGGGCTGATATTGAATAATACAAGAATAATAATAATGTAATAACAAGTTAACCAGTGAATGAGAAATACAAAGAACTTGGATCTCTCTTCTCAAGCCAAATTAAGGATTATTGATGTTTTTAAAACATATATATATAAATATGTTTTTGTCAGAAGGAATTAAAATATTTTACTAGTATATTAATACAGTAAATAATAAAAAGTACTTGCCTTCTATCATTTGCCGAACGGCAGCCACATATTGAGGCCTCTGCCTCTTGAGTGTTGACCACTGTCTTGGAGGTAGAGACAGTGGTCTGGTATCCGAAGCGTCGCAGGATGCGGCGCTGTAGCCCTCCATTATTCTGCGCCTCCGGCGCCGCACATGATGGGTGCCAGGGGGGAAATCATCATACCCCGCAGGAGGTAGTTCAGGGCATATGTTGCCTTGCAGCACTGGCCATTTTGATAGGCAGGAAGTTCCGGTTCTGTTTTTACGAAAATCCTCGTTTTACGGAAATCCTCGTTTTTACGGAGATTCGCGACTTACGGAAATCCTCGGTTTTCGGAGTTCCTCGTTTTACGGAGTTCCTCGTTTTTACGGAAATCCTCGTTTTTCGGAAATCAGGTATTTTCGAAAAATACGTTCTCGCTAGCGGACTGTAATTTTTATGTATGTAGGCATTGATACGTGTTTCTAAGGACATACCCAGGTCCCTGAGTGATTAAGTTAACATTACCAAGGCTATTTAGACCACTTTTAATGCGGATTTTGCCGAACTTTTCATTTTAATACGTTTTAACGGTGCCGCTCGCGGATTTTCGAATTTACGGATTTTTCGAAAATCCGGGATCCTCGGCGGACCGGATTTTTCGAAGTTCGGACATCTCTAAATAGGATATGAATTTTTTACTTGAGTGAACTAATCCGAAATTAAATGAATCAAATACTGGATATATTTTGCTTTATTCTAAACAACACTGGAAACCCAAATGGTAAATTCCATGGGAGGAATTTTAGTTTTCCATAATTGTGGTTTCTGTTTCCAAACAAATGGCAAAAAGGACACATCATTCCAACTTTACACATTTAAAATAAGTTTTTGTTACTATAATGATGACTAATCCTTGTTTTCTTGTCATTGCCCAAGAATCTTCTAAATCTGTTGGTTTATCTATAGAAGAATAAAGGCTGCTTAATTGGATTGTAAATTGTAATTGGATGTGAATACTGTTCAAAATGAATTATTATTACAATTTAGGAAAACGTAATTAATATTAATATTGTTTTCTTACTCACTGTTATATGGAGGGGGTCCTTAGTCTTCTGACTCCACTGCAAAGAAGTCCAATTATATCCAAGAAAAAATGAGAAGAGTATCCTCCAAGTATGTGATATATATATGTGTATATATGTGTATATATATCATTTATTACCCCTTGTACACAACACGGCAACTGTGCCCTTTCTCAAGCCTTCACACATATTAAGAGGTATAAATTTTCGACTTCTTTGCAGTGGAGTCAGAAGACTAAGGACTCCATATAACAGTGAGTGGTGATCTGGATTCATTCTTTTTCATTTTAACGGAGAGCTGTCACCTGCTCGGAGATAAATAGAATTCCATGAAAGGTTAAAATAATAATAATGACATCTATTAAATATTACAAAATGGACAGGGCATTGTGATTTCATTTTCATTGGCAAAATTAATTAAATGTTTGTTGACTCTCCATATACGGAGAAAAACCAGGTGGATAAAAACTATACTGAATACTTAGGTATGTTGAGACTTCCTAACAAGGTCTGTTTTGTGAACCCATCAGGATTGCGTATTCCTACATATAAGTAGGTACAAATCTAATGACTAAATCAAACCTCTAATTCTAACAAACTAATGTTCCAGCGGCTCCTTGATTAAATGTGATGAAAGAGAAATGAAATAGTTTGCCAATCAACAAAATTAGTTGTATTTGAAGACAATTCCTTGTTGATTAAAACAAGACAAAGCAGAGTATTTATAATTGTAACAATTGCATTTCAGACATTACTGGGCTTGATATCAGAAATCCTGGCTTTGCCGGTGGCCAGACTAGCTGAAGGTCACCAGCCAAATAAACTCCAGTTTAATAACGTTTGCAACCAATAAGGCTTGCGCAGAATGTATTACAAACAATTATAGTTAGTGATTGCTGGCTGTGGGTTACTACGCAAGTCTTTTACAGTGAAAGCTAATTGTCTCATCGTATATGGGACGTTAGCAGCAAACTGTAGATTGAACCTGAATTAAGGATTGAGTGAATGTCACCTATGAATCAAATAGTGTCAGCGATTTGTCTTTCTTTCAGTGTCCGTTCCAAACACACAACCAGTAAATGTTCTTTACTGACACTGATACCCTGTATCTCTCCCTGCCCAAAGACATTGACACCCCCTTCTCCTCACTGCCTATCGGTACTGATAGCCTTAACCCCCTGTATCTCTAGGAAACTGCTTTGTCATACCCTGTACCCCTAAAGACCTTATGCCTTTACCCCTAACAACTCCCTAGCACTGATATGCCTTTACCTTCAAGTATGACCACTGAATCCTCCTACCAGACACCAATAGCCCTGTAACCATCACTGCCTGACACTGCTTCCCCATTTATCTTCAAGGCTCTATTTATATTCATGGCCATAGCCATTAAAATCCATTTACCCCGACATTGATACACCTGTACCGGTCATGTCCCTGGCATTGATACTTCATCACAATTTTCCCCAACATAATTTTCTTCTTTCAACCAAAAAGACAACAGCATCAAAAAGGGTTAATGTCATTTTATTAGTTTCCTGTTAAATCTTTGTATAAAAAATGCATTTAATTCTGTGTGATAGTCTTTTAGTTTGTGGGATCAAGCTCAAAATAAATACCAAACAAAAAACAACAAGATTAAATTGTTCCAGTAAGAAATATTTTATTCTCTGGCAAAGAGGAATTGTTTGAATAGAAATGTTCCCTGCCTCGGGTTTCTTGTTTGAACACCTTATTTCCAGAACGATCCACAGACATCCCAAACTGACCTTTTTGGTCTTTGTTTTCCATTTTTAGTGTCACCCACTGCAGTCTGTATTCATATGGGAGAGGATCATGGCCTGTTACAACCAACCACATGGGATTTTTATGTCATTGTTCGTCAACTCATTTGGGAGAAGGTACAGTGAAGGGGGTCGCAGTAGACTTTATACAGAAGTTTTGCTGTCTCATTCCTGATTCTGGTGTGTAAAGGTTATCAGGTTGTACACTGCTAGTTGCGATGCAAGCCTAGTTTGAGGCAGAACTAAACTTTTAAAAATTCACAGATCCAGTGGAACTTTGGAAATTTCAAGGGAGGAGGAGATTGTGGGATTTTGTCGAAACAATGTTCGAAATGCCGACAATTAAACATTGTTGAAAATCCAACATTGCCGTTAAAATAAAAAATTCGGGGTCAAAAATGTGTGAAATTCTGCGAATTATAATGTCATAAATTGGTTTCTTCATTTCATCATTGTAACCTGCCAACACAATGAGTTATGCAACTTAACTATAAAAAAAAACCATTGATGCCATTTAGGAATGTTTACCTTTGTGCATATATACGCAATGGTTTATACTTTACTTTTTATATCATTCCATGGTTAGAAACTTAAAACACAGGGAAAAGTCAGGGATTTTATTGTGGAATATTCAGCCTCTGATTCAACACATTTTACCCTAGTTAGTAATCTTTAAAGTATCATTTACTATAGTCTTCAAGGCATGACTTACTGCTCTTTGCAGCTTTGCTCAATGGCATTTGTTTGCAAAATGATTTTTATTTGATTGGATGATCTTTTATACATATAATAGGATAAGGGGGATTACATGTGTGCCTGGCAGGGAGACACAGCTATATTTCAATTGACTGTGTGCACAGTCTACCCTGTGTGGGAGAACTGGGGTTTTAAGTTTTTAGCCCATTAACAGTTAAGTTGACAATACACATTAATGTACAGTATGTGTACCAACAGATCCCATTAAAATCTATTGGTACATTGGGGTACCTGCATATATGGCCCCTACCGATCTTCATACACGGTATGGGGATCATTCGGACATGCACTTACACACACGGCCAATCGTATCGGCTCCCTCTATGACGAACAAGAAAATTTTCCATGGAAAGATGCCAATGGGTTTGTCAGGTACAGTATGTGTATGCGCACTTTTATGGTCTTATACCTTTACCTTATATCTGGAGTTTACTCTGGAACCATGTCCCAAAGGTAATTTTAGGGTCGGTATTACAGGGTCACTAAGTAGAAAAGGCAGCTAGAAAGCTTAGGGAGAGAGGGGTCACTACACTAACCTACCACAATTAACATTTGGCTAGTACAGATACAGCACTGTGTGCATGTATATATTCATGTCTGATAAATGTCATTATCACAGCTCAGACTGTGTTTGAAAGTCTCTATCTCTGTAAAATAATGATGCTGCCATAAACTTTAAAATATGATCGCTATTTTACAACACCCATTTTACCATTATTGGCCCCTGCATAGAACTGATATATCTTCATATAAAGATCTGAGATTATTGCAGTTTTTCAGATTTTTTCAAGGATGCCAAAAAAAAAAGAAGCCAGATGCCTAAGCGAATTAAAAGTCTAGCGAATCCTTAGAGAAAGCCAAAGGGATCCATTATATTAAATCACAAACTGTAAACTTCCTAAGAAATCCTTCAGAATCTTGCCCACAAATGGTTGGTAAAATGTTTTTGGATACAGTTTGCAGACAGTGGGTCCTCTTCCACTTTCCCCCAAGGCTTTCAGAGAGCAGGTGTTACATTCGAGCTTGCTTATAATCATACAGGGTGTTGAATGCTTTAGTTTTTTATGTCTTTACACAACATTATCAAGAAATGTCGCAGCCAAAAAGACGAGGGGCATATGGTGTTGCTTTGAAACCAAATCAAACCACCTTTTAAATTAAACATTTATAAGCAACCATGGAGATTTTATAAAAACAAGCACAGGTTTTATAATGGCAGAACCAGTGCTACAAAATAACAGTATGGGCAACTTTTACATGCAAAACCACAGATGTTTATGCCCTGAGCTATGAATGGGTTCCAGCCACAACAGTAACTCAATGTTTATCTTGTATCAAGTACAAATAAGGGAACTGAACATTACAAAGAGCAGCTTATGTTTTTAATCACTGAATTATACTCTTCTACCACCCATATGCGATAATTATGGTAAGAATAGGGATGGGAAGGTGATGATAGGGTCGCTTACAGTATACTTTTTTCTGATTTATTAACGAGATAGTAGAAAAACCTATAATAAATAAAATAGTGTCTCACTTTATTTCCCCGTAACCAAATTGCTATTATTACTTTATTGCATGTCCACCCCCCAAACTAAAATTTTATATGTTGCAGGAAATGGCCAAAACTTCAACCTCGAAGGTTTATAGAACTCAAAGCTGTCCCCAAATGTACTTACCAGCCTTCATTCCCTCACTGCCTTCTGCCTGTCTTCTGTGCCTTTTCCATGCACAGAAGAAAGCAGAAGGTGTCGACCAGCATCTGCTCCTGTGATTGGATAAGGCGTGATGCCTTGGCCAATCCACAGGAACAGATGCTTGTTGAGCCCCTTTGTTTGCTTCTGTGCACGGAAGCAAGCACTGAAGACAAGCAGAAGGCAGCGAGGGGAACAAAGGCTGGTAAGTACATTTGGGGATCTATAAATCTTTCGAGGTCGAGGATTATGGCCATTTCCTACAACATATAAAATTTTAGTTTGGGGGTGGACATACCCTTAAATTATAAGCATTCTATTAATGCTTATGATTAATTAATTATTACTATAAATTACAGAGGTTGCTCTCCTCCCCTTCTAAATGAGCATTTAGTTGTCCATGACAAAAAATTTTTTTAAAAATGAAAAGTACGGGGCAGGGAGGTGATTGATTATTATTAGCTACAGCAGTTTCACCTGCCAGGTTTGTGCCCTGGGCCTTCCTGCATTAACGATAGTAATGAAGCATTTAAGAAGTCTGGCAGAAGCAGTTTTTTTTTCTAACTGCTGCGCCGCATTGAAATAATATTGGGAGGTAGAAAATATAATCCTACTTCCCTGCCCCATGCACTTTTTAAACATTTTTTTAAAATTTATAAGCACCATTAGTTCTTTTAAAAGGGTGCATAACCCATCTGACAGATGGGTTGTGCATCCTTAGATATGGAAATAAAGGCAGAAAACGCTATGAAATAAATATAAATATATTTTACTTCTGTTGGGTTGGTCCTCTATATTTTAGTTGAACATCCTTCATGGTGTAATGATCAATGGAAATACAGCTTATTTGTACATGTGATCATCTAAACATCCCCACAGAAACTGATTACGAGGAGCGTGAGGGGGGTCTGTAAACTATAGAAACCAATCAGGTTTGAGTTAATTCATTTTATTTTGGAAACAGAGATTGCAAGTGGCTGTATTATTCAGGGCACCCATTACCGAGAAATCATTATTCTCTGTTTTTGCTTCTAACTATGGTAAATACTATTTGATTTATAATTTAAAGGTCCTGACAACATTTCAAACAGCTAACTATAATCACCACTTCTCCCCCAGGCATTTACATAAATCATATTTGGGCAAAACTATGATATTATTATAATAAACTATTGATATAAATCTATGTGAATGTGATTTCCAGCATTCATCTAAAAAATACGTCATATATTAAAGATGGGGTCCGGATCCGACACAGAGCCCCTTGGTTCTGAAATCCGGAATTTACATTGGAAATCAGCGGATAGTTTGGATTTTGGGGACTTTGGAATGTATTTTCGAGGGTTGATGGATGTTATTTTCTGTAACTCTCTAAAAAAAATTTGAAAGTTCTACAACCCTAAAAAATACGACCCTAAAAAAGAAACTCAAAAGTAGTTTCCAATCGTTATTTTTTGTGGGTTATCGAACACTCAAGGTGTTTTTTAAGGGTACCAAAAAATATATATATTCTATATATATTATATTCTGAGACAGCCCGAATCTCGGGTGGGGAAACATGAAACCTAACCAGTAAAGCGTGTTTGCTTATTACAGACCTGAGAGTGGTCCTTCATTTCACAGTATTGTGTATAATATATATATATATATATAATAATATATATATATATATATATATATATAATATACAGATTGTGGAGCAATTCAATTAGGCTAGTTACATTTAGCAGAATTGCTACTGATCTGGTCAAACATTTATACAACATAGAAAAGATAATCAATGCACATTCCTAGGTCCCATACAATATCATATATCTGCACAATGGCATCCATTATAAACAAAGTTTAATATGATATGTATGGGGTCTAGGAATGTGCATTCATATTCTTTCTATGTTTGTATAAATGTTTGACCAGATCAGTAGCACTTCCACTAAATGTAGTTGTAAATTAGCCTAATTGGAGTGCTTCCACAATCCTTGTATGTATGTATTATTGGGAGGCTGGTTAAGCCTCCATGTGGTAATAGCACCCCCAACACGCCCTTTTGGGAGGTCCTATGCCTTTACTATAAAGCACTGGATGGCCTCTTCCCTCATTTTAAAAAGCCAAAGGCTGGGGGGAAGTGAAAGAACCTGTTATATTGATCCCGTGTGTAAGAATGAGAAATGCAAAAAGTTTGCTAAAAGTAATGTAAAAAAAGGTTAGAAGTTAGGACGTTCCAGACTGGGGTTACCTTGACGTGGTTGAAAGGCTTTTCATTCATGTGATCACAGGTTGTATACTAAAACCCTTGTTTATAAGGTATGCCAGTGTGCAGATAATATGATATTGTATGGGGCCTAGGAAGTGCATTGATTATCTTTTCTATGTTTGATATATATATAATATACAGTATATATACAGTATGTTGGGGCGGAGGAAAACGTTGAACATTAACCATTCCGTTGGAATAAAGACCTTTCGGTTCTTCGCAAAGTCCTGTGAGTGCCGCCGTATTTGCAGAATACGTATATGTTGGGATCGTGCACCCAGGCTGTTGTTGATTAGGAGTGCCCACTGCCTACCACATTGTATATATATTATATATATATAATAATATAATATATATATATAATACGTCAAACCCTTAAAGAACAGTTTTGCCAAGTTCCATAATTCTGAAAATGGAACGAAACTTCCGGGTTTTGGCTGTCTCTAGTCATATTTATAACTACACTTGCAGTGATGTTGGATGCATGAATTAACCCTTTAGGTGTGGGGTTTAAAGGAACCGCAGTGATGTTTGAATTAATGGATAACCCTTAGGGTCATATTTGAATATACATAAGAGAGCAGTAAAGTGTGCACATAATGAGGAGATGCAACATATTTCCTTAACATAACAAATCTGCACTCATTCCTGCGTGTTGTATTATCCACTTGCGACCATTAATACAGTATGGAAACAAGTATAGCAAGTTGCACTAAAATATAGTGCAAGATGAATGCCAAAAGATGAAGCATCGTTGTGCTTTGTTATTTCAAAAGAAATGAGCAGGCACACAAATGACCCCCCCATCTATTTCTACAGCGTGAAAACTTTAAGGTGAACTGTGGCTACAAAAATGACTTTAGGTAAATTGGTAGGAATTGCTTTCTGATTATTTACTTTTATTATTTTTTTTACTAGTTTTGAAGATATTTATATTTTTCGCAGCTCTTGCACTTCCTGCTTCCTGCTCTGAAACCATGTAGCCCCTCCCCTTGGCAGCCCTCTTGCAGGCCCCCTTGGCCCCCCCTTGCGCATCTCCTTGGCCCTTTCATTTGCAACCCCACTGGGCCCAGCCCACAGTGGTTCTGTGGCCCCGCCATGCATGGATGCCGTAGCCCTCCCTACTCAGACTCAGAACCAAACGCCCCTACAGAAAAAATGTGTAAAAAACTGCCTTTTTAGGCAGGGTGAGAACCTGAAAAGGCTGTTTTTTCAACAGTGGGAGAGTAGGGCTGTAGATTCCCTTACCTTTCCCTTTCCTGTGGGGATCTTCACACCGCAGAAGGGGGGGACTTCTGTTTCCTCACACCCCTCACACACTGTGAAGTCTGAGGCTTTGCTCGCGGCGGGGAGGTGGAGGAGAGCCTTTGGAATGTCACAGTCATCTCCCACCCATTAACTTTCTCATTAGTAATTTCTTTATATCTTGAGCTGTGAAGCACGTAGAGAGATGGTTGATGGCTCGTTTATAGGTAGAAAAATCAAACTTGTCTGGAGACCACATTTCCCCTAGTTAACTAAAAATTACTTTTCTTCGTTACTGGGTTGTGTTAACCTTACCAAAAAGTGGTCTGAATAGAACTTGTATAAAAATGTTGTGGTTTACTGCTCCTTTAAGGAGAAAACATTTCTAGTGATATTGAAATGAAAGTATGATTAATAGATAGAAACAAATTGATTCAATTAGATCAGGGATTTGAAAATTGGGCCCTCCCGATAACTCCCGACTGGAATGGCTTCTGTTGCTGGGGGTTGCAGCTTCTAAACATCTTAAGGGGTTTTTGATACCTGAATTAGATAGTAATCGCAAACACCATTACAATTCTTATAACATTAAATTCAATGAAACGATAGCAAGAGGATTAAAACTCTTTTTAAATCCACATGTTGGTAATAGAAGGTCCTTCCAAAAAACCTTCAAAAATAACCCAGAGAAAAGCCAGGCAGACCAGCAAATGCCATACAACCTAAATTCTTGCTAAACGGATGGACAAAACATTCCATGATGCGAATGGACTAAATCATTCTTTTTGTACGGTTTTGTATAAACCCGCCTACCTTTCCCTCTACTGAATGAAAAAAAAAAAAGATCCAATGGACCGGCTGGCCACGAATATCATTGCTATGATGAAAAAGCACGTTATGTTATCCAAAAATGTAAATTCAGCAAGAGAAAAAAAAGAAATTCTGTTTACAGAACGCTTTGCCTGATTAACATCACCCATGTATTACTTTAGGACTTTTACAGGAAAGACTGGCATATTCTACCACAAATAAAGTACTCGTGAACGTTACAGTGCTTTCCAGTGGCGGGATAGAAATAATAGAATGTTCTTACCCCTTTTCAGAGGAGTGAACGGAACCAGAGGTAGATTCATTTTCAATTTTAGATTATATTGCATATTAGATTAACATCAAACGCTATTTGAAAGGGGAACTAAAGTGCCAGTATAAACGAGCTTGGGTGGCTTCTAACATTTACCAGCTGTGCCTTTCCATCAGCAGCATTGTGGAGAAATTCCCTTTGGTGTGCCACCAACAAGATACAATCTGCACATGCCCCCATCTATTCCATCTTTTAAATTTGGCTTCAATTCCTGTTTAACATACATACATACTCCTCCTCCTTTCTTATTAACTCGGTCATGTCTAAATAAGGAGTACCCTTCAATATTTACTGTCCAGTCGTGTGAATCATTAAGCCATGATTCTGCTATACCAATTACATCATACCTTTCCTTTAGAGCTATTATTTCAAGTTTGCCGGTTTTTCCAGCCAGACTCCTTGCATTTGTAAACATACATTTTAGATTATCAATTGATTTACCTCCATACATGGTCGTACATGCCTCCTTATCCTCTATGCTCCCCCCTCTTCCTTCTCCTCCCTCCGTTGTGTTACTAGCCCCCAGATCCCTAACTTCTCTATCTACCCCTGTGTAGTTAAACGTTCCCCCCCCCCCCCATACCTAGTTTAAAATCTCCTCCAACCCCCTAGCCATCTTCTCTCCCAAAACAGTTGCACCATCACCATTGAGGTGCAATCCGTCACTACTAAAGAGCCTGTAGCCAACAGAAAAGTCAGCCCAGTTCTCTAAAAACCCAAACCCCATCTCCTTACACCACTCTCTTAGCCACGCATTTATACTCCTGAGCTCCCGTTGCCTCCCTAGCGTAGCACGTGGCTGCGGTAGTATTTCTGAAATCACTACCCTGGAGGTCCTTGCTTTTAACTTGGCCCCTAATTCTCGGAAATCATTTTTAAGGACCTCACCTCCACCTCTAACTTTGTCATTGGCACCAATGTGAACCAAGACCGCCGGGTCACTCCCAGCCCCACCCAATAATCTGTCTACACGATCCACCACATGTCGAACCCTAGCACCAGGCAGACAACACACTGTTCGGCATGCAGGGTCCTGGCGACAGATTACCCTATCTACCCTTCTAATAATAGAATCCCCTACCACTACCACCTGTCTATCCTTCCTAGCCCCCAGTTCTCCCTCCCTTGTATTGGAGATGGCCGTCCCCTGGGTGCTCAAGGGAAAGGCCCGCTCCATACATGCTGCTTCCGAGCCATCGTCCTCCACATCTTCACCTAAAATGGCAAATCTGTTGGGATCGACCAGCTGGGAAGAAGCCCCCCTATCCTTCCGTCCCCTACTTCCCCTGGTGACCCTTACAAATCTATCTTCCTTCTCCACCTTATCTGCCCCATCTCCACCCACCAGTTTACTGGCCCCTGCCAGTACCTGCATTTCCCCCAGGTTTGCCAAGTCCTGCAATGCTGCAAGTTTACCCCTTAGACTCTGTACCTCAGATTCCAAATGGGCAACCCACTCACATCTGACACATACATAGGTCCCCTGGGGCGGCTGCTCCAAGATCCCATACATGCGGCAGGATGCACATTGCGCGGCCCCAACAAAACTGTCCATACTAAACAGCAATACACAGCAGAGACACAGCAGAGAAATAGTGTTGTTCTTAAACGCTTTCTTGTTTTAAACGCTTTAGTTTTTTAACGCTGTCAATTCTCTTAAAAACAGAAAAATCTCTTTAAAACAGGAAATCGCTCAGAGCTAATCGCTCATGGGAAAGGCCTTAAATGAGGTTCAAAACCAACCAGAGCCAACAGGCCTCAGCCAATTTAAACCAATTAGTTACACCCACATCCAATCAGAGAGAGAGAAAAAAAAAAAAACCCTTTCCTTTGTTTCCTACCAGCCCCCGCTCCACAGGTAACAGGTTTTTTAAACACAAGTATTTGTTTAGTAATCCAGTGCTTTGAGTTTACTCAAACAATTCCTACCACCTTATTCAAGCAGTAAGTAGTAAAAAAAATAAAAATACACTAGTGATTAATTACTTACACAGGCACCCTCCTAGAAATAATAGTGTTAGGTTAGTACATTTACTAGGCTGCAACCACAGTTAATAAACGCTTTAGTTTTTTAACGCTGTCAATTCTCTTAAAAACAGAAAAATCTCTTTAAAAAACAGGAAATCGCTCAGCGATTGGGGTGAGGGGTATGTCCAGTGGGGCCAAGCCTCCCTTGCCCACACACAATGGTGGCAAACCGCAGTGGACATTATGTAAACCAGTACCCCCATCGCCTTCTTGCCTTGTTGTGTGCAAACTACTATATAGGGGAATGTGGCCAATGTGGTGTGTGTAATGGCATTAATGGTAAGGTATATACAATTATAAGTACCAGATATATAGCTAGCTAAATAGATATGTGTATTTTAATTTTTCAAATAAAAATTGATTATGAATCTATCTGAATATTTGATATATCGAAAAATAAAGCCCAAAAACATTTTTTTTTTCAGAACTGTTTTTATATATATTATATAATATATATGGATTTTTTTTTAAAAACTATTTACAAAAAAAACAAACAAACAAAAAAAAGGGGGTTACTGGGGTGCCCTCCTCTCCAGTCTGGTCAGGCGGCGGTCCAGGCGGCGGTCCAGGCGCCGCACATGTGGCGCATTTCCCGCCGCATGCTCTGTAGTTCTGTGGAGGAAGATATTGAGAGAATTGTGGTGAAGATGTTCGAGCACATTTCCTAAAGCACCATGCGGTAGATGCAATTTTGCACCAGATAACTACTTACACATACATGGTACTGCAATGCTATAATGTTGCGGTATGTCATAAAAAGGAAAGCTCAGTATAAGACATCATTATTTCTAAAATTCTTAGTTTATATTATGCATACCTAGTTATGGTAACAGTGATTTCTACTGATTGGCTGTTGGATGGGTTACACATGCTTAGATCTCTACTGACCAACTGAATCAACCCAGGGACTGGGTCAAGGGCAAGACCATAACGGTCTCTATTAGGGGTCCTGCAAACAGGAAGTCATTATTTCCGTTGCATTTATTTATACACAGACACAATGCTGATTGCTGAATGGGCAGATTAAGGTAATTGGGATGGATAAATACTGCTCTTTTTTCCTTAAAAGTATATATATTATCACTGAACTTCCACTTAAAGCGATATTATTGCATCATGGGGGATCACTGATAAACAGCAGTAGGTAATGCTGACATAAAACATTACGTTTATTGCTAAATTGTATCAGAACATTCTTGGTTTTGTATCACTAGGACTGTGCTACATACAAAATTTTTTGGAAGTGGTGCAGCCCCCATAAAAGCATCGTCAAACCCACAGTACCCAATGTTGCATCATGTAGCGTGGATTTTACACTGGGAAAATACAGATATTAATAGTCTTGTATATAACATTTCATTAACGTTGCATATGATTTACTTACGATTCTCAAGCATGGCCGCCAGAGTGACTGGAGAGGCAGGAGGTGCTGGAGGGGCTGGAGAGGGTGGAGGGCCTGGAGGGGCTGGAGAGGGTGGAGGGGGTGGAGAGGGTGGAGGGCCTGTAGAGGCTGGTCCTGCTTCTAGAAAAAAAAATGTTTTATTTCAACAATCCCCGTCCAATCCATTAGTAATATATTATAAGAACATTTCCTAAAAGGCTATGTAGTGAACATTTCTTGGATAATTTTGGACGTTTGGACCGAATTTCGTGACTTAAGCTTAAAAACTGAGGGACAAGATACAGCCCAAACAATGGGGAGTTGGGGACAATAAATGGGAATGAGAAATGAGAAGCTCTGTCTCTCAAGCCAAATTAATAGATTTGTTTCCTTTTTTATTTTCGAAAATTTTTATCAGTGAAATAATAAAATTCAATTAATTATCAATGATAATTTCACTAATTATTTGCTGACAATCAAGGTCAATAAAAAGATTAAAAAATTGCTTAGGATGCACTTACGTGTCTGGCTGGTGCCCGGTTCCTCCTCTTCTTGGGGCGGTGGACTGCCCGGTGGGGGCGATGGTGAGCTCGGAGGGGGCAAGGGACTGCCCGGAGGGGGCAATGGGCTGCCCGTAGCCTGAGGGCTAGTTGGTGGTAGTGCTAAGAAAAAAAAAGGAAATTTATTTTAACTTTCACTGTCATTAAATGTTCAAATACATTTACTAAAACAATTCTCGGAGAAGTTGTCAAAAATTATGCAAACATTTGGATAAAGGGCTTGGACATATCAACGTGTTAAAAAGCACACAATAGTGTGGCACAATTAATGTGATCCTCAATTTTTGCACAATTATGCTATCGTACTGCACTCACATGGCAATACACATGAGCGCACCGGAAACACGCGCTTGTTTCTGGAGGGCTCGTGTGCGCTGTAATGTGGCCTTGGACAAATGAAAGATTTAGAAAAATGTTTTTTTTTCAATAGGCTGCACTTACATTCTTCCTCTGGCGGGGACGGTGGTGGGGGTGGGGTATCCGAGGAAGATTCCCCTGCAAATTAAAATAAAAAAATACATAATGAATGATATATCTAAAGGAAATATTTAATTATATACTTTGAATTCTGCTTGAAAATACAGATTAAATAAGGCAATATTTAGTTTCTTTAAAAGTCAATCATATTTCTATGGCAATGATTTCATACCTTATTCTGGCTAAGTACTTATATTTTTATTGTGTGTAGCCACGGAAAGGGAAAAGTTGGTTGGGTGTAGGGGAGCATCAGTAGCTGTGTGTACTTGTATCTGTATAGATTTTGTGGGTAACACAACATTTTTAATTTTGGAGTGTATAAATCAATTTTTAATAATTGATCAACATTTTATTTTTGACTTTACTTTCCCTTCAAATAGGGCTGCCATGTAACTAAAAGGGTGGGTCAGTAAAGTGTGTTTAACTGTGTCTATGTGTGGGTATCAGTGTGCATTTATAAGATAAAAAGAAATCAATTTTTAATGATCGATTTCATTTTTAACTTTACTTAGCCTTTAAATAAGGCTGCCATGGAAATGGAAGGGTGGGCCACCAAGTGTGTTTACCTGTGTCTATGTGTGGGTATCATTTTAAATTTATAGGTGTTATGTTAAATAAAGTCACTTTTCAGTGATTTATTTTTTGACTTTACTTACCCTTTAAATAGGGCTGATATTGAATAATACAAGAATAATAATAATGTAATAACAAGTATAACCAGTGAATGAGAAATACAAAGAACTTGGATCTCTCTCTCTCAAGCCAAATTTAAGGATTATTGATGTTTTTAAAAACATATATATATATAAATATGTTTTTGTCAGAAGTGAATTAAAATATTTTACTACGTATTATAATACAGTAATATAATAAAAAGTATACTTGCCTTCTATCATTTGCCGAACGGCAGCCACATATTGAGGCCTCTGCCTCTTGAGGTCTGACCACTGTCTCTGGAGGGTAGAGACAGTGGTCTGGTATCCGAAGCGTCGCAGGATGCGGCGCTGTAGCCCCTCCATTATTCTGCGCCTCCGGCGCCGCACATGATGGGTGCCAGGGGGGAAATCATCATACCCCCTGAGCAGGAGGTAGTTCAGGGCATATAGTTGCCTTGCAGCACTGGCCATTTTGATAGGCAGGAAGTTCCGGTTCCTCGTTTTTACGAAAATCCTCGTTTTTACGGAAATCCTCGTTTTTACGGAGATTCGCGGACTTACGGAAATCCTCGGTTTTACGGAGTTCCTCGTTTTTACGGAGTTCCTCGTTTTTACGGAAATCCTCGTTTTTACGGAAATCAGCGTATTTTCGAAAAATACTGTTCTCGCTAGCGGACTGTAATTTTTATGTATTGTAGGCATTGATACGTGTTTCTAAGGACATTACCCAGGTCCCTGAGTGATTAAGTTAACATTACCAAGGCTATTTAGACCACTTTTAATGCGGATTTTGCCGAACTTTCATTTTAATACGTTTTAACGGGTCCGCTCGCGGATTTTCGAATTTACGGATTTTTTCGAAAATCCGCGGATCCTCGCGCGGACCGGATTTTTCGAAGTTCGGACATCTCTAAATAGGATATGAATTTTTTACCTTGATGTGAACTAATCCGAATATTAAATAGAATCAAATACTGGATATTTTGCTTTTATTCTAAACAACACTGGAAACCCAAATGGCTAAATTCCATGGGAGGAATTTTAGTTTTCCATAATTTGTGGTTTTCTGTTTCCAAACAAATGGCAAAAAGGACACACATCATTCCAACTTTACACATTTAAAATAAGTTTTTGTACTTATAATGATGACTAATCCTTGTTTTTCTTGTCATGCCCAAGAACTTCTATAAAATCTGTTGGTTTTATCTATAGAAGAAATAAAGGCTGCTTAATTGGATTGTAAATTGTAAATTGGATGTGAATACTGTTCAAAATGAATTATTATTACAATTTAGGGAAAACGTAATTAATATTAATATTGTTTTCTTACTCACTGTTATATGGAGGGGAGGTCCTTAGTCTTCTGACTCCACTGCAAAGAAGTCCAATTATTATCCAAGAAAAAATGAGAAGAGTATCCTCCAAGTATGTGTATATATATGTGTATATATGTGTATATATATCATTTATTTACCCCTCTGTACACAACACGGCAACTGTGCCCTTTCTCAAGCCTTTTTCACACATATTAAGAGGATTAAATTTTTCGACTTCTTTGCAGTGGAGTCAGAAGACTAAGGACCTCCATATAACAGTGAGTGGTGATCTGGATTCATTCTTTTTCATTTTAACGGAGAGCTGTCACCTGCTCGGAGATAAATAGAATTCCATGAAAGGTAAAATAATAATAATGACATCTATTAATACTATTAACAAATGGACAGGGCATTGTGATTTCATTATTCATTGGCAAAATTAATTAAATGTTTGTTTGACTCTCCATATACGGAGAAAAACCAGGTGGATAAAAACTATACTGAATACTTAGGTATGTTTGAGACTTCCCTAACAAGGTCTGTTTTGTGAACCCATCAGGATTGCGTATTCCTACATATAAGTAGGTACAAATCTAATAGACTAAATCAAACCTCTAATTCTAACAACTAAATGTTCCAGCGGCCTTTTGATTAAATGTGATGAAAGAGAAATGAAATAGTTTGCCAATCAACAAAATTAGTTGTATTTGTAAGACAATTCCTTGTTGATTAAAACAATGACAAAGCAGTATTTATAATTGTAAACATTTAGCATTTCAGACATTACTGGGCTGTGATATCAGAAATCCTGGCTTTGCCGGTGGCCAGACTAGCTGAAGGTCACCAGCCAAATAAACTCCAGTTTAATAACGTCTTGCAACCAATCAAGGGCTTGCGTTCAAGAATGTATTACAACAATTATAGTTAGTGATTGCTGGCTGTGGGTTACTACGCAAGTCTTTTATACAGTGAAAGCTAATTGTCTCATCGTATATGGGACGTTAGCAGCAAACTGTAGATTGAACCTGAATTAAAGGATTGAGTGAATGTCACCCTATGAATCAAATAGTGTCAGCGATCTTGTCTTTCTTTCCAGTGTCCGTTCCAAACACCAACCAGTAAATGTTCTTTACTGACACTGATACCCTGTATCTCTCCCTGCCCAAAGACATTGACACCCCCTTTTCTCCTCACTGCCTATCGGTACTGATAGCCTTAACCCCCTGTATCTCTAGGCAACTGCTTTACTGTCATACCCCTGTACCCCTAAAGACATTTATGCCTTTACCCCTAACAACTCCCTAGCACTGATATGCCTTTACCTTCAAGTATTGACCACTGAATCCCTCACTACCAGACACCAATAGCCCTGTAACCATCACTGCCTGACACTGCTTCCCCCATTTATCTTCAAGGCTCTATTTATATTCATGGCCATAGCCATTAAAATCCATTTACCCCGACATTGATACACCTGTACCGGTCATGTCCCCCTGGCATTGATACTTCATCACAATTTTCCCCAACATAATTTTCTTCTTTCAACCAAAAAGACAACAGCATCAAAAGGGTTAATGTCATTTTAGATGTTTCCTGTTAAATCTTTGTATAAAAAATGCATTTAATTCTGTGTGATAGTCTTTTAGTTTGTGGGATCAAGCTCAAAATAAATACCAAACAACAAAAACACAAGATTAAAATTGTTCCAGTAAGAAATATTTTATTCTCTGGCAAAGAGGAATTGTTTTGAATAGAAATGTTCCCTTGCCTCGGGTTTCTTGTTTGAACACATTATTTCTCCAGAAACGATCCACAGACATCCCAAACTGACCTTTTTGGTCTTTGTTTTCCATTTTTAGTGTCACCCACTGCAGTCTGTTATTCATATGGGAGAGGAATCATGGCCTGTTACAACCAACCACATGGGATTTTTATGTCATTGTTCGTCAACTCATTTGGGAGAAGTGTACAGTGAAGGGGGTCTGCAGTAGACTTTATACAGAAGTTTTGCTGTTCTCATTCCTGATTCTGGTGTGTAAAGGGTTATCAGGTTGTACACTGCTAGTTGCGATGCAAGCCTAGTTTTGAGGCAGAACTAAAACTTTTAAAAATTCACAGATCCAGTGGAACTTTGGAAATTTTCAAGGGGAGGGAGATTGTGGGATTTTGTCGAAAAGCAATGTTCGAAATGCCGACAATTAAACATTGTTGAAAATCCAACATGTGCCGTTAAAATAAAAAATTCGGGGTCAAAAAGTTGAAATTCTGTCGAATTATAATGTCATAAATTGGTTTCTTTCATTTCATCATTGTAACCTGCCAACACAATGAGTTATGCAACTTAACTATAAAAAAAAACCATTGATGCCAGTTTAGGAATGTTTTACCTTTGTGCAATATATACGCAATGTTTTAATACTTTACTTTTTATATCATTCCATGGTTAGAAACTTAAAACACAGGGAAAATGTCAGGGATTTTATTGTGGAATATTCAGCCTCTGATTCAACACATTTTACCCTAGTTAGTAATCTTAAAAGTATCATTTACTATAGTCTTCAAGGCATGACTTACTGCTCTTTGCAGCCTTTGCTCAATGGCATTTGTTTTGCAAAATGATTTTTATTTTGATTGGATGATCTTTTATACATATAAATAGGATAAGGGGGATATACATGTGTGCCTGGCAGGGAGACAACAGCTTATATTTCAATTGACTGTGTGCACAGTCTACCCTGCTGTTGGGAGAACTGGGGTTTTAAGTTTAGCCCATTAACAGTTAAGTTGACAATACACATTAAAATTGTACAGTATGTGTACCAACAGATCCCATTAAAATCTATTGGTACATTGGGTACCTGCATATATGGCCCCTACCGATCTTCATACACGGTATGGGGATCATTCGGACATGCACTTACACACACGGCCAATCGTATCGGCTCCCTCTACTGACGAACAATGAAAATTTTCCATTTGGAATGATGCCAATGGGTTTGTCAGGTATCAGTAATGTGTATGCGCACTTTTATGGTCTTATACCTTTACCTTATATCTGGAGTTTACTCTTGGAACCATGTCCCAAAGGTAATTTTAGGGTCGGTATTACAGGGTCACTACAGTAGAAAAGGCAGCTAGAAAGCTTAGGGAGAGAGGGGTCACTACACTAACCTACCACAATTAACATTTGGCTAGTACAGATACAGCACTGTGTGCATGATATATATTCATGTCTGATAAATGTCATTATCACAGCTCAGACTGTGTTTGAAAGTCTCTATCTCTGTAAAATAATGATGCTGCCATAAACTTTAAATACTGATCGCTATTTTACAACACCCATTTTTACCATTTATTGGCCCCTGTGCATAGAACTGATATATCTTTACATATAAAGATCTGAGATTTATTGCAGTTTTTCAGATTTTTTTCAAGGATGCAAAAAAAAAAAAGAAGCCAGATGCCTAAGCGAATTAAAAGTCTAGCGAATCCTTAGAGAAAGCCAAAGGGATCCATTATTAAATATCACAAACTGTAAACTTTCCTAAGAAATCCTTCAGAATCTTGCCAACAAATCGGTTGGTAAAATGTTTTTGGATACAGTTTGCAGACAGTGGGTCCTCTTCCACTTTCCCCCAAGGCTTTCAGAGAGCAGGTGTTACATTCAGAGCTTGCTTATAATCATACAGGGTGTTGAATGCTTTAGTTTTTTATGTCTTTACACAACCATTATCAAGAAATGTCAGCAGCCAAAATGACGAGGGGCATATGGTGTTGCTTTGAAACCAAATTCAAACCACCTTTTAAATTAAACATTTATAAGCAACCATGGATGATTTTATAAAAACAAGCACAGGTTTTATAATGGCAGAACCAGTGCTACAAAATAACAGTATTGGGCAACATTTTACATGCAAAACCACAGATTGCTTTATGCCCTGAGCTATGAATGGGTTCCAGCCACAACAGTAACTCAATGTTTATCTTGTATCAAGTACAAATAAGGGAACTGAACATTACAAGAGCAGCTTATGTTTTTAATCACTGAATTATTACTCTTCTACCACCCATATGCGATAATTATGGTAAGAATTAGGGATGGGAAGGTGATGATAGGGTCGCTTACAGTATACTTTTTTCTGATTTAATTAACGAGGAATAGTGGAAAAACCTATAATAAATAAAATAGTGTCTCACTTTATTTCCCCGTAACCCAAATTGCTATTTTTATTACTTTATTGCATGTCCACCCCCCAAACTAAAATTTTATATGTTGCAGGAAATGGCCATAAACTTCAACCTCGCAAGGTTTATAGAACTCAAAGCTGTCCCCAAATGTACTTACCAGCCTTCATTCCCTCACTGCCTTCTGCCTGTCTTCTGTGCCTTTTCCATGCACAGAAGACAAGCAGAAGGTGCTCGACCAGCATCTGCTCCTGTGATTGGATAAGGCGTGATGCCTTGGCCAATCACAGGAACAGATGCTTGTTGAGCCCCTTTTGTTTGCTTCTGTGCACGGAAGCAAGCACTGAAGACAAGCAGAAGGCAGCGAGGGAACAAAGGCTGGTAAGTACATTTGGGGATCTATAAATCTTTCGAGGTCGAGGATTATGGCCATTTCCTACAACATATAAAATTTTAGTTTGGGGGGTGGACATACCCTTAAATTATAAGCATTACTATTAATGCTTATGATTAATTAATTATTACTATAAATTACAGAGGTTGCCTCCTCTCCCTTCTAAATGAGCATTTAGTTGTCCATGACAAAAAAATTTTTTTAAAAATGAAAAGTACCTGGGGCAGGGAGGTAGGATTGATTATTATTAGCTACAGCAGTTTTCACCTGCCAGGTTTGTGCCCTGGGCCTTCCTGCATTAACGATAGTAATGAAGCATTTAAGAAGTCTGGCAGAAGCAGTTTTTTTTTCTAACTGCTGCGCCGCATTGAAATAATATTGGGAGGTAGAAAATACTAATCCTACTTCCCTGCCCCATGCACTTTTTAAACATTTTTTTTAAAATTTATACGCACCATTAGTTCTTTTAAAAGGGTGCATAACCCCATCTGACAGATGGGTTTGTGCATCCTTAGTAATGGACAACTAAAGGCAGAATAACGCTATGAAAATAAATATAAATATATTTTTACTTCTGTTGGGTTGGTCCTCTATATTTTAGTTGAACATCATTCATGTGTGTAATGATCAATGGAAATACAGCTTATTTGTACATGTGATCATCTGTAAACATCCCCACAGAACTGATTACGAGGAGCGTGAGGTGGGTCTCGTAAACTATAGAAACCAATCAGGTTTGAGTTAATTCATTTTTATTTTGGAAACAGAGATTGCAAGTGGCTGTAATTATTTCAGGGCACCCATTACCGAGAAATCATTATTCTCTGTTTTTGCTTCTAACTATTGTAAATACTATTGGGATTTATAATTTAAAGGTCCTGCAACACATTTCAAACAGCTAACTATAATCACCACTTCTCCCCCAGGCATTTACATAAATACATTATTTGGGCAAAACTATGATATTATTATAATAAACTATTGATATAAATCTATGTGAATGTGATTTCCAGCATTCATCTAAAAAATACGTCATATTAAAAGATGGGGTCCGGATCCGACACAGAGCCCCTTGGTTCTGAAATCCGGAATTTACATTGGAAATCAGCGGATAGTTTGGATTTTGGGACTTTGGAATGTATTTTCGAGGGTTGATGTATGTTATTTTCTGTAACTCTCTAAAAAAAATTTGAAAGTTCTACAACCCTAAAAAATACGACCCTAAAAAAGAAACTCAAAAGTAGTTTCCAATCGTATTTTTTTTGTGGGTTATCGAACACTCAAGGTTGTTTTTAAGGGTTACCAAAAAATATATATATACTATATATATATATATTCTGAAGACAGCCCGAATCTCGGGTGGAAACATGTAAACCTACACCAGTAAAGCGTGTTTGCTTATTCACAAGACCTGAGAGTGCGTCCTTCATTTCACAGATATTGTGTATATATATATATATATATATATATATATATATATATATATATATATATATATATATATATACAAGGATTGTGGAAGCAATTCAATTAGGCTAGTTACATTTAGCAGAATTGCTACTGATCTGGTCAAACATTTATACAAACATAGAAAAGATAATCAATGCACATTCCTAGGTCCCATACAATATCATATTATCTGCACACTGGCATACATTATAAACAAAGTTTAATATGATATTGTATGGGGTCTAGGAATGTGCATTCATTATCTTTTCTATGTTTGTATAAATGTTTTGACCAGATCAGTAGCACTTCCACTAAATGTAGTTGTAAATTAGCCTAATTGGAGTGCTTCCACAATCCTTGTATTGTATGTATTTATTGGGAGGCTTGGTTAAGCCTCCATGTGGTAATAGCACCCCCAACACGCCCCTTTTATGGGAGGTCCTATGCCTTTACTATAAAGCACTGGATGGCCTCTTCCCTCATTTTAAAAAGCCAAAGGGCTGGGGGGAAGTGAAAGAACCTGTTATATTGATCCAGTGTGTAAGAATGAGAAATGCAAAAGTTTGCTAAAAGTAATGTAAAAAAAGGTTAGAAGTTAGGACGTTCCAGACTGGGGTTACCTTGACGTGGTTGAAAGGCTTTTCATTCATGTGATCACAGTAATGTATACTAAAACCCCTTTGTTTATAAGGTATGCCAGTGTGCAGATAATATGATATTGTATGGGGCCTAGGAATGTGCATTGATTATCTTTTCTATGTTTGTATATATATATATATATACAGTATATATACAGTATGTTTGGGGCGGAAACATGTTAACCATTCCGTTGGAATAAAGACCTTTCGGTTCTTCGCAAAGTCCTGTGAGTGCCGCCGTTATTTGCAGAATACGTATATGTTGGGATCGTGCACCCAGGCTGTTGTTGATTAGGAGTGCCCACTGCCTACCACATTGCTATATATATATATATATATATATATATATATATATATATATATATATAATACGCTTCAAACCCTTAAAAGAACGTTTTTGCCAAGTTCCATAATTCTGAAAATGGAACGAAACTTCCGGGTTTTGGCTGTCTCTAGTCATATTTTATAACTACCATTGCAGTGATGTTGGATGCATGAATTAACCCTTTAGGTGTGGGGTTTAAAAGGAACTGCAGTGATGTTGAATTAATGGATAACCCTTTAGGGTCATATTTGAATATACATAAGAGAGCCAGTAAAGTGTGCACATAATGAGGAGATGCAACATATTTCCTTAACATAACAAATCTGCACTCATTCCTGCGATGTATTATCCACTTTGCGACCATTAATACAGTATGGAAACAAGTATAGCAAGTTGCTACTAAAATATAGTGCAAGATGAATGCAAAAGATGAAGCATCGTTTGTGCTTTGTTATTTTCAAAAGAAATGAGCAGGCAGCACAAATGACCCCCCCATCTTATTCTACAGCGTGAGAAAACTTTAAGGTGAACTGTGGTACAAAAATGACTTTAGGTAAATTGGTAGGAATTGCTTTCCTGATTATTTACTTTTATTATTTTTTTTACATAGTTTTGAAGATATTTATATTTTTTCGCCAGATTCTCTGCACTTCCTGCTTCCTGCTCTGAAACCATGTAGCCCCTCCCCTTGCAGCCTCCTCTTGCAGGCCCCCCTTGGCCCCTTCCCTTGCAGCATCTCCTTGGCCCTTTCATTTGCAACCCCACTTGGCCCAGCCCACACGTGGTTCTGTGGCCCCGCCCATGCATGGATGCCGTAGCCCCTCCCTACTCAGACCTCAGAACCAAACCGCCCCTACAGAAAACTGTGTAAAAACTGCCTTTTTAGGCAGAGTGAGAACCTGAAAAGGCTGTTTTCACACAGTGGGAGAGTAGGGCTGTAGATTCCCTTACCTTTCCCTTTCCTGTGGGGATCTTCACACAGCAGGAAGGGGGGGACTTCCTGTTTCCCTCACACCCCTCACACACTGTGAAGTCTGAGGCTTTGCTCGCCGGCGGGGAGGTGGAGGAGCAGCCTTTGGAATGTCACATGTCATCCTCCCACCCATTAACTTTCTCATTAGTAATTTCTTTATATCTTGAGCTGTGAAGCACGTAGAGAGATGGTTGATGGCTCGTTTATAAGGTAGGAAAAATCAACTTGTCTGGAGACCACATTTCCCCCTAAGTTACTAAAAAATACTTTTCTTCTTGTTAACTGGTGTGTTTAACCTTACCAAAAAGTGGTCTGAATAGAACTTGTTATAAAAATGTTGTGGTTTACTGCTCCTTTAAGGAGAAAACATTTCTAGTGATATTGAAAATGAAAGTATGATTAATAGATAGAAACAAATTTGATTCAATTAGATCAGGGATTTGAAAATTGTGGCCCTCCCGATAACTCCCTGACTGGAATGGCTTCTAGTTTGCTGGGGGTTGCAGCTTCTAAACATCTTAAGGGGTTTTTGATATCCCTGAATTAGATAGTAATCGCAAACACCATTACAATCTTATAACATTAAATTCAATGAAACGATAGCAGATGGATTAAAACTCTTTTTAAATCCACATGTTGTGTAATAGAAGGTCCTTCCAAAATAACCTTTCAAAAATAACCCAGAGAAGCCAGGCAGACCAGCAAATGCCAATACAACCTAAATTCTTGCTAAACGGATGGACAAACATTCCATGATGCGAATGGACTAATCATTTCTTTTTTGTACGGTTTTGTATAAACCGCCTACCTTTCCAGTCTACTGAAAATGAAAAAAAAAAAGATCCAATGGACCGGCTGGCACCGAATACATCTGCTATGATGAAAATAGCACGTTATTTATCCAAAAATGTAAATCTCAGCAAGAGAAAAAAAAAGAAATTCTGTTTACAGAACGCTTTGCCATGGATTCATACATCACCCACTGTATACATTTAGACTTTTACAGGAAATGACTGGCATATTCTTACCACAAATAAAGTACTCCGTGAACGTTTACAGTGCCTTTTCCAGTTGGCAGGGATAGAAATAATAGAATGTTCTTACCCCTTTTTCAGAGGAGTGAACGGAACCAGATGTAGATTTCATTTTCAATTTTAGATTTAATCTGCATATTATATTTAACATCAAACGCTATTTGAAAGGGGACTAAAGCTGCAGTATAAACGAGCTTGGGTGGCTTCTAACATTTCACCAGCTGTGCCTTTCCATCAGCAGCATTGTGGAGAAATTCCCATTTTGTGTGCCACCAACAAGATACAAATCTGCACATGCTCAGTAAGGTCTCAAGCCCCTCCTTCTCCTCCCCTAAATTCTAGCCAGCCAATGACTAGCGACCACTACCTAAACTAAGTTGAGCCAATTAAACAAATTTAGGAGATATAAAAATGTGCTGTTTTTAGAGCCTCATTTATATTATTGCTTTAAAGCACATGTCCACCCCCAAAACTATAATTTAACTCACTACTGGCCCCACTCTATAGTTTAAAATAAACCTTACCTTACATATCAGCTCCTTATGGTTCTCCTGCTATGCCTTATCAAAGTCCAGGAAACTGAAGATTCCAAGCTGCCAGTCCTTGCTGCTTTCTCATCCCCCCACCCCCACTGCAGAGAGAAGGGCTCTGTAAGTAGAAATCTGGGGATTTTTTTAAAGAAATATTGCTAACACTGACTGCTAAATAGTGATGAATCCCTGTTTCAAAACAAGCCTGGTTTTAAAGTGTAAATTTCAAACATTTTTAGATTGGTTGGACATTTTAAAATTTCAAGGTGCAGAATTTTGTGAAATTTTGCCCAAAATTTGAAATGCATTGTCACAAATTCAAAATGTGCTGTGGAAAATGTAAAATTTGGGATCTTCAAAAATTTTGCTTTAAGAGTGGAATTTTTGGTTAATTTCTTCTGCTAATTGGCTATCCCAGATTACAAATAATTCTTTGTTGTAATTTAGGATCTTTTGTGTTTTCATAAACTTTTACTTCTGTGCATATTTACATTTTTAGAGATAGACATTAGAGATAGCCAAACTCAATGAAAGACGTTCCAATTGCAGGTTCATGGATTTTTGAAGTCAGGAGTTAAAATAAATCTGAAAGTTCCTCCTACTGAAAGTATAAATAGCAATGGTAACTGACTCAGTGACCTGGAAAATTGTCTGGGGAAAATGTATAAATTTAGATCTTTAAAAAAAAACACTGTCCAGTGTCGAAAACTTCATGTGTTTACTGTTTTGGCATTCTGCATAGTATTTTACAGATTTATAGTGTTAATTTTTAAATTCAAAATGGTTTTTTTTTGGAAATTTGGAAATTCTCAATTGTTTCATAATTAACAAAAATAGTTCCGCTAGCTATTAGCTGGCGTTGAAAGTGCCGCAATAAAATGCTGATTTTGGCATGTTAACTTTCGTGTTAGCCACGCAGCTGCCACAAGGAAGGAGTGTAAGTCACGCTAACTAATATAACATTGGTTAGCATGACTTCAACTCCAAAACAGAAGCGATGGTGCATTGCTCTGAATGACATTTATTAATGAGTGATATTAGAAAATACTGAAAAAAATATGATATGGTCGTAAAAAATAATCATAAATAGAGATGGACCAGGACGAACCTGGTTCCAAATTGGATTTCACAGATCCTCCAGAACTCGGACTTTGTGGATTTACAAATTTTTAGGATTTTTCCGATCAAAACAATCAAGAATTTTCAAATTTAAAAATCGAAAATTGCCAATATTTCTATAATTTTTATTTTATAATATCGAAAATTTTCAAAATTTATACAAATCTCGAAACTACTACAGAGAATGCCAAAACAGGAAGCCCACGAATTTTCCATTATGGTGGGGTTTTTTTTATTTTAAACATTTTGGCCATTGATATGTGTCCCTTTGGGTATTGATTAATGGCTCATGCCCCTGAGCCATTTACAGTAAGTTTCCATTGCAATTTATACCTTAAAGGGTAACTGGGGTCTCGAATTCTTCCAAACTAGTAAGAATTATATATAAAGCCTTCCATCACACCTTCAAAATAAAACCTAAATCATATCTCTAGATAAAATTTGCGAGAAGTTATTGCTGGAAAGGTTCAGTAATATTACTTCATGCTTGAACTCTACTATTCAACCATGTGACCAGCTTGTAGTCATGTGACCAGCCTGTCTGCATTAATAGGCTCCCCTTCTCAACTGTCAATTTTTTCCTCAGGTACTTCCTGATTTCCCCAGCATTATGTCTTAACTGAGCATGCTTCTCCCCTGGGACGGACGGGTGGGGCAGAGGTCAGGTGTTGTCATTTTAAAGGAAATACTGCAAGCTTTCATTGAACTCTCACTTGTTTTGAGACCATAGTTGCCATTTAATTTTAGGCAAAAGTTTGAGACTTTTTAACTCTTATTGACTTCAATGGGTCTACTGGCAAATGTTCAGATTTTTTAGAAAATCTGCAAATTTGCGAGTCCTTCATTAGATCATATATACTTTAGAGCAGGGATTCTCAAACAGCGTGCCTTTAGATGTTTGAAAACTGCAACTCCCAGCATTCCTCAATTACAAAAGAAAGCTAGTAAATGCTGGGAATTGTAGTTCTCAAACATCTGGAGGAAACCCGTTTGAGAATCCCTGCTTTAGACTTCATTCCCAATCATAAACACCTGGTTATAAAGTGATGCCCCCTTTTATTAGGAGTGGCTATAACTGGGATGACACTTGGGAAGATAGGTGGTAGAACTAAACCTTCCCATTTGCCACTTACTGAAAAAGCGTGTCTTCGAACTTTGAGATGTTCTGAAAAATATTTCAGATTGCTGTTAGATGATATGCTGGTTTGGAAGCCAAGTAGCAGCCAGGTGCATTTCTTTTATTTTTTTAACGCTCATCTTAAATAAACTATTTTAATCCAACTCAGACAACATGTATTTCTCTGCATTTATTGAGTATACAATACTAGCTTTGAAACACAATAAGTTAAATACCAGAAACCTTTTGTATTGCAGGACACTGAATGTCTTACTTATCAATATACAGCTGATGTAATTTACATTATAGTAGTTACAATTTAGAGAAGGGAAATAAAAAGTGATTTAAATCTATCATTGTTTAGATATGATAGAAACAAGAGTTGAAGCCTAATTTAAAAGATAAAAAAACTATTTGTATATGTGATAAGTTCTGAAGTAATATGGGTGACGCTGTGCATAGACAGAAGTTGGGTAAATTATCTGTAGGTGTGTGTTACAACCCACCAAATGCTAGTGAAGAGGAAGAAATTCGCCTCCAAAAGTTTGTGGCATGTTGTAGTCCCATTGAAGAAGAGGGACTGCCAACATTTTAAAAGGTGTCAAGTTCCTAAATGTGCAACATGCGTACTATAGTATTGAAAAAAAAGTTGGGAGCTAAAAGCGGAGGGGGGTGATCACGAGTTTATAGTTTATAAGTTTATAGGTTTCTCTCCTGGCTCCTTTTACATCAATCTAAAAATGAGGAACGACATAGCTCATTTACCTCGCATTCTTCAATTAATAGGATCAAGGATATGTTTGCTTTTTGAGTGAACCTATCCTTTTAGTTTAGTTCTCCTAAAAATAAGAAATGTCAAAATGACAAGTGTTTCCAGATCTTAAAAACTCTATAAGTTTTACTGTATTGCAATTCTTTATACAAGAGCCCTCCATCATGTAGGTTTAACAAATATAATCCTCACCCCATAAAGAGAGCTCATAACTCACATTTAGAGACAACGTGATGAAAGGGATATGTTATTACACTCAAGTTACTTAATTTGGTTTCTTAAACACAGTGCTGTTGTGTATTTAATGCTCCAGTGAAGCATGTGTAAATTCACTGCTGGAAGTTGAACCATAATTAGCTACATGTCAATAAGATGACAGCTTTGCAATATGATCTAATTGGCTGGCATAAACCTTTCCTGGAAATTGTCAAAAATATTGTTTTTTAAATAATTTGCTGTCTTCATCATGGTACGGCATAGACTTTAAGATGGGGAGGTAGTAATGGGTTGTGACTATCAAAAAATATTCTGCATATTCAACATATGTAAAGTTTATTATATAGTATCCCTGTACCAACCAGAACTACAGTATATGTATTAATACCAGTAATTCTCAGTATTATATAGTATCCCTGTACCAACCAGTACTACAGTATATGTATTAATACCAGTAATTCTCAGTATTATATAGTATCCCTGTACCAACCAGAACTACAGTATATGTATTAATACCAGTAATTCTCAGTATTATATAGTATCCCTGTACCAACCAGAACTACAGTATATGTATTAATACCAGTAATTCTCAGTATTATATAGTATCCCTGTACCAACCAGTACTACAGTATATGTATTAATACCAGTAATTCTAGTATTATATAGTATCCCTGTACCAACCAGAACACAGTATATGTATTAATACCAGTAATTCTCAGTATATATAGTATCCCTGTACCAACCAGAACTACAGTATATGTATTAATACCAGTAATTCTCAGTATTATACAGTATCCCTGTACCAACCAGAACTACAGTATATGTATTAATACCAGTAATTCTCAATATTATATAGTATCCCTGTACCAACCAGAACTACAGTATATGTATTAATACCAGTAATTCTCATTATACAGTATCCCTGTACCAACCAGAACTACAGTATATGTATTAATACCAGTAATTCTCAATATTATATAGTATCCCCGTACCAACCAGAACTACAGTATATCTATTAATACCAGTAATTCTCAATATTATATAGTATCCCTGTACCAACCAGAACTACAGTATATGCATTAATACCAGTATTTCTAAACATTATATAGTATCCCTGTACCAACCAGAACTACAGTATATGTATTAATACCAGTAATTCTCAATATTATATAGTATCCCTGTACCAACCAGAACTACAGTATATGTATTAATAACAGTAATTCTCAATATTATATTGTATCCCTGTACCAACCAGTACTACAGTATATGTATTAATACCAGTAATTCTCAATATTATATAGTATCCCTGTACCAACCAGAACTACAGTATATGTATTAATACCAGTAATACTCAATATTATATAGTATCGCTGTACCAACCAGAACTACAATATATGTATTAATACCAGTAATTCCCAATATTATATAGTATCCCTGTACCACTGTACCAACCAGAACTACAGTATAAGTATTAATACCAGTAATTCTCAATATTATATAATATCCTGTACCAACCAGAACTACAGTATAAGTATTAATACCAGTAATTCTCAATATTATATAGTATCCCCATACCAACCAGAACTACAGTATATGTATTAATACCAGTAATTCTCAATATTATATAGTATCCCCGTACCAACCAGAACTACAATATATGTATTAATACCAGTAATTCTCAATATTATATAGTATCCCCGTACCAACCAGTACTACAATATATGTATTAATACCAGTAATTCTCAATATTATATAGTATCCCTGTACGAACCAGAACAACAGTATATGTATTAATACCAGTAATTCTCAATATTTTTTAGTTTTAGAAACTTATCCAGGCCACTTTTAAAGCTATTCAATGAACTTGCCATTACCACATCTGCTGGAAGACAATTCCACAGTTTTACCGTTCTGTAACCTTTCCTAACCTGAAGTTGAAAGTTCTTTTCTTACAATTTTAAATAGGTCATATCCTCTGATATGACCTATTAGTGAACAATGCACCAGAGAGTTTATTATATGGCCTATTTATATATTTGTGTACATTTTTCATATCCCCACGCAAAGATAAACAGCCCTAACTTGTCTAATCTGCCTGCATAGTCGAACCCCTCCATTCCCCTTATTAATTTAGTTGCCCTTCTCTGAACTGCTTCCATTTCCAAGATGTCCTATTTGTATATGTGATTCCAAAACTGCACCGCATATTCCAAATGAGGCCTTACCAGAGCTTTGTAAATAGGGAGGAAAATCTCTATTCCCCTCTTTATACAAGACAATATCTTGCTAGCTCTAGCTTGGCCTGGCATTGTTTGCTACAGCGAAGTCTATTATCTACCAGAACCCCCAAATCTTTTTCATGTGCAGGATCAGCTGAAATTAACAGACATGTCCAATTGAACTTTTATCTAATTTGGACACAGGTTTTAACAATATTGTTTGGTCAATGCAAAGAAAGTGCCACTGATATTTTAACCCAATCAACTGAAATATCACAAAATCGGTTGACAAGGTAAAAATATTGCCTTGTGTGTACCTAGTCTTACGTGGTCAAAAGTCACGGGACAAAGAATACACCCCATTATTACTTGTTGTTAATTAGCCTTAGCAAAGTGTGGACACGCTTGGGGGTCGTGGGTCTGTGTCATAATCGAAAGTGTGTACAAAGCTTTACTCTAGTTTTCTATAGCAACTTGACTGTAAAGGTCTGTCGTGTCATCCAAAGTCACATGACCATGCCTGGTTTCCTTGGAAACAGCCAGGTGATCAGATGCAAACAAATGATTTCTAGCAAAGGCCAAATAAAAAAATGAGAAAATCTAAATCAAGGCTGTACTAGACATATAGTTGTGTGATAAAGTTCCAATTAAAATGGAGGGAATTATCTATTTATTTGTCGTATAATTTGTGGTCATGGTCATACGATTTGATTGTAAATTTCCAATCGTGGTCCTACAATTGTGATCTCAGTCATACAATTATGATTGTGATAGTAATTGTACGATCGCCTATACACTACCATTGCGGATGCACTTTTCTATAACCCATGGCAGCGGATCTTATTTTACTCAAGCTTTCTACTGTAACTTAAATGAAAATGTTTTCTGTGATGTCATCCAAAGTCACATGCCTGATCATGTGAATTATCTGAAAAAGTTTTCTGTGATGTCATGCAGTCACATGGCCATGCATTACCATGGAAATAGTCAAATAATCAGATGCAAAGGCTAAATTAAAATGAAGATAAAAAGGAAAAACTATATCAAGGCTGCACTGAAAGTAAATTAATGTATGCATTTAAATATGGAGGTAAATATCTATATCTATGAAAAGATACTGTGTTAAGTGTAACTTTATGTTCTGATGGCACTTTAACCTTTTAATTAGACCACACATGCACACAGCACAGGCCGAGAAGCAATACAAGTACGCAAATGCAAAAGTGAACTGAACTATTTGAGACAAACCAGTTCTTCTTAGAAATGATCCTTGGGAGTTTCAGCTCTAAATCACAGCTTATTTGGCTGTCTGTATAGCAGGAACATTATCTAGAAAAATCAAGTTCTAACTGAAAGCATTTTGTGTTTGCAATTCGCTGCCCCAATCTGTAATAAAGTTATCACTAATATCTTTACTTTGACAGGGGGAAAAAAGAGTAGGCGATGACTTCATTACATTAGTTTAATGACTTTCTCTAAAACCTTCATTACACAATCTATTGCTTCACAATCTGGAAGAATTCAGTGGGAGAGAAAAGTCCATTTAAATGAATTTGAAAGGTTAAATATACACATTAGCAAATATCTCCATTGTGTGTGACTATGAGTTATATCTTTAATGGTAAATGGGGGTGAAATGGACCATATGTTGCCAGGGCATAACAACAGGAAGAAATATACAAAAACTGTTCATAATAATGGGAAAAAACATAACTTCCTCCCAGAACTAACTGCCATGTTATTTTTGTAATCCCTCATCCTGACTCATTTAGACTACTGTAACCTTGTGCTAGCTGGCCTTTCTGACCTCCATCTTTCTCCTTTTCCTATGATATAATGTACAGCATATTATCACTGCTGCAGGCATGGCTAACCGTTAAATTATCATACTGCCCTATTAAATAATATACTAATGGGTTTTCTGTTCTAACATTGAAAGAAGCAGTCAAAATTGCATTGCAAATGCTGTCTTGGTGGTACCTGTTTTCATTGGGCCCACAGTTTAGCCTTGGAACTGTGACTGTTAGGTTTTTTTTTTGGAAGTCTGTTTCTATTTACCAATTGTATTGCAGTTTGCTTCTTGTTAAATAAACCAATCTGTGTTTTGCCATTGAAATAATTTTTCATTAAACATCCATATTCCCTGGTGAGACATTAAAGCAAAACGTTTCTTAGGAGACGGTCATATTTTTGCAAGAAGAGAATTTTATATAATGTACATACGGTAACGTTCTAAATTCATATTAACAAATAAAGATGATACTGAAGACGAAGGCTTCTTTTCAGAGAACTGTTTTTCTATGGATATCAGATATATTTAACATTTCCTAACTGATTGAATTGTGATTTACCCATGTATAGTTTTTCATTTGAGGGATGGACTTTAGTTTAAATGTTTAAATTATATTTTAGCAATATGCTAATAGCAATGTGCTTACTTACCATAGTATTCATACTCTCTACAGTTTCCAGAACCAACTACCGTAGATAAAACCCAACAAGAAACGTAATGCCGAAGGGAAAAAAGCGCTATGGCAGGCTAAAGTGCTATGCTGGCCATTCATTAAATAGATCTATTACCCTGATTTCAGGGAATGTTGGAGGATATGCATCTGCAACATTCTCTCACAGATTGGTTTCAATCTGGCACAATCTCCCAAACTTCATGGTTATAATCAGGGTTTGGGTTTTAATGAAAGAGAAAAGATATTTTTAACCTGAAAGATGGTATATATTTCTATTTTACTGGTGTATTTACTGAACGTTATACATTTTACTGTGGTGTAGTTAATTAATTAAAACTTTTGTTTTAGATGCTATTTTATTTCTTCTGAACTAAGGGGCATATTTATAAAAATTTGTGCTAAATTTCCATCGCTGTTATTGCCGCAGTTTTCGCCAAAATCGGACTAAACATAATTTATAAAGCAGCAAAATATTACCGCTCAATCATATCTATAAAGCAGCGATAACTTATCGCTATAAGTTGTGAGGGGTCAGATTGGAAGGGGATGTGCCGTAGGGTGCACAAGTGTCCCACTAGAGGCCCCCCTCCCATGGGGGGGGTGCGCACTAGCAGGAGGGCCTCCCCCACCTCCACAGGCCCCCTCCACGAGACTTAGAAGTGCCTTTGTGGCACTGACAAGTGCCTTTTGGGGCTTAAGGGGTCCTGCAGCGAAACCGGAACCTCCTCTTTGGCACTTTTAAGTGCCCTTGTTGCACTGACAAGAACCTTTGCTGCAGGATCCCCATTGGCTCTTAAAAGAGCCCTTGTGGCTCTAATAAGAGCCTTTCTGATAAGGGGGTCCCTAAAAGGGACCTTTTTAACTCTGCTGATGTCGCCAACGCCAGACAATGTCACTGTAGCCACCAATGACACCGTCATCACCGCCATCGGTATCACTGCCGCCACCTGCGACACCTTGATCTTCTGTCACCACTCTGATCTTCTGTCACATGACTTCTGAGTTCTACGCAGGTTTGCACCTCTTCATATAGGATTGCTGAAGGAGCCAGGTGCTATTGTTTTAATGGAAAATCCACCCCTCAAATTAAAAATTGGATGTAGGTAAAAGAACAAATCAACAAAACTGCAATAGTTAAAAAGCTGATAGATATATCACTAACCTGAAATGATGCACAATGTCCCATTTCTGCTTCCTGGTTCTTCTAGTTAGCAACCGTTAGCTATGAATATGACATCACAGCCAATGACTGAATAATATTCCTCTAGCTGCCTCCTCTGAGCATGCTCAAGATCATAAACAACTCACTAAATTGCTGAAGGGTTGTGAAGAAATATAGTTGTTAACACACACCACCACTTGCTTTTCATAAGGCATCCAGGACCGTAGCAAGCATAAGGTAATGATTCCAGAGGACAAGGTAGGATATCTACACAAATTTTAAGGTGCCATTTTTTCTAAAAGATGTCATTATGAGGGGGTCCTTTAATTAAATAATGTGTAGGTGGGCCTATACATAAAAAAAGAAGGGTGAAAATAAAGCAAAATACCAAACAGAAGTCCTGGATAGTAGAGATGGCCGAACTTTCGAAAGTTCGGTCCGTTTTCAAACTTCGAACTATATGGAAAGTTCGAAAGTTCGAAAACGGACCCATTAAAGTCAATGGGAGTCAAATAGTTCGAAAAGTTCTAATGAAATACAATTAAAATATCAATGGTAACTTAATGTAAATGGCTGTGGGACCTGGAAAATGGTCTGGGGAACATGTTCCAATATCCAGGACATTCGAAAAATCAATTTTACTCTCACTCGCGCTATTTTCGAGTTTGTTTGCGCCTAGGTACCATGTACATTTTACTCGCGGATTTGATGCTCATGTATAGGTTTTAATGAACACTTTACTCGCGGATTCCATGCTCGCGTTCGCGCCTAGATACCCTGTACATTTTACTCGCGGATTCACGATGCTCGCATATAGGTTTTAATGGACACTTTACTCGCGGATTCGATGCTCGCGTTTGCGCCTAGATACCATATACATTTTACTCGCGGATTCGATGCTCGCGTATAGGTTAAAATGGGCACTTTCCTCGCGGATTCGATGTTTGCTTTTGCGCCTAGATACCATGTCCATTTTACTTGCGGATTCGATGCTAGCGTATAGGTTTTAATGAACACTTTACTCGCGGATTCCATGCTCGCGTTCGTGCCTAGATACCCTGTACATTTTACTCGCGGATTCACGATGATCGCTATAGTTTTAATGGACACTTTACTCGAGGATTCAGAACGCGTTGAGCATAGATACCATATACATTTTACTCACGGATTCGATGCTCGCGTATAGGTTTTAATGGGCACGTTACTCGCGAATTCGATGCTCGCGTATAGGTTTTAATGGACCCTTTACTCGCGAATCCAATGCTTGGTATAAATAGGCATTTTACTCGCCCATTCGAATGGTCGAACATTCGATATTTATCGAAAGTCTGAAAATATCGAGAATCCGGGTCCAGGATAGTTTGAGAAGTCCGAATTCGTTCGAATCCGGATAGTTCGGCTCGAACTCGGGTTTGAGTTCTAGTCCATCTCTACTGGATAGAGCACATTGAAAATTTCAAAAAAATCAGGTTGGTGCATGTCTAGGGCTGCTTTCAGAGACAGGTGCAAGTAATATAATTATTTATATTGTGCTTTTTAAAAATGACTTTGTGGTAAGTATAGTTTGATGATATGCTATGTTACTGTCCATTTTTTTTTACAATATATACATACATACATATATATGTTGATTTTCTGTGGACAGAATGTTCTGTGAGTACATTTCTATAAAATAGACAACAGAAGAATAACAATGTAAAATCTGTGTGTACTTTTAGGTTTTGTAGGTTTGCATGGAGGTGCTACTGTATGTTTGTTATGAAGTGTGTGCTTCCAGACTCCATTAGGGCCTGTCCAGCTACCTGCTAGATGATTAGAGAACTTTAATAAAAATTGAGGTTCAGAGGGATTTAGCTCCAGTCTTAGGTTGTATAGCTTTGCCTTGATTTAGGGAAGATCTCTAGATGCCCTATAGCAGACCCCTGCTCATTATTTGTGCAGACAGCCGAAGTGGAACTGTGCTATATACTTTAGAATAAATATTTCATGATTGCTATGTTTGCCTTTCATATTTCTGTGATGTACTAATCACTTCTTTCGTACACAGCAGGAACGTGGAAATGAATCACTGGAGGCCCCTCCCCCCGGCACCCCCATTAATGTTTTGTTAAATTCTCAAATTTTCAACACCACCTTTCGAATTCTCAACACCTTTCAAAATTGTGAACTTTTCAACATTGCATTTCAAATTTTAACATTGAATTTGAATTTTTAAAACTACCCTTTAAACTTTCACCGTATTTCAAATATTCATCGCGCATTTCAAATTTTCAACACATTTCAAATTTTCAAAATCGCATTTTGAATTTCAACACCACCTTTCAAAATTGAATCCACGCTTAATTCTGGATCAATGACTTTTTGAAACCCGCAGTTCCAACTTGGACCTAGTTTCGGCCTGAAACGTCAAATCATGCCAAATAACATTACAACATGCACTAATAGCTGAATCTGCTCCTAAATGTATTGTTCTGTTAGAAAGACTAAAGAGGGAATTGATGGAGACATCATGGATAATGGTTGAGGCCAAACACTCCAAGGGCTATTTCTTTTTGAAAGTAACCCTAAAACAAATATAGAATGTCCTAATTGCTTAAAATCTCATTCTAAAAAAGTTCAAATGAAAGTCTAGTGCACCTTTAGTCACAATAATGAAAACATGCCTTTTTGTGTGACTGCGGTATCAGGTCAAAGGTGATTTTGAGAAAATAATGACATTCTCTCCCTAAATAGTAACATGTGTTTCATCTGAACAGAAGAGCACCTCATTTTACTTAAAGGTTATGTATGTTGGGTTGTCAATATCCTACAAACAATAGTCCTACAGTCTCTATAATAAAAGTACTGTAGAAGACACAAAGCAGAAATCCCTCTGAAACGTTTCTTGATCCAAGGTTATATTATGAAACATTCTGCTCCGTTTTATCGCAAGTGTTTTTCAGCTGCATGTGTCATTGATACAGTTTTCTTTGTTTTAAGCCCTCAGTTTTATTATTTACAGCAATCCCCTGTGAACATATTAATCCTTTAATTAGACATTTGAGATCCATTTGCATGGACTTTAGCCTTATAGGCCATGCCTGTAAAATGTCATAGATTAGGGAGCTTATTGCGGTTGTATTATACTTAAGGGATCGCTGGTCCCTGAATGGATTCTTTCTTAGAGAACAGTTCCTTCTATCAGTGAACAGAATTCCCCGTATTGTTAAATCTGCATTGTGTACTTTCATTTAATAGATCTACAAATTCTGGATACATTTATACATTAGTATTATTATCTACCCACTAATCAATTCAACATACTACTAGACTGTAAATATTAACTTTTTAAAAATTTAACTCAAAGAAATTAAAATGTATCTGGGGCTCCCATCTGTCAGGTTAGCGACTTGGGCCTTCCTGTATTAAAGATGGTGCTGATGTCACTGTCAAGTCAGGAAAAGCATGCCAGTGAGAGTACATTGTAGCGGCCAATCAGATGCTATCTAACTGCAGTAACCCAGTAAAAATCATTTGATTGGTTGCTCTATATTTATAGCATAGGTATTACTTGTCCAGTTGGAATCCACTGAGAGACAATATAGCTTCAGTGCATCATGGGGTACACTAGAGTGTACCCCATGGTATAAGTACATTACCCTAACAATGTCCTATTAATGTTTCTGTCTATATTGCTGTTTTCCTGTTCTGACAGGCTTTTTATCAAGGCAAAATGAAATGGTTCCTAATTGCAATGCCATTTTATAAACATATGTACAGCTTTAACCACTAGTTTTTATGTTTAACCGTAATCTATGGAAGTTGTCATTTATTAATCAATATTAGTCATTTATAAATAGGAGAAACATTTCCTTTTGTGGGGATTGTAGAGATTTGTAGGTTTTTCCAAAATGTTTTTAATATACTGGGACGAGGAACTAGGTCAGCCATTTTGAGTCACATTATACACAGACAGTTAATTGACAGGACAAAAGTTTAATCAATTCCTTCCTTTTCAAAATTATTTTAATCATTGAAGCAAAAATCAACCCTCCTTCCCTTTAGCTATACCCAGACTAAGGACCGAAAATGTTAGGCCCTCACCCCTGGGGGTCAAACTCGGGTACCTACCCTCGGGTACTTACCCCTTTAAGAGCATGCCTACCCTCTTTAATTTTACCTAATGATTAAGCACTCTGTTAAACGCATTTTCTGCTTCTAACTTAATGTAATATAAAGCTCTATATGAACTGACAGACATGGCCTGACAAATAGAGTGATGACAAAGCATTTTTAGAAAGATGTCTGTGATTGGGGTTACCCACTCCAGATAGGAATACAAGTTCAGGTATAGAGATCTGACATAGTTTACCTGGGATGCCCTGAAGCTGCTGGTTGGAGCTATAACTCTTATCCCTGTTTCCCCTGCCATGTCTACTGTTGCAAGTGGGACTGTCAGTGTAGGGGCTGCCATCCTGATCATACTGCTCAGACACCTAAAGCTGCCTTCACACGTCCTACTCTTACCCAGCAGTGACTGGCAGTTGCCATGGTGATAGGTAAGTATACCCAATCCAATAGTTTTATTTAGAGCGGTGATTAATTTGCTCTCTTGTACTCTAAACAACATTAAAGCCTCATGTAAAGTTTATGCAGTTAATTTAGTTAATGTTGCTGAGCCTGCAGCTGTTCCTGTAAAGGCCTGATGTCAATGGCAAAGGTTGAGTGTTAAGTTGCAGTTCAACTACTACTCTAACTTGTACAACTGTCGGCTCAGCTACAATGAATACTAGTGTTTCTGTTCTATTGTTAGAACGATTACTGTTAATACTAAACATTATGTGTCTGAGGAAGGTGATGCCATACTACTACCCCTCTTGATCTGCGCTTAAGACTCGTTCGTGTGTACGAAGGTCCATTTCGGGCGATAAAGTGACAATACACGGGCCGATTATCGCCCGAAACGGACATTCCTACACATCGCGATCGCACGTGTGTATGAACCTTTAGTGTAGATACCAGGAAGAAGATGCTTTAAGGGGAAGTATATACTTATCCTATCACTGTTACTTTACAGATAGGATTTTAAATTGATTTTTCTAACGGGGTTTAAACCATCAGTGTTTATTACATTTTTATTCATTATTTTTATTTATTATTTTTATTATATTATATTCTATATTAATTTTTTATTAATTTTTATTAATTCTATTAAAGTGTCTATTAAAATTACTTTTGCTAAACAGTAACTGAATTAAAAAAAACATTACATGCTGGGTTATAATGTATCATATTATAAAGTGGAAATAAAAAAATATGTTGCCCTGGGTCACAAACCAGAAATAGGATTGGTTAATTAGAGAGGGTTTTGGAGAAGGCTTCCGTTTTCCCTTTAATAACATTTATCCCACGGTTTCCTTCAATGATAATGTATAATCAGTTGCAGAGGCTCTAGAGACAGTCAGAGATAAAATAAAATGGTGTTAGCCTTGGGATACATAGGGGGCCCTATCTTGGAATATACTTTACCTACATTCAAGGTTTCAACAAGACATAAAGGTCCATACAGGATGATCCATCCCGTGTCATTCTCTGCTGGCAATGGGGTTGTGGGATTGATAGGGACAGGGAGCTTTACTGGTAAAATCAGATAATGAGGTAACTGTACACCCATCCTGTCATTGGCTGCTGGGGTTTCATTGTGATGGATATTTTATTGTAATAAGCAGCTGCCTATGGGCTGCTCAATGTCCTGTTAAGATTTGTATAATTTCACCCTGGAATGGGTAGTTTGTATTAGATTGAGTTGTAAATAAGGTTATACGCCATTTACATTACAGCCTGTTTATCGGTCCAAAGGCCATAGAAAGAGCAGCGTATGTGACCCTATACCAGGAAGACATACAAGTCTCCCCACAAATTAAGTTTTTTTGCTATTCCACACACACAGCCCCAGCTAAACAAGTATAGATAATAATAGTATGGTACAGTGCCATAATGCCAACTCAGCATGAATCTAAAGTGCATTTCACAGACACACCAAAAAGAAATGTTCATGCGTCCCTAATCTAAAAGCTAAATGTCCATCTCCAAAGAACCAAAGTCCATGGTAGGTACCCCACAATTCTTTCTCCCCCTTGGCACACACAGTGGAAAGAGAATATATGTCACCCCAAATGGACAACTATCGCTGGGCTTGGGCTAGCTGACAAGAAGGATGTCATTGACATAAAGTCCCTCCTGGGACATTAAACTATGAACAGGTTAAGTTTTTGGCACCTGAAAAATTCCAAATGCTGCCCCCTTTGCTGCATCGCCGGAAAGTTGTGGTTTTATCATTTAAAGTGGGTGATGCTTTGTCTGGAAGTGGGTGTGGCTTGTCCAGAAGTGGGAGGAGCTTTATACACCTGACTGGTAAATGATGCCCACAGTGACTGGTTAATGATGCCCAGAATTGATTTTTGATTTGCAGGGCTAACAAGCATTGATTTTGATCAAATGAATTGCCAATCAGAAGAGAGGGGGAGGAGTGCTAGCTGCATTCTGTTGTGCAATGTAAGTCAAGTCTTCTCCTGCTATTTAAAGTGACAGTACCTTCCAAAAATATGTGGATTTTACAAATGGCATGGGAAAGGCACATGATGCTAGGTTTTTTTTCCCCTGGCATCAAAACTGCTGCCTCCCTACAGGGTGCTGCTCTGTAATGTGCTTCACCTTGCCTCATTAGGGAGGCAGCCCTGACTATGAAACGTGTATTATGCTGGTAAGTAGAGTTTTAACATCTAAAACTGGGAGTTTCAGTCTCTAATTTTCACATTCTGTTACGTAAGGATCTCAGTGTGGCAAAGCCATTAAGAGAGGTCATGTTGGCACAGGATTTTATTACCAACCAGGATATACAGCTATTTATGGATGCAGCCTCATCTAAGGGCTATGGGGCTTTCTGGAAAGGAGCTTGGCTGGTAAAGTGGGGAAAGGCAGGTTTGACATAACTTGGTCCTTCTAGAATTCTTCCCAATGGTAGACCACAATTGGCAAAGAAAAGAACAAGTATTCAGGATAGATAAGATGATTGTGTTATATGTGAATAGTAACATCCAAGTCTCAGCCAGTTATAAAGTAGTGTTAGACATTTTGTTGCACTCTTAACAATATAACTCATGGTGTAAAGTAATCTATATTCCTGGGGCTGAGAATACAACGGCTGGTTCTTCATCCTGGTTTTAGGTGAAACTGGAGTTAAAGTCAGATGCATGCCCAGCCTACATCTTAGATTTAGTATGGACAGACTGGAATATTCACTGTTAACAGTTTGGAGTCATTTCACTTTGTTTCACTTCATTTTGTTATTCAAGATCAATGTATTTATCTTCTGCAGATGGAAGCCGGTTGGTCAGTTCCATCTATTTGGCACATTGTAGCAGGCACTTTATTGTATCTGTAATTACAGGGAGTAAATGATTTCACCAAAAGCATGTTAGTTAAATTAATGGTAAAGTGTCTGGCAAGGGTCAAGCAGTCATGCGACCAATTACTGCATTTGATGTTACATCTGATTAATTCACTCCCTGTGGTCCACCTTGGTAAATATGAAACTGTTATTTCAGATCCTGTGTCTTTCCTGCTCTTAGTGTCAGTGAGGCAATTTCTCAGTCTGGGTGCAGGTTTAGGATGCTACATTGACCCGGGCAGATTGATATAAATGTTAAGAGTGAAGTTTATATCTCTAAAGATTGTCTATAAAATTAACTGTTAGTCCATAACAGTCTCACCATACACTACATACTTATCTTTACTATATTCAACTGGATTAATACTACTAAAGCAACCTTATACAATCTGTCTAACAGTGAAGTAAATACCACCCCCATGGGGGCCCCCGGATGGTAGGAGGGCCCACCACAAGCCCCTGCCTAAAAACAGCTGATGAATGAAACATACGCACAATCAGCTGTTTAAAAGAAACCGGAAGTTCAGGTCAGGTCTGGTTAAGGGGTTGGGTCAGTGGCCCAGCCTCCAATCTAGTGGGGGGGGCATGCAGTTACACCCCTGCTTTCTAAACAGACAAGATATGTAGAGGGGTAATCTCTTGGTTTGGTCCAGTGGCTATTCCTGGGATTTGCATAATCTACTTTTTTTAAAGGGCATGTCCACGCCCAAAACTATAATTTAACCCACTACTGCCCCCACTCTGTAGTTAAAAATAAACCTTACGTTGCATATCTGCTCCTTATGGTTCTCCTGCTATGCCTTTTTAAAGTCCAGGAAACTGAAGAGTCCAAGCTGTCAGTGAGGCATCCAGTCCTTGCTGCTTTCTCATCCTCAACAAGGGCTGTGACAAGCACAGTTCCCCCCCTCCCACCATCCAGATCCATCCTCAGCCATCGTTGCACCTAGCATGAAATCCTTTGGGGGAAAGGTTGGTAACACCTGCCTGCCCCCAACTACCACAATATTTCTTTAAAAAAATCCCCAGATCTATACTTACAGAGACTTCTCTCCCACGGCATTTCCATTGACGCGGCTGACGGTGCGGCCCTTGCTTGCAAGTAGGGATGGCATAGAACTCGAACTCGAACCCGAGTTCGAGCCGAACTGTTCGAGTTCGAACGGACCTGGACTTCTCGAACTATCTCGGACGCGGACTTTCGATATTTCCCGGACTTTCGATGATTTATCGAATGTTCGAATGTTCGAACGGTCGAATCCGCGAGTAAAATGTACATGGTATCTAGGCGCCAACATCGAATCTGCGAGTAAAGTCTCCATTAAAGCCTATAGGCGAGCATCGAATCTGCGAGTAAAATGTCCATTGTTACCTCGAACGTTCGAACGCGAAAGCTCGAAAGTAGCGCGTGTGAGAGTAAAATCGATTTTACGAAAGTCCTGGATATTGGAACATGCTCCCCAGACCATTTCCCAGGTCCCACAGCCATTTACATTAAGTTACCATTAATATTTTAGTTGTATTTGACTCGAACTTTTCGAACTATTTGCCTCCCATAGACTTTAATGGGTCAGTTTTCGAACTTTCGAACTTTCGAACTTTTACAATAGTTCGAAAGTTCGAAAACGGACCGAACTTTCAATAGTTCGACCATCTCTACTTGCAAGCAGGCGGCTGGATTGGATTGCTGCAGAGAGAAGGCTCTGTAAGTAGGAATCTGTTTTTTTTAAAAGAAATATTGTGATGGTTGGGGGTGGGTAGGGGTTACCTACCTTACCCCAAAGTTTGTTTTGGGGGTGGACATGCCCTTTAACTTTGCCCAAATTTGTTCATACTTAGCTAGCTCTCTCTTCTGTTGGGCTTGAGTAAAGAAGTGATTATGGAAATGGGCAGGTGAGAATTGAGGAGGTACAGTTCACATGTTCACGCAGATTTGGTTTTTTGGCCTTGTAGTTGATTTGATACATTACAGGTTGATTTGTTATTTAGATAATAAGAGCCGAAAATCTTTTTATGGACTAAATCTCAGGCACAATAAAAAGAAAGAAACATGTGTTGGTGTTGGATGGGTTAAGGGGTTAACATTGGAAAGACATTGTGATAGTGATTTCTAATATGTTGGTGGCTGAAGGTTATCCAGGCTTGATTCTCTTCCATTTAGAAGGTAGAGATATTGGGGCAGCACAGTGGTTCAGTGGGGCAGCACTGATGCCTTGCATAGCTGAGTTTGATTCTACCCTTGGACACATCTGCAAGAAGTTTGTATGTTCTCCCCGTCCTTGCGTGGGTTTGCTCCGGGCTCTCCGGTTTCCCCCACAATCATAAAGATATACTGATAGGTTGTATGTGTCAAATAAATGTGCTTACATTGTAAGCTCTTCAGGGCAGTGCCTGATGTGAATGTATCCATGTCATTGTAAAGCACTACAGAAGATGTTGGCGCTATATAGATCCATAATAATAATAATAATAATAATTGGTTATGGGCCTACAGTTTCCCTCATTTTGGAAATGAAAAATCTGTCAGGATCCTGACATCAGGGTTGTTTGGTTGGAAATTGTGCAGACACAAAGTTACCCATCAAATTCACCTTTTAAATAAATTTAAACTTTGTTAAAGAGTTTGGCAATGGACCTTTGGCTGGGTTCATAGCAAAGGCTTTCATTTGGTGAAATGGAAAGGGGCAGTCCTGCAGATCGCCAAGAAGGGGCTGACCTAAAATCAGTTTGGTAAAGTTGGAAATTATTGAGTTTTAGTATAAAGGTTATTTGTTGAAAATTTGTTGATAAAGTTTGTTCTATCTTCGTTCCTGGCTGCACATGTATTGATTGAAGAACGGAAGGTAAGACATAGCTCCTTAACCTCCCGGTCTTCAATCAATGTATTAAATGAATAGTTCACTTTTTCTGTGAAGAACCAGGGAGCAGAAACAGGGGAAACAGGACATTGTGCAGGATTTCAGATTAGACTTATATATTTCACATTTCAAACTATTATTGTTTAGGGTTTTAGGGGGTGATTTAGCTGTATGTAAGTTTTCATTTTGGGGCTGGACTTTCCCTTTAAGCCCCTCCAAACCCCTTATTAATTTAGTTGCCCTTCTCTGAACTGCTTCTATGTCCAACATGTCCCTTTTGTATATGGGATTCTAAAACTGCACCGCATATTCCAAATGAGGTCTTACCAGTGCCTTGTAAAGAGGGAGAGTAATATCTTTCTCTCTTGAATCTATTCCCCTCTTTATACAAGACAATATCTTGCTAGCTCTAGCTATGGCTGTCTGGCATTGCTTGCTTCAGCTAAGTCTGTTATCTACCAGAACCCCCAATTTTTTTTCCATTACAAATTCACTTAAAACAGAGTTATTTATGGTGTAAGAGGCACAAGGCTTGTTAATCCCCAAATGCATCACCTTACGTTTATCAACATTGAATCTCATCTGCCATTCTGCTGCCCATTTTGATAATCTATCTAGGTCTGCTTGCAGCACTTGAACATCTTAGAAGTTTCCAAAGCTCTGCATAGTTTAGTGTCATCAGCAAACACTGAGACTTTGCTCTCAATGCCCCCTTCTAAGTCATTTATAAACAGATTAAACAGAAGCGACCCCAGTACAGAACCCTGAGGCACTCCGCTTAGAACTTTATCCCACATAGATGTAGCTCCATTGACCACCACTCTCACATTACATCCCTACCCATGAAATGTACAACTCTATAAGAGCTGACAGACATGGGCAGGGGGTAGCCTGACAGTGAATTGAATTCAGCAAGTTTTAATTGTTCAGTGTACTATAAAGTTATATTGGTCAGTAACAAACAGGGACTAAGCATTTATAGAAAGCTGTCTGTGATTGGTGTTACCTAGGCAACGAGGACGCTGAGCAGGAAAACTCAAGATATGAATATAAATTTAAACAAGAAATTAAAAAAAAAAAAGAAATTAAAACAAATAAATAATTAAATATATATTAATAATAATATAGGGAAAAAATGTTTGCAGCATTTGGAGATTTTAAAAAAAAAATGTAAAAAAAATGTGAGAAAAGGAGGTTTACGTTGAAATATATTTTGAGGACTCAGGCTGGGCCTAGGGCAGAGTCCCTCATGTGGCAAGCTATGTGAGGACAGAGAAAGCTGCAAAGGAGCAGAGAGATACTTGGCTACTGTGCTGTGTAAGTAAGGCTAGATTCTTGGTAATGGTGCGTAAAGCAAAAAATGTACTCACAAGTTTCCACCTACTCTTCAAGCTCATTAAGCTTTTTTACAAGGTTTTACATGCTCAGAAGAGGCAATTAGGGAAATAGCATTCAGTCATTGGCTGTGATGTCATTGGTTACTTCCAAGACTGACAGTTGATAACTGGAAGACTCAGGAAGCAGAAAGAGAAGTAACAGTAAATCAGGCATCATTTTAGGTTAGATGTAAATTGCTCAGTTTTTTTAAAGGAGGAAGTGGGGGTTAACATATACACAATTTTTAATTTGAGGGGTGCACTTGCTCTTTAAAGGGCATGTCCACCCCAAAGACTAAAATGTAACCCACTATTGGTCCCAGTGTCTAATTTAAAAAAAATCCTTACCTTACTCTTACTCTATCTCTACTCCAAATGGTTGTCCTGCAGTTCTTGTCCAAAGTCCAGGAAACTGAAGATTAGGAGGTGTCTTCCTGTGGGAAAGGTTTCTGCCCCCTCCTTATCCAGGGAGCCCTTTTCTCCTCCCTCCACCCTCCGGATCCCTCCCTGGCTGCCCTTCCACTTTGCAATAATAACTTTTTCCTATATTGCAGCTCACCCACCCCCAACTGCCGGGATGTATTTCTGGGTTATATTTCTAAAAATTAGCATCAGAAACATACTTACAGCCCTTCGCTCCTGTGGCTGCATTCATAGCCAGCAGCCGCGTCTGTGATTGGCTGCCTCTCAACCAAGCACAGAGGCAGCTGCCACTCCGGACCCTCTTCCGAAGAAATACAGCCACGGGAGCAAAGGGTTGTAAGTATGATTCCAATTTTTTTTTAGAAATTTAATGGTTGGGGGTGGGCAGGAATGAGCTGCAATATAGGAAAAGGTTATAATTAGGGTGGAGATACCCTTAATCTGAAAGTCAAATTAAGTGGATGTGCCCTTTAAATGTGCCATCAATGGGAAGACATACTACTTGCAGATCTTTTCCCCCCATTTCTTGGGGCTCCATCCCTCTCACAAACCAGAACAGAGGAGAGGCAAGGGCAGCTGGAATGCTGTACCCCCAAGGGAGAGGTCCTACCACTTTAGGGCCTTTAAATTGTTTTCAATGTATTCATTCATTATTAGGAAAATAATATTTTCCAAAACAGTTTCAGTTATTGTTTTTAGTTTTGCTATATGCCCCTTTCTGTAACCTGCCCTTGTTCTCTCACAATTAGATTAGTTAAGGCTGATAAAAGCTTGCTCGCATGTTTCATGTGCTTGCATTTAATGCCACAAATATCACAAACATTTAAATCTGAACTTAGTTGCCCTGGGGGGGAATGAGGGCGATTTTCCTGTATTTAGAGAACTTTAAACATGTGGCGATGGATCGCAAGCTTTGATTTTTTTAGGGATTTCCTGCCTCGCTTAATCAAAATGTTTTTAGCCTCATTTAAACGGACTGAAAGATACATAGTGAAATAGATGAGAAGGTATAAACGTGGATGCAGAGCCAATTATATAACTGCATGAAATAGGTGAATTAACATCTGCTAAACATGGTTCTAATTTGTTTACTGCTTTCTGTTTAGGCTGAAACATCCATGTTGTCCTCTGAACACGTGGTCCCTATGTGGAGATTAAAGGTTTTGATAATCACCTCGGAGTAATTATGGATTCAAAGACCAAAACGTATCAGTGAACGAACACACAAAAAGAAGAAATGGGAACAAAAATATCTCTCTCAAGGATCTAAGCATTCGCGTTTAACCAAGAGAGCGATTATGAAAGCAAAATGCTAGATGATAACTCGCATAATGTTATACCCAGAGGGTGAGAAAGAACAGATTCATGCACTCATGCCCATATAAAGAGAAAAAGACTACCAAACAGAATGACTGCATCTTAAGCTTTCTAGGCAGTGCCGAAGCATTTAAAGGAGAAATAAACATCATCAACTAAAGGAGCCCAGACTTCCATGCAAGTGTCTTGCCAGGCCTCCGTCACACCCTCTCCCCACCCCAGTTTCACCGGGGCCCCTTTTCAATGGCAACGGCAAGAGTTACAAAAATAGAGAAGTAAAAAATTCAAAATATTTCCTGACCTGACCTATAAATCAGAACTGCAATTAAAATAATGACTGTAAGTAACCCCTCATCAGAAATACAAGAACTTCACTTACTCCTAACCCCTCCTCTTCCCTATGTCACTGACTAAGACATGCCCAGTATGCATCATTCAAGGGGTGAGAGAGAAGCTGTCTGATGAACTACATTTTATTTCCCTTTACTGAGAGAGTAACAGTAGGGCTTGCTGTCCTGAAACATTCCACTGACTTCATAATCTTTGCTTGGAACCACGTCCTAAGTTTTTTATTAATCAGCATTTTTGTCGGCTAGAAGTCAGGAGCTTGCATTTAAATTGCACATATCCTAAGGATTTTTTTGAGCTTGCCAAGCAAATTTCCAGTGCTTTCTACTTCCTGTTATTTAATGTCTATCTCAGTGACATGGATCCAGATTGATGAATGACTTCACGCAAATTAGTCTGAGTCATGATAAAAGGGCAAATCTTGCAAAACATCATCACTCACACCATCAGCAGTAGAGAATATAGTATAATAGAATTAATGGGGAAACTTTTGCTATTAAAAGATATTCTTTCAAACTATTGTGTGTTTGGGGAGTAATTTTTTATTTAAGGGTTGAACTTGCCCTTTTAAATGTAACACTAGTAGTCTTTGGCCATGTTTTTTAAAGTGTGTTGTTAAAATGTATGTAACAGATTGAATTTTACTTTAGCATACTGTAGCAGTGCATTCTGGAATGTGCACAGAGCTAACAGCTTGTTCTGTACTGCTAGTGGGGATTCCAAAGGTGATAATATAGGTGATTGTGTTACTGTATGTGTTTCAGATGAACTACACTATAAAGTAGCAATTCCATATTGAATATTCTATGTCTGATATACAGTATTCGATATTGAATATTCTATGTCTGATATAGGGTATTTGATGTTCGATATTGAATATTCTATGTCTGATATATGGTATTTAATGTTCGATATTGAATATTCTATGTCTTATATATATATTGTATTTAATGTTCGATATTGAATATTCTATGTCTGATATACGGTATTTAATGTTCGATATTAAATATTCTATGTCTGATATATGGTATTTATTGTTCGATATTGAATATTCTATTTCTGATATATACGGTATTTGATGTTCAAAATTGAATATTCTATGTCTGATATACGGTATTTGATGTTCAAAATTGAATATTCTATGTCTGATATACGGTATTTGATGTTCCATATTGAATATTCTATGTCTGATATACGGTATTTAATGTTCCATGTTGAATATTCTATGTCTGATATATGGTATTGAATGTTCGATATTGAATATTCTATGTCTGATATATGGTATTGAATGTTCGATATTGAATATTCTATGTTTGATATATATTTAATGTTCGATATTAAATATTCTATGTCTGATATATGGTATTTAATGTACGTTATTGAATATTCTATGTTTGATATAACATATTTGATGTTCGATATTGAATATTCTATGTCTGATATACCATATTTGATGTTCCATATTGAATATTCTATGTCTAATATACGGTATTTAATGTTCAATATTGAATATTCTATGTTTGAATTGAATATAATACAATGGACAAGGTCACCTTGTCCATTTTATGTTTATTAAATGTTTGTATATTAACATTAAAAGGGTGTGTGGGGTATATTCATTTTATATTCATTAGCTAGAAAAATAACATTTAAATATAAATAATAACAAAACCATCAAAATCTTCCTAAATACATGACCCTTTAATTAATGATTAGAAAGGGTAAATCTAATTATATATTTGCTAGGAGGATAAAGTAATGAACCATAATAACTTGTACAACGTTCAGATTAATTCATTTAATCAAAGACCCCTATTAATTATTTCTTGTAGCCAAGGAGGACCCAATGCCTTCACATATAAACAGGACTCTGGAACTGGACTGAGTCTGTAAAGTAAGAAGAGGTTTAATTAGATAAGCTACAGTTCCCTGTTTTTAAGTATATGGAGCTGATTAGCAATTTATTATTTACATTTGTTTCGATACATAACACTTTATTGTTATATATTAGCGGTGTTTAGAGATGTCCGAACTTCGCAAAATCCGGTCCGCTCGAGGATCCTCGAATTTTCAAAAAAATTAAAAAATTCGATCCATTAAAATTAAAAAAAAAAAAAACTCGAAAATACGAGAAATCCGCGGTTCGGAAGTTCGGAAGTCGGAAAATCTGGAAAAATCAGCTGTTCGCGAACGGGATAAGTCCGCGGCGGATCCAGGTTCAGATCCGCGAACCGGCCATCCCTAGCGGTGTTGATTATCTCCTCGTCTTTGTTTTCACTGGTGATCTGTTACATTGGATCCTGTTAGAATTACTTCATACATTTGCTATAAAACATTCCTACAAACTGCAAGCACAGAGAGGGGAAAAGCTCAGGTTCTGAAGAACAGATTTTTGATGGAAAAACCTTATAATCAAAACTTTCCAACTTGAGCCATTTTAAGAATGTGGAATTTTTCAAATGCATTTTCTTAAATCAAATTCCAAAGAGTTATTCAATGTCCATTACTTTTCATTAATCTTTAGAAATATAGGACTGTTTGGTAGTTAATAGAAATGTCCAGTAATTCCAACCACAATCTTGTTTAGGGGTCAAAACTATCGGTTTCCCTGTGACAAATTTTGTCTGTCTACTGATGAAATTCCAATACTGAACTGCCAAAATTTTTACCATTAAAGGGCATTTACCAGGATGTGCTGTAAACATAGCAAACCTTTACATTCAACCTCAACTATAGGCACATATTTCAGTTACCCAATATTGTGATACCCAATATTTTGTGCAACCAATTGTGTGGCCTTAAACACTGCACAAAATTCAAGGCTTAAAACTAGACTATGCTCTTCAAGTTTGCCAATCAAATTTACTATTTTTCAAATTTACATTCCAACTAGAGACCAATTCATGTGGTTTCACAGACCCATAGAATATATGAAAAATAAAAGATACAATGAAAATCCATCTCCATTTAGAATTTCATTTTCAGTAATGTACAAGCCTGGTGGTGTACGATAGATCATTATTGGGAAAAGCGTCCGACAAACAAGCAACTTGGCCCAGAGTCTAATATGTGTAAAGTCCTTCATCACGGTTGTTAGTGATCCATCCTGCTGGATAACTAAACAATCTTGAGGCACTGCTGTGAGGCTCTTGTTCACTCCCAAACCTCTCTCAATATAACAGAACAGGTTGCTCAGCTACTGCTGAATGCCCAGAAGCAATATAAACACTGTAATCAGAAAACTAAGCTATTTCTTTTCATTACATTGCATGACTTATTTGCCAGACAGAAATGTTAATGTCTTGCTAGGCTGACTAGATAGCTAAAGTGATAAATAAAAGGTTGAGTTTCTACATCGAGCACAGTTTACAAGTTAATACTGTGATTCAGCAATATTTAGAATCAGTAATGAACATTCTTGAAAGTGATCATTCATTAAGAAAATGGTAAGAGATAGAAGAAGAATGCAGAGTGGGCAAAGTGTTGCATTTTATCAATGTGTAAATATTTTCTTTAACATTCTTATCATTCCAAACATTTCTACATCTACCAAGCTTTTCTAGAGGGCCAACCTAGGAAACCTATCCATGAATCTACTCTTGATATTTGTTTAAAACATTTTAGTATCCATTTTAGGTTGGTCTAGTAGGTTGGATTGCATTTTATATATATCCATATGCATTTATATATTCGATATAGCATGGTTTAAAGAAACTCCTTTGACTCAATTAAAAATAAGTGAATGTAGACATCTCTACTTACCTTCTAAATCAAGCCTTACTGGCCAACTTCTCCCAACTACTTTCTAGAACTTTCTAAAACCTGTAACTGGGGAGATCTACTCACACCAATCCTACAGGCAACATGTTAGCAGTTAATGGTGTTTAGCTTATTGGCTGGAACAGTTGTAACAGTAATAATGGAGCAGAGTATTATTATAGCAGAATGTATCTTACAGTCTCATGCTAAATGAATAGCATTGCCCACAAAATCTAAGAAACAAGAAGTAATTTCTTAATCCCAGGTTTCCCAGAGTAAGGGGCGGAGATATGCAAAATGTCTCCTTTATGTCCTATGGCTAATGCATGTGTTCAGAACTGTTGGCTTATTAACATGCAATACAGCCTATAGTATAGAGCCAATCATCTGACCTGCATGACATGATGTTTTGATCTTGTTAGATCTTCAGTGCAAGATACAGATTCATATACAGCTATATAGCTGCCTTGTCTACCCCATAGAGCCATGAATCTTTATCTATGCTCAGTGGAGGGCTTTTTGCTCCTTTTGGCCCACCTCTCCTTAAGCTATATAGCTGCCTTGTCTATTGTGCATCCAAGTCCTACCCCATAGAGCCATGAAATCCAGTGGTTCTGGACACATGCATTAGCCATAGGACAAAGCTATGTAACTGCCTTGTCTAACATAGTAATTGTAATATATATTCTGTGGATATATTCAAGATCATTACTTTAATTTAAGATCATATGCAGTGAGAAGCTAGTGGTATATAGGGTATAAACTGTATTGAGAAGTCTCTAAAATGCAGCAATGACTCTATACAGACCTGTACAACTACTGGTAAAATGGGGCAAATTGTTCATAAAAGTCCTACGCTATGTTCCCTTGCAGTGAGTAAACAAATTGCATAAATTCAATGCAGGTCTTTTATTGTCAAGACAACTCACTGTCTCCTTGCCTTTCAAAATTAGCCAAGGTACCTCATACTAACTAAAAATAACCCCCTTAACCTTCCTTTCCTTTACTCTTTTGTCAAGGTTCCACCAAAGCCTATGCTCATTCCTGCTGAGCCCAGACCCCTAATTGATCCTGTCTGTCCTTCTTGATTATGATTGCCTTGCCTGCAATAGTAGAGCCTACTAAATTGCTATGATACCTGCTACCATAAGGTAGGTAAACCATTTTTTTTTTATCAGATCTAGTACACAAACCATTGACCACCCATTATATTTAATACCGTTTGGTCATATATATCTATATATGATATATATATTATATATGATGATATATATATATATTATATATATATATATATATGAGATCATTATATAGATATTGGTTTTTTTTATGATTAAATAAATGATGTTACTTTAACTAACTTTCAAATGATTTAGTCTGCCCTTATATTCAGCATTTATGGTTTTTATGGTTAGGTTAAAACTATATTTGTAGACAAATGTATATTCATCTGCCATGCTGGAGGCCTCTGACCTTGGTGTCATCTGATATTAAAAAACACTTGACAAACTATTATGGATATATTGTCCTATTAAAGGCAAAAAGACTACAAAACGACCTTATCACTGAAAAGGTAAAAATAGCAATAAAGCAGAAAAATAATTACCTTAATAGAAGGTCGATGACAAGAAAATTAAGATGGGCGCCCTGCAAAATGCTAAGTAGTATAGTCACTGGCAGTACACAAAAGCAGGGGGATTGTGGGTGAAGAGAGAAGAAAGTGACAGCATTTCTACACTTAGCCAGGACTTCAAAACATGGATAGGAACATTATGGGTGCATTTTGGCATTAAAATAAAAAGAATAAAGATAAACGCGATAAGCACAATGGAAAGAAGAAAATGTCAGGAATTTCCCATGGAAGAAAATGTAGATTGTAGCTATAAGCCCTGTGAACAGAGACTGAATGTTGGAGATCTGGGAGTATTTTAAAATGGAAAGTTCAGGTTACTTTGCCCCACTAAAGAGGAGAAGAATGACAGGTCTATGAGAATGATGGAACAATTGTACAGTAATGGCCTGAACTATGCCTCGTACTTGATCTAATTATCAGTAAAAAAAATATATATTTAGAAAGGACAATACACCACTCAAAAAATGTGAAAGGTTTATACAAAATTGGAAATAGAGGTAGTCATGTTATTAAATATATACATACATGTTTTATGTGGTTTTATTTACTGGAGATTACAGTTCAGTAAATTGGATCTTTGTTGGAATTTAGCAAGAATTTAGCAAGAAAAAAAACCTCTACTTTAAGGACAACTTTTTTTTGACTTTTAAAAACATGAAGTCATTAAAGGGCATGTTTATTAACCCACTACTGGCCCCTCTGTGTAGTTTAAAAAAATCCTTACCTTATATCTCTGCTCCTTTTGGGTGTCCTGCAGTGCTTGTCCAAAGTCCATATACCAAAAAGTTATTATTAGGATGGACATGCCCTTTAAGTATGGGATGTAGGGCTGAGTAATTATCCAATAGTAGGACGGTGGGGCACTACTAAAGCTTCGTACACACGTACGATGTTAGCAGCATCTCCCCGAGTGGGTTCATGTGCGCGACGATAGACCATTTCGGGCGATAATCTCGGTTGGGGTCCTTCATCAATATGCCATGGCGGATCAGCAAACGACACTCGACCAAAAAAATACACATGTCCGATATTAGCCCGAAATGGCCGTTCATCATGCATGTGAGTCGTGGGTCTCTGCTAACATCGTTCATGTGTACGAAGCTTTAGGATAAATTACAATCAATTTCTGTGCTACTGATCTTGTCTGTAATTCATACAAATATATAAAAGGTAATCAATGCGCATTCCTAGGTCCCACTCAATATCTGTGCAATGGCATCCATTATAAACAAAGGGGTTTTAATAACAATATTGTGATCACAGACATGAATGGAAAGCCATCCAACCACGTTAAGGTAACCCCAGTCTGGAAGGCCCTAACATTTACATTTTATTAGAAATAGCATTTCTCAAAGGTTTGCATTTCTCAGACTCATGCATTAGATTAGTTTAGTGGGATCTTGCTTTCACCCCACCTATAGGCTTTTTATAAAGAGGGAAGAGGCCTTCCATCCAATGCTTTATATTAAAGTCATAGGACCTACAATTAAAGGGATGGATTGCATTAATCTGATCTTAGCACAGCTCTGTGCAATGCATTTTTCATCAGTGTACCTTCTAAAAGTGGACTGTTGCAGAATAGAGAGAGTGTGTTTTTATAGAAATCACACGGTGCAGAACTGTAGGGGGAGGATAGTGAAGTGAACCTGATTTTAGCACAGCTCTGTGCAATGCATTTCTCATCAGTGTACCTTATTAAAGGGGAATGTTGAAGGGTAGGAAGGTTTTTAATTCAGTTGTCTGTATAAAACTAACAACCTGTAGTACAGAGCTAAGCTAAGAAATGTATTACACAGAGATATGCATTGTATAGAGCTGTGCTAAGATCAGGGTCATTATATTATCCTCCACCTGCAGCATTGCACCATGTTCTATAAGTATAAGGGTAATGTTGGAGGGTAAGTGTAAAGGGGAATGTTGGAGGGTATGCCATTTGCAGCTCTGCACCATGTTGTTTATATAAATATACGTACCGTATTAATAGGAATTATTGGAGAGAATGCCAATTAAAGGGGCACTGTTATAGGGAACGCAAACATGTTCTATAAAATTAATTCAGCAGGTGGGCTGCCTGTGTGAAGTTTAGCATAAACAAAACCCCTCTTCCAAATAGGGTTCCCACCTTTGCCTTTAAGACCGGAACACCTATACAGGCCTATGTATTAAAAGTTCTTATCATTAAAAATGGTGCAAATTTTGACCTAACCAATGAGATTTTAAGAACTTTTATTACATAAGCCTGATAATATCTACACAACAAAAGGTTGTTAGTATTTTCTTTAGAAGAATGATGCAGGCTGATACAGATTGTATTTAATGCAATGGTACTTAGCACTGCAACATGTAGATTTAATACGTGTTTGGGTCTTAAAGGCAAAGGTGGCCTGTAAAATGCATTGCACAGAGCTGTGCTAAGACCATGTTCACGTCAATATGCTGCACCTGCAGCTCTGAGCTGTTTTGTTTATATAAGTGTACCTTGTAAAGTGGTCAGTTCAATTCTACTGGGGTTGCCACCTTTCCCTTTAAGACTCAAACTCTTAGGGCTAGCTCCCACTAGCGCGTTTTGGATTGCGGTTTGTGATCTGATTGTGCTAGTGGGAGTGCAGGCATGTAATAGCCTATGGGACCAGCCCCACTACATGCGTTGCATTTCAGTGTACTATTGGAGTGCATATGATCAATATTTTTGGTCTGTATTGCATGCGCTCTGCTGGGGTCCAATTGAGGAAGCGCAACACCTATGCACTGAAGCGAGCACAATCGCGCATTATTGCGAATGTGCATCCTCCCTTGCACTTAAGTGGGGCAACAGCCTCAGGAAATTGACCTGCTGCAAAGCTAAGTTCCATTGCATTAAATAAATGCCGTATGGCTAAACTGAAATCAATGCAGCTGGCGACACAAGCACTTTTTTCAGGTGATTGCGATTTTCCAACTGTATTGAAAACGCAGCAACGCATCAAAAACTTTGCATTTTCAGAAGGAAAATGGACAAATTACAAGCACAAAACATGTAAATGGCGTGTGTTGCAGTGTGGCTGTGCCCTAAATGTACATTGCAGCAATACACACACTAATATACATGGTAAGGAGCTGAAATAAACACATACAAAGACACACAGGCTCATTTACCCAGAGTCGATATCGCTGTGGGTAAATGTTCTGTTCCTGATTCAATATCACGTTTGCGAATGTGGGTAAATCCCGGTAAGGGATTTACCTACTGTGGGATTTTAACTGCAACTATTTGCTGGCATTACAATCCTGCGCTAAAACCAATGCAAGTGCAATATTGAATCGCGAATGTCGGATGTGCGGGTGATTTTTGCATAACCCCCGCATCAAGCGCTAATATGGAGTTAAAGTCGTGCTGACCGGTAGCGAACCGACTAGCATGACTTTAACTCCATATATCTGCCCAGCGAGTCTGGGTAAATGAGCCTGACAGTGTAGAAATACTCACAAATATAAAGGGTTAACAACTTGCTTGCTAAATACATATGTTTTGAGCAGGAAAATCTGCTTATAATATTCACTTCTATCTCTGATGATTGGCTGGGAGACACTGGCAGGTGGGGATTCTGAGTTGAACCTTTAAGCTAGGTACACACAGTCCAGATTTCTGAAACATGACAGACCTGATCTGCAAGATCCTGTCTGCCATCTTTCAAAGATCTGCATAAACACAGTACCGAGCGTTCTCCCTATGAACATCATAAGGAGAACGCTCGGGACTGTGTGTTTCCATCGGCCGCGCTAGACTCCTCTATACGGTATCGGGGCTATATCGTTACTGTGTGTACACAGCTTTACATGCAGCTTAGCATAAGGGGAGTGGGAAACAAACACAAGGTAGCTAGTTCACATGTGCAGAAGGAGTTTTGTGTCCAGGACCACCAGGAAGAGGCAACACTAGAAGCCAGCCGTGACATCATAGATTGCCAGTACTCAGAAATGCTCTATAAATGATTTCTACACTAAGAGGCTGAATTCAGAGGTGAGAGACAAATGGTTTTACTAAGCGACAGTTATAGAGTCTGTGGAGCTGTCTTTGTATTTTGGGTTTAGTTCTCCTTTAAAGAACCTATATAACAAGGACATACTGTTCTTACATCTGTCATTTTGCTATGATTATGTTCCCTTAAAAGCATGCTCCTTAACCAAAATGTCCATGATTTCATATTGGTTCTTTACATATGTTGTCTCTTTGTCCATCCATTCAGAACATCTTTGTGGGTGGAATATAAATTAGAAGAACTTTATTACTGCTCAGTAAATTCTTTGTGTGCATATAAATTCACAGGGGTTTGCAGTATGAGATGTTCCAGCTTCTAGGAGGTTCGTTTCCAATAAATGTTTTAGGGGAGTTTTTATTTTTGTTATTATAAGAGTTTTACTATGTGAAGATTAGCAGAGCAACAACAATGGAACTGGTAAAAATATCAGTGTCATTTTGAGTCTCGTACATTTAGTGCTTGGTGTAAATTAGTGGCGCGTGTTCTATGGACAGTCATATTTGTTTTCATAAAAGTCAATGTAAATAAGTGATGTCTGCAGATTAATGTCACATTTTTGGAAACAAAATATTTTTAGATGAAATAAACCTTGCATGAAATTGAAACAACAGGATTCTTTTCAAAGGTTCCCCAACCTCAACACTTTTTTGTTAAAATAATTCTTCACCATATTATTATTTTATTACCGTATAAAGGATTTATATTGAGCCAACATCTTCCGTATCACTTTACAATTACATGTATATGTTCACATCAGGCCCTGCCCTGAAGAGCTTACAATCAAAGCACTTTTATTCTACACACATAACCTATCACTTTCACTTTTAAAGGGTGGACTGTAGGGATGGGTTTTTCGAGACAGATTTTATGAGTTCGTACAAACTCGGATTATTTAGAACTCTTTAGACATATTTTCTCAATATCAAATTTTCAAATTGATAACCCTCTAATTTAGCACTCCATAACCCTAGAATGCAGTGTTCAGTACACAGATTCAAGGGTTGTCAAACACTACATTCAAGGGTTAGTGCCGAATTCAAGGGTTAGCGAATGGCCATAACCATCCAATGTAGCGTTTTTGCTAACCCTAAAATTCAGCCATAACCCTCGAATGCAGCATTAGGTAACCCTCGAATGTAGCATTTGCTTATCCTCAAATTTGGCAATAACCCTCGAATGCAGCATTCCGTAACCCTCGAATTTGCCCATAACCTTCTCATGTAACATTCGATAACCCTCGAATTCTGCGATATCCCCTCAAATAAAGTGTTTGATAATTCTCGAATTTGGCCATAACCTTCGAATGTAGCATTTGCTAACCCTCAAATTTGCAGATAACCCTCAAATGTAGTGTTCGGTAACCCTCGAATGTGGAAATAACCCAAGTGTTCGCTATCCCTTGAATTCGATGAAAACCATTAAATGAACCATTCGATAATCCTCGAATTTGGCCATAACCTTCAAATGTAGCGTTCGCTAACCCTCAAATTCAGCCATAACCCTTGAATGCAATGTTCGGTAACCCTCGAATGCAGCAATAACCTCAAATGTATCATACAATAACCCTCAAATTCGGCCATGGCCTTCAAATGTAGCATTTGATAACCCTCAAATTTGCCGATAACCCTTGAATGTAGCGTTCACTAACCCGCCAATTTGCCGATAACCCTTAAACGTAGTGTTCGATTACCCTCGAATTTTGTTACAACCCTCTAATGTAGCATTCGAATTCTTTGATAACCCTCTAATCTAGCATTCAATAACCCTCGAATTCGGCCATTACCTTCAAATTCAGCAATAACCCTCGAATTGGGCGATAAACCTTGAATGTGGCCATCGATTTTGATAACCCTCAATAAATGAAAGCGGAAACCCAACAATTGAGGATCTTAAGTGTGTTGCAAGTTTTGGTGATGTACATGTTCCTCAGACTATTGCCCCATGTTCCTCAGACTATTGCCCCAGTGACAAAGCCATTTACAGTAAGTTACCATTAAATTTTGAAGCTCAAAAATTCGAAAAAGAAACAAACTTTAGGAAGTTCAGCCAGCTCTAGTAGACTGCACATTCCCTTTAAAGGGCATGTTTAGCCTAAAATATACTTTTAATATTCTGGTAGAGGACCAGAACCCGATTTGCAACATTTTGCGCATAGGGGGAGTGCGTGAGTGAGGTGAGTGACCTAATATATTATATTTGGTGCATGGATGCGAGCACTGGGAGACTTGCGGATTTCTATTGCCTACAGGAATATATTGGACACCCTAAACTAACCTTCTTTGAAATTATTGTAGTTTTGAAGTAGCCTAATATATTTGTCTCCCTTAACCCTTGGTTTTTATTTTTACATGTTTAATGTTTGGTAGTTTTTACAATAATTTTATTTAAAACCTGCAGATCCAAAAATGTATCTGTTACACAGCATTTAAAAACAAAAAAGCTCTCTTGTTGTAACGATGCATTTCAACCCACAAATTGTATACACAAAAAACGTTTGTTTATCTACAATGACTGTAGGTATCCGAATAACATAACTCAACATCTGTTTCTAGATTTCCTAAATCTTCTGTCAAAGTTTCTATTTATCTCTAAACTATAAACAAGGATAAAAATGGGAACATTTTCAAATGCAGTGTTATAATCTGACTGGTAAAGATGTCCAAAGTATCTGTCTATAGATCATCTACTCTATCTAATGTCTAAAGTAGTGTATAGGCACCTTAAGTGCTATTTATATGTATTTAATTAAAGATTAAAGGGTAACTCCAGCCCCAAATTAACTGAGGGTTTTTTGAAAGATTACACTCCCCAAAACCCCACTTTCGTTATAATCTTATGTTTCCTCCTGACCGACTGTTCGGCTCTTCCGACCATTCAGCCAGAAGGAAGGACTGCCGGTTGTGTCAATAGTGAGCGTGGCCAACAGTTTGCCACGACCGAGCGTGCAGTCCATAAAGGACTGCACAATTGGCCATGATTTCTGGACTTGCCCAATCGTGCGTTTGTTCAGATAAATGGTCAGTTGTGTCTGAAAAACCATGCAATCATTTTGGCACAACTGACCAATACACTCAACTATTGGTCGATAGAGCCGAAATATTGCATGGTGTGTGCCATGCTTTACCTGTCTCAGACACTCACACGCTGAGATAAAGCTACTTCCACACAGTCGATCCATCTCCGTGTACTCCTTCTCTTTAGTACTGGCCATGATGGTGACGTCACAACCAATGGCTGACAGTCATTAACGATCCAGCAATTACAATTGTGCTCTGCTCCTGAGTGAAATAGCTTACTTTATTTTGGGGCTAAAGTTACCCTATAAGATGAGGCAAAGTATAGTATAGTATTTGAGGTTGAATAAAGACATACGTCCATCCAATCCAACCCATCTAGCAATATCCTCATTTCCTGTCTAACTGTTGATCCAGAGGAAGGCAAAAAAAACCACCAAATTTATGAAGGGGAAAAAAAATTCCTTTCTGACTCCAAGTGAAATTTCCCTGGATCAACTCTACTTTATATATCAATACCAGTAACTTGCAACATTCCTTGTTTGCAGAAACTCATCCAGCTTTTCATTGAAACTGACCAATGAACCTGCCATAACAACGTCCACTGGAAGACAGTTCCATAGCTTTACCATTCTCACAGTGAAAAACCCTTTCCGAACTTAAAGCCTAAACCTTTTTTCTTCAAGTATTAAGGGATGTCCACGTGTCCTCTGACGTGTTCTATTGGTGAACAATGCCCCAGATAGTTTATTGTATGGCCTGTTAATGTATTTATACACAGTAATCATATCCCCACGCAAGCACCTTTTCTCTAGCGTCCATAATTGTAACTTTTCCAGTCCCTTTTCATATTCAAGCTCCTAATCCTCTTATTAATTTAGTTGCCCTTCTCTGAACCCTTTCCATTTCAAAGATGTCCTTTTTGTACACAGGAACCTTTTCCTCCCTTGAATCCATACCTCTCTTTATACAAGGCAATACCATGCTAGCTCCAGCTGTTGCCACCTGGCACTGCTTGCTACCTTTAAGTTTGTTGTCCAAAACTCCAAGGGAATCACCTTACACAGAGCCATTTATAGTATAAGCAGCACAAGGATTTTTAAGTCCAAAATGCATCACCTTACATTTATCAACATTGAGTCTCATCTGCCACTTAGCAGCCCCATGTGGCAATCTATCTAGATCCCCCTGCAACGATTGCACATTCTCTGAAATTTTTAAGGGTCGACAAAGTTTTGTGTTGTCAGCAAACACAGAAACCTTGCTGACAATACCCACTTCCAAATTATTAACAAATAGACTTACCACTTTAGTCCATAATGATGAAGCCCCATTAACAACTACTCTCTGCTATCTCCTATTCATTAACCAATTTTCTATCCATGTACAAATGTGCCTCCCCAGACCAACAGACCGTGGCTTATACATTAGTCGTCTATGGGGGACTGTATCAAAACCCTTTGCAAAATCCAAGTATACTACATCTACTGCTAAGCCAAGCAAGTTAGTTTGACAAGATCTATTCCTCCTAAATCTATGCTGGTTACTACTTAGAATGTCAGTCCTTGAAATATACTCTAGACTATGTTCCCTTATTAAACTTTCCAGTATCTTCCCCACCACTGAAGTTAAACTTACAGGCCTGTAATTACCCAGCTGGGAACGACTACCCTTTTTGAATATTGGAATAGCAATTTTCCAATCCAGAGGCACACATCCGGACATGAGGGAATCTGCAAAAATAAGAAACAATGGCCTTAGCTCCCTAAGTACCCGAGGATGTATTTTATCCGGTCCAGGAGATTTATTAATATTAACCTTATTTAGTTTTTTCTGTACCTTATCCTCAGTTAACCAAAGTGCACTTGCATATTTTATACCATTATTGCTGCTATACTCTATGATATCTGTACTTGGATCTTCTATAGTGTTTACAGAGGGAAAAATATTTAAGACATTTGCTTTATCACAATCCTCCATAACTAACATATCCCCTTAATTAATGGTGCCACATTTTCAGTCCTCATCTTCTTACTATTAATATACTTTAATAATAGAAAATGTTAGGCTTAGGGGCATATTTATAAAAGAGGGAAAAGTAGCGAAATGTTTTCGCATTCGCTTTTCGCATGGTTTTTCGCCAAAAAGACAGTTAACGCTATTTATAAAGGTCGCGTTAACGAATGGCAAAACCGTTTCCGCGAGCTATCGCTAAACCCTTTTCACCTTACTTCGCAATGGTAATTTTAGCGAAAAGGCATAACGCGATTTATAAAAGAGCGAAAGGTGTTTTTTGCGTTAAAAAGAGCGAAAGATTAGCGCGACCCTGAAGTTGGTGAAAAGTCATTGTTTGAGCGAAAAGGCATTCTAATGGGTAATACGCCTTGGAAAAGCGAACGCGCATTAGAAGGGCGATCGCGCATTAGAATGTAATATGCCTTGGAAAAGCGACATTAGAAAGGCGATCGCGCATTAGAATGTAATATGCCTTGGAAAAGCGAACGCGCATTAGAAAGGCGAACTCACATTAGAAAGGCGAACGCACATTAGAAAGGCAAACGCACATTATAATGGAATATGCCTTGGAAAAGCGAACGCGCATTAGAAAGGCGAATGTGCAGTGCAATTGTATTCCAATTGAGAAATTCTAAGAAGATTGACTAAATAAGACATGGCTGACTTGGTAAATGTGAGGTGGCCATTTTGAACTTGACATCATTTTCTAGTGGGCTTTTCTGGTTTCGAATGGTTTTCGCAATGCAGTCTTCTTAGATGCGTTAAGTTTTCGCTGCAATACTTTTCGCTCTTTATCACGCCCGCGAAGTGTGTTTTTTTCGCTTTTTTATAAATAAGGCGAAACGAAGCCCCAAATGGCGCTATTTTCACTGCGATGTGCTGCGCTAATTATTTGGCGAAAAAGACAATCCTTTATAAATATGCCCCTTAGTGATGCTTTGTTCAGCTATCCTAACTTCTTTATTAATTTTAGCTAGTTTGATTGCTTTCTTACACCCCTTGTTACAGTTTTTATAATCCCTAAAGGCCCTTTCCGTTCCCTCTGCCTTAAAGGTTTTAAATGCCTTTTTCTTCCTTTCCATTTGCCTCTTTACATCAGAATTCAGCCACATGGGCGCGGATTTATTTCATTTATTTACCAAGTGTATAAATTTAGATGTGAAATGGCTTAAAATCCCCTTAAACACAGTCAACCTCTGTAAAGTAATTATTTTCATTATTTAGTCCGAGGCCACACTACAACGCACCAAATCACGCTCACAATTGCAAGCATTATCGCACAATGATTCTTGTGCGTTTTGTGGTTGCATGTGCGTTTTGCGCATGCAATTTTGACGTTTTCCGTTATGGAAACGCATGCATTAGCACACCAAAAATGGTGAATGCATGCATTACCGAAACACAAACGGATGCGCAATTGCACACACATCGGAAATCCATTTTAGCCAAAATCACAGGCGCTATTGTGAGTGAAAAACACATGCGCGAACGCACCAAAAACTCGCTAGTGTGGCCTAGCCTTTCATTTCATCACAAAATGAGTTTTGAGAATAAATGACGCCGATCTCAACGTACTAGTCTGAAAGCATATGGGTTTTAAAAATAAGCATTGTAATTGTTTTTTTAGTTGTGTGCCAAAAGTGCCTTTTGGTAAGTACAGATTTAAACAAAAGTTCTACTTGTGGACCTGAATTTGTGATTTAATTATGGTTTTTTAAAAATAATTTAAAAACACCAAGGAATGGTGTGATATGGTTAATTATTCATATTTAGTGATATGATTAATAAGTAATAATTAGTGATATGGTTAATTACCGTAGTAATATTTAAGGATGTGATTATTTAGTAATATGGTTAATTAGTAATAATTAGTGATATGGTTAACTAGTAAAATTTAGGGATACGGTTAATTAGTAATTCCGTATATACTCGAGTATAAGCCGAGGTTTTTGTTTTTTTAAATGTGTCTTAAAACGTAACCTCGGCTTAAACTCGGGTCATAAAGGAAAAATAGTGACACCGCTCAATAAAATAACTATTCTGACATTAAGAGGACATGGAGACATTTAGAAGAGAAGAAGCACAGTGATCCGAGGACACTGGTACCTTACTGAAGCCAACAACAAACTTAACATGCACCCGCGCCGTAATGCACCCCGCACGTAACATCGCACACAGCACCATCTAGCCTAACAGTGCCGGTAATGGAGGAGCTTGCGAGCAGCACTGACTCTGCTGTCAGAGGTGAGCAGGAGTTCGTTCTTTTATGTTACCGGTACTGGTAAAAACTACCAGACTAAAAAGTGTTTCTAAAAACTGCCAATAACTGTTGCTTGTCACTCCAGATGTTAAGAAAACTACAACTCCCAGCAATCAAAGCATGCTGGGGGTTGTAGTTTCCAAAACATATGAAGTGACTAGGTATTGGGGGTTACTGAGTGGGGGTTAATGTATTTGGGTATTTGTGGTGTATAGTGGGTTTAGAGTGGTGGGCAGGAGCCTTTTTTTTGGCCTTGATTAGCAGTAATGGTGATAATTTCTACCCTCGGCTTATACTCGAGTCAATCAGTTTTACTTGTTTTTCGGGTAAAAAATAGGTACCTCGGCTTATACTCGGGTCGGCTTATATTCGAGTATATAAGGTAGTTAAGGATATGGTTAATTAGTAAAATTTAGTAATATGGTTAGTTCTATTTAGTGAAATGGTTAATTATTTATATTTGGTGATATGGTTAATTTGTTATATTTATTAATATCGTTAATTAGTTATATTTAGTGAATTAACAATATTTAGTTAATTAACAATATGTTAATTAGTTATATTTATTCATATGGTTAATTAATAATATTTATTAGAAATAGTAGGTGTTTTACCGGCAGGGCTGTGTATATGGATTTTGGGTTATGTGCAGTATGGTGAAACTGAATCTTGGTAAACCACTTCAGCCCTTCACCCTTTCTCTATGCTGTAATGACTAAATTGTCATTCTCAGGAAACAAAGAATTGCATCTGTGCAGGTCCAAAGGTTGGAAATTCCTGTTAAGCTGCTTTCTTTAGGGAAGTAATCTTGTGCACATGGGCAGTAATGTTGGGTTTTCCTGTTGCTGTACTTGGAATTGTAATTTTAAGAGACGTTCTCCCATTTTTGGGAAAGGGTCAATAGAGTTATTCTGTACGGGGGAAGAGCCTTCAAACATTTTCAAAAAGAAAATGTTTTCTTTCGTTTATTTAGTGTTTTAAGTTAATTTAGTTGAATAGGAGCACATATTTAATTCAACCTCCAATACTAAGTTACCATGTAACTGGTCAAAAGACATTATGGGTAGGGCATAAAGGTTGGATTAGACATATAAAGTATGTCTTTATGCAACCTTCAATACTATGTTACTGTTTAGTAATGTGGTTTATTAGTTAGATTTAGTCATATAGTTAATTTGTAATAGTAATATGGTTAATTAGTAATATTTAGGGATATGGTTAATTAGTTATATTTACTAATGTGATTAATTAGTTATGTTTAGTAATATGGTTAATTAGTAATAGTTAGCATTATGGTTAATTAGTTATATTTAGTCATATGGTTAATTAGTAATAGTTAGTAATATGGTAAATTAGTTATATTTAGTCATATGGTTAATTAGTAATAGTTAGTAATATGGTAAATTAGTTATATTTAGTCATTTGGTTAATTAGTAATATTTAGTAATGTGGTTAGTTATATTTAGAGATATGGTTAATTAGTAATAGTTAGTAAAATAGTTAATAGAGCTTAGTTCAGTTCTAGCTAGACCACTGTTTCTCATATTTTCAGATTCGCTTTTGTCTGGGGATGTGCCGCTGGATTGGAAAAAAGCCAATGTAATACCAATATTCAAAAAAGGTAGTCGTTCACAGCCTGGTAATTATAGACCTGTAAGCCTAACATCAGTGGTAGGGAAGGTGATGGAAACTTTGTTAAGGGATCATATCCTTGACTTTGTCTCCAGAGATCATCTTATTAGTAGTAGTCAGCATGGATTTATGAGAAATAGATCATGCCAGACAAATTTAATTGGTTTTTATGAAGAAGTGAGTAAGAAGTTGGTCTCAGGCACAGCAGTGGATGTGGTATATTTGGATTTTGCAAAAGCTTTTGATACTGTGCCACATAGGCGACTAATGTATAAACTGAGGACTGTTGGCCTTGAAGAAAACATTTGTTCATGGATAGAGAACTGGTTATTGGACCGCAAACAGAGAGTGGTGGTTAATGGAGCTACATCTATGTGGGCTAAAGTTCTAAGCGGAGTGCCTCAGGGTTCTGTACTGGGGCCGCTTCGGTTTAATCTGTTTATAAATGACTTAAAAGGGGGCATTGAGAGCAAGGTCTCTGTGTTTGCTGATGACACTAAATTATGCAGAGCTTTGGAAACTTCCAATGATGTGCAAGTGCTGCAAGCAGACCTAGATAGATTATCAAAATGGGCAGCAGAATGGCAGATGAGATTCAATGTAGATAAATGTAAGGTGATGCATTTGGGATTTAATAATCCCTGTGCCATCTACACCATAAATAACTCTGTGTTAAGTTCATCTGTAATGGAAAAAGATTTGGGGGTTCTGGTAGATAACAGACTTAGCTGTAGCAAACAATGCCAGGTAGCAACAGCTAGAGCTAGCAAGATATTGTCTTGTATAAAAAGGGGAATAGATTCAAGAGAGAAAAATATTATTCTCCCTCTTTACAAGGCACTGGTAAGGCCTCATTTGGAATATGCAGTGCAGTTTTGGAATCCCATATACAAAAGGGACATCTTGGAAATTGAGGCAGTTCAGAGAAGGGCAACTAAATTAATAAGGGGAATGGAGGGGCTTGAATATGCAGGCAGATTAGACAAGTTAGGGCTGTTTACATTGGAGAAGCGGCGGTTGTGTGGGGACATGATAACCTTGTACAAATATATTAATGGCCCATACAATGAGCTCTCTGGTGCATTGTTCACTAATAGGTCATATCAGAGGACACGTGGACATCCTTTAAGGTTGGAAGAAAAGAAGTTTCATCTTCAGGTTAGGAAAGGTTTCTTTACAGTGAGAACGGTGAAACTGTGGAACTGTCTTCCAGCAGATGTGATAATGGCAAGTTCATTGAATAACTTTAAAAAAGGCCTGGATAAGTTTCTAAAACTAAAGAATATTGAGAATTACTGGTATTAATGCATATAGATCTGGTTGATCCAGGGATACTTTCCGATTGCCGTTTGGAGTCAGGAAGGAATTTTTCCCCCCTTTTTAGCTGGGTTTTTTTGCCTTCCTCTGGATCAACTGTTAGGTAGGGTTAAAAAAAAAAGTGAATAGGTTGGACTTGATGGACGTATGTCTTTATTCAACCTTAATTACTATGTTACTATGTTACTATGTAATTAGTAATATTTAGTAATATGGTTAATTAGTAATATTTAGTAATGTGGTTAATTAGTAATATTTAGTAATGTGGTTAATTAGTAATATTTAGTAATATGGTTAATTAGTAATATTTAGCAATGTGGTTAATTAGTAATATTTAGTAATGTGGTTAATTAGTAATATTTAGTGATATTGTTAATTAGTTATATTTGAAGATATGCACAATGTAATAAAATGTTTGGGATAGGGAAGTAAAAATTGAATTATTTTGCACTGGTTTTGATGATACCTCATTTTAATGGTTCCTAAGCTATTGATTGAGGTAAAAGCTAAAATATTAAGCTTGTGCATAAAATTTACGCAATTTGTGGTGTGTTCCGGAGTAAAAATATTTGTGAACACTACACTGAACATTTATTAGATGCTTTCTCATCAAATAAAAAACAGCTATCGTAGCCAACAAAGCCACTTACCAAAAGGAATTGTACTGAGTGTGATAGGACCAAACCAACCCTTAGTTATATTTAATTTGTGGTTTGACCATACATATCCTGCAACAAATGTTCCAGCAATCCCAGTAATTCCTTGGTGAAGCGGGAGGCCCATCTTCAGTTAATGGCTAAACTTCACGTGTCATGGAGGACATTTTTCACAGCTATTTTGGTCCTTGCCTTTTCAATGTAATAATTAAGTGTTTTAAAATGAACAATGACACCAACCCATTAAATTTCCACTAAAAACAAACCACAAGAAAGGAAAGTCAGTGGCGTCCATTGTATCCTCGCTGTGTAACTACATACCCTCAAAAGCAAACCGCAGAAAGAAAAGGAAGTTAGTAAAAACGGGACAGGCTTAATACGTTCCACGGGCCCATTAGCTTTTTATTGAAGCCACTATCACACTGTACATTAGGGCAATTAAACTTCAAAGCAGGATTTCTTTGGAATAAGGAAGCTTGTAGTAATTGGCACTGAACAATTCAATGGCTTCAGAAGGATTACTGTATAATACATTTTAATCCCTTCAAGCAGATCTATTAAGAAGCATTATGAAAGGATAATTCAACTTCATTTAGGGCTTTTTGCTTATAATGTAATAGACAAATAAGCCCGGCATCTATCAGTCTCTATAAAATACACAGCATTACAGTAACCCCTGTTAATCCTTATTCGAACCACAGAGTATTTACACATGTAAGTGAATTCTAGGGAAAAAGATGACAAACAATGTTGTGCAGAATTAAAGACTGCTGGTATTTTACATGAACAGATTCATATTTGTACATGTTCTAAGAACAGTATGTTTGTTTGATTTCTGAGCATCTATCACAGGTACAGTTATCTGTGTACAAGTAGAGAGAGCTCTTGTAATATATAATGATTGTACACATTGCCAGTAAAACCAGCAGGGGGCAAGGGGGGCAGTGACTACATTATAAAGAAAATGCAGCTTTAGGGATCTCAGCTGGGCCACCGCCAGAATATACTGGGGCCCCATAAACATACACACACAATGAGCAAGTTAGAGGTGCTGCACATTAGTGATGAGTAGGTAAAGGTTTCAGGTTAGTTTTAAACCTGGTTCCCATTGGAAACTGCAAAAACTTTCAGAACTTTTTGAAATCTAAATTTTTCAGAGCTTTAGAATATTCCATATCGAACTCTGAATATTCAAGGCAAAATGCAGAAAACGATCAGAACTTGGGCTCCTAGTGACTTCTTTTTCGAACCAATTCATTCTGAAAATTACAAAATCCGATTTCGGAAGGAAGCTCACCGGTTTCGAACATTTCTAGTAATGAGTCCCGGTGTTGAAACGAACTTGGGGGGGACTGCTGGCGGAACTGCAGGTTTCCAAAATTCATGGATCTGGTCGTAACTTTCAAAGACTTTTTTTGATAATTCAAAACTTGATGTTGAAATTTGAATCAGTGTCAAAATTCTAAATTCTTATAAACTAGGTTACTTCACTTATCCCTAGAGAAGGATCGGCTATACTCATGAAATATAATGGTAATACATCTCGTAAGTCATTTAGAATGGATGCACACTAACTACATGTTTTGTTGTGCTGCTTCGTTTATTTCTGTGTCTGTAGTCACTGTCCAATAACATTTATAGTATCAGGGTCATCTTCATAGCTGAGAAATTAGGACAATCAAGTCAACACAGCTCCAATTTTAGAAGGTCACATTGTCACTCTAAACACAGCTACTTCAATACCAACCACAAAATTACAATTTCTGCTCCAGGAACTTTTGTCTGAAGCTGCCTTGTGAATTTTAGCTAAAACATGAGACGATTGCCTTAAAATGTGACTGTTTACAAAGTCTTTAAAACAATAAGTGTTCTCCATTAAAAATCACCGCCTGTGGGGTTTGGTGGAGCAGATATGCCATCAAAAGGATCCTACAACATTCAGTGACATACACACTCTGTCCTAACAATTAACTCATTTTATCTTTCAAGTGGTTTTATTAAGTTTATTCTAATTCTGTAGCCAAAACCAGCATTCTCTTAATTATGTAAAACTGAGCTGTTCTAATTATAGTACAAAAATATTTACATTATTGTGCTGGAATGTTATTATTAGAATACAGGAATATCATTATTAGAGTGCTGGCATATGATTATTAGAGTGAAGGAATATCATTATAAGAGAGCTGGAGTATGATTATTAGAGTGAAGGAATATCATTACTAGAGTGCTGGCATATGATTATTAGAGTGAAGGAATATCATTATAAGAGAGCTGGAGTATGATTATTAGAGTGAAGGAATATCATTACTAGAGTGCTGGCATATGATTATTAGAGTGAAGGAATATCATTACTAGAGTGCTGGCATATGATTATTAGAGTGAAGGAATATCATTATTAGAGTGCTGGAATATTATTATTAGAGTACATTAATATTATTAGAGTGCACAAATATGATTAAAGGGGAACTGTGGTCTCCAAACAAGTTTATTTTAAATGAAAGGCCAGGTCCATACCTTTAAAATGAGCCATCAACCACCTCTCTACGTGCTGCACAGTCCAAAATATTAAGAAATCACTGATCAGAAAGTTAGGGGGCGGGAGGTTTTGTATCTGCGGTCAGAAATACTATTTCCTCCTCTAATCTGCGGTTAGCACATGCTCAGTGCATGACTGAAGGGTAGGAGGGTGGGGAGAGCAGCACAGCCCAAAGCACTGCTTTTTTTAATGCCTCCCACTTGCTGGCCCTTCCCAATCGTGGGCCCTGTTTCCCCTCCCCTTACAGACCCCTGTTGCCCTTCCCACTCATGGACTCTGTGGCATGGCTTCTGTGGCCCCTCCCCCACTTGTCAAGAGGGAGGGGCCCCGGGGCCTGCAAGAGGAAGGGGGCCATGATTGGGAGGGGCCCCAGGGCCTGCAAGTGGGAGGGGCCCCAGAGCCATGAGTGGGAGGGGCCACAGAGCACATGAGTGGGAGGGGCCACAGGAGGCTGCAATGGGAGGGGCCATAGGGGCCCACGAGGAGGAAACACAGAAGAGGGACTGTCACATGGTTTCAGTGCAGGAAGCAGGAAGTGCAGGGGATCTGGTGATGCTGCAACCATATCACACGTATAAATGTAAATATCTTCAAAACTATGTAAAATAAATAATGAAAGTAAATTGCAAAAATCCTCCGGAAAGCAATTCCTGTCAATTTACTTAAAGTCATTTTTGGACCACAGAGCAGAGAAATTATTGTTATTAGAGTGCAGGAATATTATTATTAGAGTGCAGGAAAATCATTATTATTAGAGTGCTGGAATATTATTAGTGTGCAGAAATATCATTATTAGAGTGCAGGAAAATTATAATTATTTAAGTGCAGGAATATGATTATTAGAGTGCAGAAATATTTTTTATTAGAGTAAAGGAATATTATTATTAGAGTGGAGGGATATTTTTATTACAGTGCAGGAATTTCACTATTAAATTGCAGGAATATTATTATTAGAGATGGGGAATATCATTATTAGAGTGCAGGAATACTATCATTATTTAAGTGCAGGAATATGATTATTAAAGTGTAGTAATATTGAAGGAATGTTTTCAGTACAAAAATTATTTATTTACAAAAATATTTACAGTACATTACTGTGCAGGGATGTTATTATTAGAGTGCAGGAATATCATTATTAGCATGCTAGAGTATAATTATTAGAGTGTAGGAACATCATTATTAAAATTCAGAAATATTACTATTAGAGTGCGGAAATATAAGTAGAGTGCAGGAATATCCTTATTATAGTTCAGGAATATTATAATTAGAGAGGAGGAACATTATTATTAGAGTGCAGGAATATCATTATTAGAGTGCAGGATTAGGAATATCATTATAAGATAGCAGGAGCATTAATTGTAGGGTGCAGGAATATCATTATTATAGTGCAGTGATATCATTATTAGATAACAGGAACTCTGATTTAAAGGGTATGTCCACTCTTAAAACTAATTTTTGATATAGTACTCCCCCTGGTCCCCCAGCCCCAACCGCTTCATTTTTATTTTTAGAAAGTGCCCCAAACTTTTACTTACCTTCCCTCTTTCCTCCGCTGCGCTGACGGCCGTCTGCTTGCGAGAAAATGCAAGCAGAGGGGCGGGACCGGCAGTCGCGTCTGTGATTGGCTGAGCGGCAGCCAATCACGGACGCGGCTGCCGGTCATTCAGTGCAGCGGAGGTAAGAGGGGAGGTAAGTAATGTTCGGGGCACTTTCTAAAGATAAAAATGAAGCTGTTGGGGCTGGAGGAACAGGGGGAATACTATATTAAAAGGGATTTACGCTAGGGGGAGGGAATCCGGAGAGGGAGGGGGAGGGAGGGGGAGAAGGGCTGCAGTACGCATGCCAAACTTCTCCCGGAGGCCAGGTAGGAGGCAGAGTCCTATATGGACTCTGCTATCCTCCTGGTGGGCAGTTTTTGGGACTTTGGGGGGGGACTACAGGAGAACCATATGGAGCTGGGATGTGAGGGTAAGGATTAAACTACACTACATGATGTGGGGCCAGTATTGGGGGATTATAGTTTTGGGGGTGGACATGCCCTTTAAGAGTTCAGGATTATTATTATTATTATTATTATTTATAATAATAATAATTATAGTGCAGAAATATTATTATTAGATGGCAGAAACATTCATTGTAAGGTGCAGAAATATTGTTAAATACCATTATTAGAATGCAGGAATAGGAATATCATTATTAGATAGCAGGAGCGTTAATTGTAAGGTGCAGGAATATCATTATTATAGTGCAGTGATATCATTATTAGATAAAAGGAACATTTATTGTAAGGTGCAGAAATATTGTTAAATATTATTATTAGAGTGCATTAACATTATTATTAGAGTGCAGTAACATTATTATTAGTCTGTAGTAACATTATTATTAGAGTGCAGTAACATTATTATTAGACTGTAGTAACATTATTATTAGAGTGCAGTAACATTATTATTAGAGTGTAGTAACATTATTATTAGAGTGCAGGACTATTATTTTTAACAATGTGCAGAACTGTGTAGACACTATTGATCATAATTGTCGGTTATTGATGGACAGTTAAGTCTGGAGAATATCTAACCTGTACAGAGCTTAAGCTTGTAAGGGCATGGAAAAGAGAGATTCCCAGACTGTAACTATGTTAAACATCACCAGTAACTTCATTATTGCCTGGAGCACTTCCCAGGCTCAAAGGTTACACATCATATTGATTACACTTATTCCAAGAGACACATGTATTCTAATATATATACATTGCCCACTGTATATGAGAAGGATGTTAGTGACCTCTGATTTCCCATTCTTGTATAAAGACATTTAGCCTGCGGCACTGAATATTTATATGGTAATAGATCTCATCGGAGACTTTCTATAGCCTTATAATCTACAGAAAAGGGAATTGTAACTAATTTAATAACACAAAACAACAACATGAAGCCAGTGTCGTAACTAGGAGTCACTGGGCCCCCCTGCACAATTATAATGGGACTCCCCCTGTTCCCCCGGTGCATGAAGCCCTGGTGGGAGATATAAAATATATTTGATGTTAGATATTAGAAAACACTCCAAATCCAATTATATAAGGAATCCCCCAAAAATCTGTCCATCTTCTTTTGGCCACTCACGGCCAATCATTTTCCATGGATCCACATGCTGCCTCCTTTACACCAGGGTGAGCTTAAGAAGACCTTGTACAGTTGTCTAAACCCATACTGTCCAAAACCTGGGGCACATAGTTCTGGAGGGGAGTCCTGGCATCCCACTGCATCATACTGAAGGCTATAAGAAGCCACCATGTAAAATCCTTTCCCCTGCTCTTGCTCACATTTTTAAATCCTCCCTGACCTCTTGGATTTTTCCTTCTGCGTTTAAACATGCATGTGTCAAATAGAGATGGCCGAAACTACATAGTTTCGTTCTGTTTTTGGATTACCGGATCTCGGGAAAATCCTGAAGATCCGAAAATGGAATAAGCTTTTGAAATGTACGGGGCTATTTTCGTTCATTTCGAAAATATCTTCGAATGTTCGAAAATCCTCAATAATACGATTGGAGACCACTTTCCTGTTTCCAATCATATTTTCAAATGTTCGAGGCTATTTTTAAAAATTCTGGAAAATAGCCTTGAACGTTTGATTTTCAAAAATATGACCGGAAACTCAAAAGTGATCTCCAATCGTATTTTCGAGGATTTTCGAACATTCGAAAATATTTTTCGAAAATTGTCGAAAATAACTCCGTACATTCCAAAATCTTCGAAAATTTGTTTTGAAGTCCTGAAATCCGTAGAATCCGTCTGGATTCAGACGGATCTTTTGGATTTCGGAACCGAGGGGTTCCGTTTTGGATCCAGGTACCATTTGTGTCAAAACTCCATGCTAATAACCTATTAGACCCATTGCAGTCAGGCTTCCGACCAGGTGACTCAACTGAAACGGCCCTCTGCCCTCTGAAAAGTTTTCTGTAGGGGGGGGTCTGAGTGTCCAACTGCACCTGCAAGTGGGTGGGGCCCTGACACCCACAAGTGTGTGGGGCCATGACACCTACGGGTGGGTGGGGCCATGGCACATGCAAGTGGGCAGGCCATGGCCCCTACGAGTTGACAGGGCCACATGGGGCCAACGGGGGCCTGCAAATGGAGGGGCAATGGGGTCCATGAGTGGGAGGGTCCATGAATGGGAGGGACCAGGGGGGAATGCAAGAGGAGGGGGGCTGCAAGGGGAGGAGGAGACACAGGGCAGATTGACCGTCATCCACTGACATGGTTTCAGAGCAGGAAGCAGGAAGTGCAGGGGACCTGGTGATGCTGCTGCCATATTACACACAAAAATTTAAATATCTTCAAAACTATGCAAAATAACCAATGACAATAAATTGCAAAAATTCTCAGGAGAGCAATGCCTGTAAATTTACCTAAAGTCATTTTTGGACCACAGTTCCCCTTTAAGCATCACTTATACGCTGATGATTCCCAAATTTATTTGTCCACCCCCACACTAACCCCTGAAGTTCAATCCCAAATCTCTAAATGTCTGCTTTCTATTTCTTCCTGGATGGCAGCTCGGATCATCTCACTCTCCTCCAAAAGAGAACCCGCAACCCTGTTGATACAGTCCATAGGGTGGCTTCCCATCAAACAAAGAATCATATTCAATACCTTTCTTTTAACCTTTAAATAAATCCCTTCACTCTACTGCACCTCCCTACTTATCTTATCTCTTGGTCCCCTATGTTCCATGTCCTCTGTTTCTCGCAAGGAAATCTCCACAAACCCGCAACAAACACTGCTTCCTCCTGTCTTAAACCATTCTCTCTTGCTGCTCCCTACCTTTGGAACTCTCTCCCTCTCTCACTTTGCCAGGTGACATCTATTAATACTTTTAAATCTAGACTGTTATCCTACCTTTCTGAGCATCAGCACAACAAATGATTGTTAGCCACCTCAATCGCTTTGTACCCATTCCTCCACTTATATCTGTATGTTGTCCCACCCATTTAGATTGTAAGCTCTTTGGGGCAGGGATCTCATTCCTAATGTGTCATGGCATGCGGCACTTATATCAATTTATCCATAATTTATATATATATAGTATATATGTGTATGAAATTGTATTTAATTTATATTTATCTGTATAATTACTTGCACTTATCCCCTTGTTTGTATACTCTGTATTTTATAATGGGCAGCACGGTGGTTCAGTGGTTATCACTGATGGCTTGCAGCGCTGAAGTCCTGGGTTTGGACACAAATTGGACATAACTGCAAGGAGTTTGTTTGTTCTCCCTGTGCTTGCATGGGTTTCCTCCGGGCACTGATTGGTTGTATGTGTCAAATATATGTGCTTAGATTGTAAACTCTTTGGGGCAGGGCCTAATGTAAATGTATACATGTAAAGCTCCATGGAAGATGTTGGCACTATATAAATCCACAATCATTATAATAATAATGTACATCGCTGTGTACCCAAGTGGCACTTTATAAATAAATAATTAAATAATAATTATACATACATATACATCTGAATTGAAGGGGGGCCCAAACTATAGCTATTGGCTGCCCTGATGGTAAATGCATATTATTTCTCCATCCTCTAAAGCTAACCACCCAGACGGCAATTTTTCAATATGATCAACTGAAAAAAGCAAATCAGTACAATAGCTGCAACATATATATATATTTTTTTTTTTTTCATTCAACAAAAGAGATTGTTATCACTAAATGTAGAATCAATCGAATTCTGATTGGTTAGATCACAACATTTTTAGGCAATTGTAGTGAGTGGGTTTTTTGAGAAATTGTTTCTTTTCAACAAGAATCATATTGGTTAAAAATGGAACAATAAAAAAACCTTTTTTTCCCAATGTGTGGGATCTGTGTGAATGAATCGATTTTGATCGCAGTAGAGATGGCCAAACTCACTGATATCCATTCAGAGATTTTCGAAAAAATCAGAAAATTTGAAAATACGCAAGCAGACAAGTAAGGTGTAAATAGCAATGGAAACTTACTGTAAATGGCTCAGGGACCTGGGAAATCGTCTGGGGAGCACATCAATGCTTTAAAAATTACCATCCAGTACCTGGAAATGTTCGATTATGTGAATTCTAAATTTCTAGAAATATCAAATATTTTCAATTTATTAATTTGCAAATTTGAAAATTATCGTAAAACTGTTTCATAAAAATTTGTAAATGAGTTCCATCAGATCCGTGAAATCCGCTTCAGAACTGGATTCATGTTCAGGTCCATCGCTAATCATCAGTTGATGTTTTATTTCGTCCATCAAAATGTAAAATGAATGTATGTTTAAAAAAAAAAAAAAATTTCATTTTACTGAAAATACCCGTAAGACCAATTTCTTATCTGCTAAAAGCATAACAATTTCCCTACAGTACGATGCTGGAGGACTGGTTTATTTTATTGTATGAGAAATTTGTAAAAAAAAAAAAACAGATTTACCGAAAAGCTGAGCTATTAACCCCCTGTGGTATACATTTCATTAGGGTTTATGATATATTTAGTTGCCAATTAAATTTCACTGTGTGAGATGCCAAGATGCAGAGAGTAAAGGTTTCCAATCGTGTGCAACAATGTCCCCTTGAGATGGGAACTAAAGATGGGGTCAGCAGAAGATTTTCCGCCTGACCCAATCTTCATTTTTAAAAAAAAAAAAAAAAATCCTATCTATCGGGGACTTAATTGAGATAGTTACTTCTTATCAAATAGTTTGTTACTACAAATACTAAGGTTCTGTTTACATGCTGAATGGCACACACCACGTCCCATGAACGAGCGGGCGATTAACGTCTGTTTTGGCTGATAGTCGCATGTGTGTGACTGTTCCATCCTTCGTTGAGCCTGCTTGTTGGGTGTCATGTGTGCCATTTAGAGTGTGTATGGGGCTTGGGTCATTCTCTGTTATAAAGTGCTGATTGCTAATAATGTATTCATTATAAATTAATATTTATTAATATTAGTTAGATGACACCATAGCTACAGATGGATGGATAGAGGAAGAACAACAGTAGTCTGTGTTCCTAATACTGAAGCCTATGTTATAAAATGTGCTCAAATCAGTTCCTAGTGTTCCTTCATTGTTGGAAGGAAGATTAGTTGGTCCTAACCGAGGTAGTGGATGATGTTCTGTACAGGGAAGGTTCAATTTCATCTGCAACGTAACAAGATAAACAGCTGCAGGCCATATGCCTTTTGATATGAATGTTTCAGCTTGTGTTTCTAGTGGAAGTTATATCTGGCAACTAAAATTTCGAGTTTCAATAAAAATATCTACTGACAATTTTCGAAATACTATTTCCCCCATATTTTGGACTAATATAACAGTTTAGTACAAAGGAGTCTCAGTTTCAATTGGGTCCCAATCGGATTCTCAAAATTTGAATAAGTTGGAATATACATCTCTACAGTTTAGGGCCGGTGTGGACCTTAAGGGCCAGGCCCCACTACCTAGCGCACGGACAGGGGCACTTCTATGGTCTTTGCTGTCTGAGCCAAACTTTTAAAATGCCACCCTTGATTGTTTTCAGGCGCGGCACGAAGTGCACCGATTCTGTGTTAAATTGGGTGTGGCTTTCTCGGTGGCCATGGTTCAACTGTTACAATACATTAGAAATGCCATACTTTCTGTAGTATAAAAGATTTTAGCCAAAAGATTTGTAAGCCTGCCACCATGTCAAGGTAGGGCCTTAACTAACCTAACAAGTCTAACCTAGCCTAACAAACTAACTAAAGCTAACCCAACCAAACAAAATAATTTTAAGAAAATCATATCTGTTACTAGGGGGGGGGGGAAATTCTTCACCCCCCACTACTGTTTCAAGATTTCAGAAAATGCGTCCACAGCCTTAGTCAAACCAAACCATCCTCAAGTATTTCTTGCTGTCTCTCTTGACCTGAACATGTTGTTAACAATTGCTGTGTGCCACTCCAGATAATTGAGTTATTTTTTTCATGACCTTCTCGTACTCTTTGCTCAACAACAAGCGCCGTCCAACTCCAAGCCCTAAGGGCCTTCAGATATTGACATAAACCTGCTTTCTTACCGACCGGATAATTCTAATGATTTAATTATTTTAACTGACCGCCTGTCCAAAGGATAATTGTTGTTATGAAGACTGATGATAATACTATAGGGGCTGATGCAAATGAGAGGTGCAAAAGTTTTCCCATGCTATTAATAACAATCTGCAGCAACCAATCAGATGTTATATAACTGCAACAACCCAGTAAAAAGCGATAATCTGATTGGTTTCTGCCATAGGTGCCATTGCATCAGCCATAGTTATATTTGTAGGTTTTTTAGCATGTGTGTGTGTATATATATATATATATATATATATATATATATATATATATATATATATATATTATATATATATATAAAATGGTAGAGAGACAGAGTGTGCATTTTTGACATAAATACTGTATTTTTGACATAAATACAGCTTGTTTCATTAGTGGAGATGTAGAGATAATTATCTTTAATAATCAAACTATCTGAATAAATTGCATTGGTGCATCCTAATAAATGAGCATCTGGTTAGAAAGATGGCTATGACAGCATATTATTGACAAGGTTAGGTTCTTCAAATATGCTTGGGATAATCTCTTTATAAACTATAATATTTCCAAAGTTTTAAACAACCACAATCCAACCATTTTTAAGGTCAATGACAGGAATCTTATATACTAACCTGCAGTTACAGAGACACCACTGACACAGTGCGGTACATCGGAGCTCACTGCAGGGAAGTGGTCAGCAAAGAAGAGGTGTGTGGGGGGATTTGAAGATGCCCCCAGGGGATGGAGTAGAAGATGTGCCGGGTGAGTGTTGTGAAGAGAGAGATGCGTGACAGTGGGTGGGCCCGATTCTTAAAAGAATCAGAGGGTTACTGGTTTTACATAAGCCATAAGTCAGAGAAGCAGTATCAGGTTGGGGTGTTGGGGGCCGCTAGAAAATATAAGATCAGGGGCCCACTTAACATTTCACTTCTTCTCTCTTAAAGGGCATCTCTACCCAACAAAAATGTTTTAAAATGTTATAGCCTATCCCTACCCACCCCCAACCGCTATTTCAGATTTCTAAAAAATGAAACAGAACTCTAATTACAGATCCTCAATCCCACAGCAATCTTATGCAACTCCCTGCTTGCCGGAACTACAAGCAGGGGGCTGGACCGGCAGCCACGGCTGTGATTGGCTGAGAGGCAGCCAATCACAGCCGCGGCTGCCGTTAATAAGCAGCAGGAACATAGGACATTCAGATTCTTTTTTTTATTAATCTAACATAGTCATTGGTGGTGGGCTAGGGTGCCCTATATAATATAAAAAACTATTTACACTAGGTGAAGGGCAGCCATGGAGGGATCAGGAGGGTGGGAGGGGAAAAATTTAAAAATTCATAAATCGGCAAGCGGACCCATTGAAGTAAATGAGAGTTAAAAAGTCGGAAAGTTCCACCTAAAATTAAGGTGTAAATAGCAATGGTAACTCACCGTAAATGGTTCAGGGACCTAAGAAATAATCTGGCCCAGGCCCAGTACTGGAAACTTTATGGGCTTCCTGTTTTGGCTTTCCACACAGTATTTTTGAGATTTCTAGAAATTTCATAAATTGTCTTTTTGTAAATTCAAAACTTCCTAAAAAATCCTAAAAAGGCAGAAATCAGCAATGTCTGAGTTCCTGAGGATCCCTGAAATCCGTTTCAGAACCAGATGTGGGTTCATCTCTATTAGATACATGCATAGAGGGTAATTGAAGGACATGAGGCTATTCCATTTAGACTCAAGGCCATATCAGATACAGTGCAGTAAGGTTGAGGCCACACTTTTCAGCGCGCTTGTGCACTGCATTTTGCGCAACGTGTGCAATTGGAGCACATGCGATTGCACAAAAAAATGCAGATCGCAGAACAGACACACAACAACGCACTACTGTGGCCACCACCATTGGCCCACACTGTACAGATGTGTACATACATATGTAAGTGGTTATATCTGTGTATATTTTAAAGCTAATATGCTTATGTGGAATGCAGTGTTAGTGATTCATGTGTATATCAGAGAAGAATAGAGATAAGTACAGTACGTACAGGGTGTAAGGGTAATGTTTTACTAAAATCAGCTGTGTGCGCAGAAATATTTTCTGTGCACATACAAATTGAAATATTGTACGTTTTACACTGCTACACTTAACATTCCGCTAGATTTTTGTTCAAGCACCAACCTGCAGAGTTGTGTGCTCACGCACAAATGCACTTTTATATCCTTATGTAAAAACTTGGACACTCTAATTGATATTCCTTTGACAACTACTGCAGGAAAACGTTCCTTTCATGAAATCTGTTAATCCCTTTAAAGGGCAAGCTAAAATTTTCCCCACTGTGTAGTGTAAAAAAATCCTTGTCTTGCTCCTCTGTTCCTTATGGTTCTCCTGCAGGGCCTTCTAAAATCCAGAAAAGTGAAGAGTAGGAGCTGTCTGTGTCTAATCTAGTGCCTACTGCTTCCTTGTCCATAGTAAAGGTAGCCATACATGGTGCAATATTCTTCATATTGGATTTGCGATTGTCCAAAATGATCGAAAATCCGGATCCGACAGCTTTTGTTTTCCGAACAAGTGCGCGGCCGCCGAACGATCGGGTCGGCCGAACACTCGTTCAGAAAGACCATAAATTTCCGTAGGCCAAGCTAGACTCCCTATATAGGAGTCTGCCGCGGCCGATGGAAGCACACAGTCCCGAGCATTCTCCCTAAGATGTTCATAGGGACAATGCTCGGGACTTTGTGTATGCAGATCTTTGAAAGATGGCAGACAGGATCTTGCAGATTGCTGTCTGTCATCTTTCAATGATCTGTACTGTGTGTACCCAGCTTAACCAATGGGTTTATGAGTTAAAAAAAAAAAGCCCAGAAATAGATTTACCCACCTCTCTCCATAGCCAGCAATCATGTCTGTGATTGGCTGATTTTAAATCAATTCTATTTTATAAATGTGTTTTCCAGTGTAGGGCTTTCTTAACAATACACAGTGGTCATGATCAGGTATTATCTGTAATGTGGTAATATTAATCCCTGGTACTAAAGGTGCATACACACGTGTGATTGCAGGGGGTGACCCGCGATGAACAATGTGTATGCATGGCCATTAAGTCACCAATAGTGCTGTGTATGGGTGCTTTGCTGGCCAAAATCAACACTTGTTTGTGGCTCGTTGCCCTATCCCCCAGGCAGATCATCAATGAGTCCGGGCTGAAGAACATACACATACACTATTGTCTGCCGAAGCAGCCGTGCATAGACATCACACGTGGATGAGCCTTAACATCTTCAATACAACTATTTCTCACTTCCATTTTAGACTGAGCCTCTGAGTTCTCTCCGTTACAGTAAAGGGAGCTTTATCTGTAGGCGGTATATATGTACATCCCCGTAATCCATTGATTTATATATAACTGTATTCTACTAAACACAATTCCGCATGTAAGATTTTGTTGCCAGGGAAGGTTGCCTCCTAGCGAACCCACTAAAATAAAAAAGAGGACAACATTCTGCTTTGAAAGGCCCCTTATGTAAGCAAGGAGGGGGGGAACAAGCTCTTCATGTTACAATTACTCACAGGTGTGGTTTACTGGGCTTGTACGATTCCAGAAAAGGATTAACATAAAGCCATAAGCCAGACTTACAATTCTTCAGGGAAGTTTTATAATAAGCAGTGAAGTAATACAGTCTGTTTGTAGTTATTGGGTTGTTGTGCTTTTTTGTTTAGTAGGTCAACACAATGTCGTCTTATTAATTTTTGTCTGGGCCTATCACGCAAAGGCAGTTGCTTCACAGAAGGTTTTAATCACGGCAGTAAAAGCAACTGGAAAGAACATACTGGTCGGTACTGGGAGGCCTTTTTCAAGCTCTTTTACAACTTTTTTTTTGTAGAACACAAAACTCTCCATAACAAAATCATCATCTACCCTACCATGTCGCAGCAATAGAAGGATCTGGGATAGTTTGATAAACATGAACAAACACAAAGCGAAGTTCAAACAATGAAAAATGTGCAGTGGCTAAAATCAGACCTTTTGTCCTTATTATCACAAACACATGCCCCATAAACTATTTGGTCCCAGATAGAAAACAAATGCATAGAAAACAATGAGCTAATCTACTAATTAAACAATTTACTGTTGGGTTATGTAGAGCAGGAATGGTTTTCTTTTGACAAGAGGTGCAAAATTCTGCCTGTGTTCTTACAGGGAGATTCAATAAAAGTTCTTATCGTTAAATATGGTGCTAATTTTACCCCAACCAATCAGATTTTTTTAACATTTCAAAGCTAACATCTGGTTGGTTGGGGCAAAATTAGCACCTTTTTTAACGATAAGAACATTTATTGAATAACCCTGTATATCTACAGCAGTCCAATCAGATGTTATGAAATGTTTTCTAACAGCAGTAGACCAGGTATCATCTAATTGGTTGGTGCAAATAAATAGCTTGGGCAAGTATTTTACCACTTTTATCAAATATGCCCATTAACGTTGTTGGTTTTCCAGAAATAGGGAAGTTCCAGTTACATTACAATACATGTCAATAGTTTTTAAAACCAAGAAATTCTGTACCATGGGTACACAGAATGGACTTATTAAAGAATTAAACCCAAACAGATGGAAACTGCCGGAACAGAAGGCAGTGATCCAGCTATGGTAACATGATAGAAGTTTTCATATTTCTTTTTTTGATATTTATTTGTGCTGAATAAAACACTATAAATAAATAAAAAGACTTACCTCTCAGCTTTAAAATCCCCGTGTGTACTCCTGATCAGCTGTTATACATATTTTAACATTCCCTTGCCCGTCCGGTCTATTTTCACTTCCTTCATCAGTCTAAAGGTACGATTCTTGCCCATACATCTTTTCGCAGACAGACTGAGAGTTGGACTGGGCCAATCAGCAAAAGTAAAAACCCAGGGTGAGAACATAGCTGTTAAGGTCCTCACCCTGGGTACCTTTAAGGGGAAGGAGGTGGGTAAGTATAGATGTCCTTTGAAAATAAATACATTCTACTAACTACTATAGTTAGGAGAACTCATCCAATACCCTACTCCTGGCACTGACCTTGATCACTGTATTTGGAATTTTTTTTTTTAATCAATGATCTAATTAAGTTTCCTACCACCTCTTTTGCTCAGTAAACTTCCATTAAGTATTTACTGCTAGAAATAATAACTACATAGACCACTGATGGGCAAACTGCGACTCTCCAGATGTTTGAAAACTACAACTCCCAGCATTCCTATGCTTCCCTCTGTAGTTGAGGAATGCTGGGAGTTGTAGTTTTCCAACATCTGGAAAGCCGCAGTTTGAGGATCACCGACATAGACCTAAAAGGAGATGGCATTCCCACGATGCACTAAATCTCACATTGCGGGATCTTGGCAGGTAACCTGCGTGGGATTTGCATATTGCACTGCCCTAATAATGATTTGTTACAAATATAATATTGTATTTGGGCTGCTAATAATATTGAAACGAAGCATGAAAACTAATTTCCCCAAACAGAGATTTGGATATTTAAACTGAAACAATGCCAGGAGCAAATTACCTCTTTGGGGGCTTTGGCTTTCATCCCTAAGGGGGGGAAAGGAAATAATAATTTGAGATGAACCTTCAAAAGAACAAAGTGTTTTTTTTAAAAAGCAATCCAAAAAATGGGGGGGGGGGGGTTTGTATATTTGATATTCTACAATGATCTGATTCTGGATGTCAAATCTTTTACCATAGTGGATTGTAAAGAGAAGTAAGTTTTTAATGCAAATACTAATTATTTCATCATTACGTTCATGATAGCATAAAGGGATACAAACTAATTCCTTGGAGACCTCTGCTCCTTCAATGACAACGATTAGCAGACTGAGCGTGCCCAGTATGCCCAGGATATGGAAGCATTAAATACAAAGATGGCAACTAAACAATGATACATAATTTTATTTAGTAGTTTCTGGTGTATAATATATCATGCAGTTTCCCTTTAATTACCTAACATGGGGGCAATAAAAATATTTTGAAAAAACATGTAAGCAATCAATATATATTGAAAAAGCTCAATAAAAAAATAAAAATAGCAAGTCTTTGTTTTTTTGTATTGTATTACATCACAAACTAATGGACCGTTATTTTCAGCTAAATGAAAAGCATCACAGTTTGTATCCTTTAATTGGAATTTTAATGGTGCTCTCGCTGAAAACCAAAATATTTTGAAACAATAGCAACTGGATGACTTTCTTCTACCAAATGACGGAGTGCTCAAGAAAAAAATGTCACCACTTTGGATTGGAAAGTATTATTTCCCACTGTAATGGGAACGTGCTAAAACCCACAGCTACAAGAAACAAATCTTCCATATTAAAACGGGAATAGACTAAAAGTTTAGTATTATTCATGTTACAGGGCGACATAGCATTATTTCCTATACTGTAGAGATGATTTGTGCGACCTGCTACCAAATGGTCCAAGGAACCACCAATATAAACTACAGTCAAGGCACGGCCACACTGCTGCGCTTTTTTTTTGCGTTTGCGCTTGTATTTGCGTTGCAGTGTGGCCGTGCCCTCAAGAGGGTAAAATTATACAAATATCTGAGATACAAAGGCTACTATTGCATTAGGTTGAGGCCACACTGCAACGCACAGGAATCGCGCAGAAAATCGCGAGCGTTATCGCACGCGATCGTGTGCGCTTTTCTTGTGCGTTTGCGCCTTTTCGCGTTATGGAAATGCTGCGTTAACGCACCAAAAATAGTGAACGCGTGCGTTACCAAAACACGAACGGATGCGCATCGGAAATCGTGGGAATTTTCGCGTACCCGCGATTTCCATTTTAGCGAAAATCGCGGGCGCAAACACGAGCGTGAAACTCGTGTGCAATCGCGTGAAAAACACGCTAGTGTGGCCTAGCCCTTAGTGAGCTTTTTGTAGGTTTCTGGTCAAAAGTCAAAATGTGCTAAATGATTATTGTTTTTATTTTTTAAGCATATGTTAAGTTAGCTAAGATCAACAAACCATGTGATCAATGGCAGTAAATCCAGATACAAATTTTATTGTAGCAATTAGATCTTAATGGAATCTAATGACATTTGAAAATTGCCAGTTGAGGGGACATTTTTAAACTGCATGAAGAGACCTCCAACACTTGACAAGAAAATAGCAGACAGTAGAAAAATGAAGGTTGGGACCTAAACAACTCGAAAAGTTAAATTGTTCCATAAATCACCAAGGCTAATGGCAAACTTTTGGGGCGGATATACAGATCTGAGATGTATGTTGGTTTAAATTTTTTTTACCTCTGAAACCACCCTGAATGGTAGACAGTAAGATTCAGTATGTTTAATGAAATGGCCACAGCCACAGAGCGGAACTTGCTAATAAAGGCTCAAACACTGCAGGGCTGATTTATCCAGAGGCGCTGGGCAAATTTATGGACTTAAAGTCGCGCTAAACGCTTCCCTACCAGTAAGCGTGAGTTTAACTCCATATTAGCGCCATATCCGATGCTCAAGGCTCAGTATCACGTGTGCGCTAATTTTAGCGCAGGATTTTAACGTCAGCTAATAGCTGGCATTAAAATCTTTCTGTGAGTAAATCAATTTTCGTGATTTACCCACAGTCGCAAACGCGATATTGAATCGCGATCAGTGATAGCAGCTCTGGGTAAATAAGCCACATAAAGAGACTAAAGCAGCCTATTCACTTTAGATGGCTGTGGTATGGTGCAGCCGATTAAGGTAATTCTGAAAGTACTATTAGTACCAATCAAACTGCCACACTGTGTGCCTTTTTTTTCAGCTTAAAATCAACTCAAGATAAAGCAACAGCTAATGGGATCATTGAAAAATTTTCCTACAGGTACGATCACTAGTGAAGTTCAAATCCCGTGAGTTTTGTTCCAAAATCGAAAAATCAAACACTAGAAAACAAACACAATGTAAGCCAAAGTTTCCAATAATTTTCTGTGTTTGGTATCGAATACTTGAAAACAGAAAACGGTCACAACTTCGGCTCCAATCGACTTCTGAGTCTCTTTTCTGGTTCTCCTTTTTTAAACTTTTTAAAAATCCAATTTCGGAAAAAAAGTTCAAGTTCCAAAAAAATAAGCTTTTTTAAATGGACTTTAAGCTTTTTTAAATGGACTGTTATGCCAGGCAGTCTATAGAATGGATGGCGCATACCTTAAAGTGTAACTCCAGCCTTAAAAAAACTTTTTAGATTCTAATAATTACCCCCGATAAACCCAGGTGGCATTTTAGTCTTAAGGGGAACTGTCGTCCAAAAATTACTTTAGGTAAATTGACAGGAATTGCTCTCCTGAGAATTTTTGCAATTTATTGTCATTGTTTATTTTGCATGGTTTTGAAGATATTTACATTTTTGTGTGTAATATGGCAGCAGCATCACCAGGTCCCCTACACTTCCTGCTTCCTGCTCTGAAACCATGTCAGTGGATGACAGTCAATCTGCCCTGTGTCTCCTCCTCCCCTTGCAGCCCCCTCCTCTTGCAAGCCCCCCTGGTCCCTCTCACTCATGGACCCTCCCACTCATGGACCCCATGGCCCCTCCATTTGCAGGCCCCCTGTGGCCCTGCATACTCGTGGGTGCCATGTCCCCGTCCACTCACAGGTATCATGGCCCCACCCACTCACGGGTGCCATGGACCCACCTATTTGTGGGTGCAGTGGGATACTCAGACAACCCCCAACAGAAAACTGTGTGAAAACAGCCTTTTCAGGCAGAGTGAGAACTGAGAGACCGAAAAGGCTGTTTTCACATAGTGGGAGAGTAGAGTAGAGCTTCACTTCACACAGCAGGGAGGGGGAAGGACTTCCTGTCTCCTGTCACTGAAGTCTGAGGCTGTGCCCGCCTGGCGGCGAGGTGGAGGAGCAGCCTTAGGAATGTCACGTCATCCTCCCACTCATTAACTTTCTGGTTTGTAATTACTTTATATCTTGGGCTGTGGAGCACGTAGACAGGTGGTTGATGGCTCGTTTTAAAGGTAGGAAACTGGCCTTTAATTTAAACTCAAGTTGTTTGGAGACCACAGTTTCCCTTTAACTTCATCTGACGCTCTCACAGTGAGTTTTTAGAACTTACTGAACAATGGTCCTCTCCACTCCCGGATAATACCAGTCATGGATGCGACTGTGACATCACTACCAATGGCTGACAGGCATTACCAGTTTGCGTGGTTTGCATGCACGCTCTACTCCTGAGCTTGCTCGTAATCAGCTTGCAACAGAGGAAGCGGGGCAGCAGAGGAGGAGGGACTTCTGGCAAGGGATCCTTGTTCAGTAAGTTCTAATAACTAAACATGGGAGCGTGGGATGAAGGTAAGAGTATAACACAACCTGGGTTTTGGGGGGTGATCCTTTGAAATCTAAATTGCTTTTAAAGGCTGGAGTTACCCTTTAAAGCTAGCCGTATCGATTATCATCCTCAATGTTAATCTGGGTAATTGTGCTTTTTTAATGTTTTGCGTCCATTTTACATGTTTTACATTTTTCGTGCAATATAAAAAAGATTTAACCAATTTGTTTTAGGACCATTTAATGCTGCAAAAAAGAATTAAGATGGAGCAATGTTCCCTATTTTGTATCTGCAGCTTCCAAGAAGTTAGAAGGGTTGATAAAAGTCTTTGAGGAACATCATACGTTTAAGTTTAAAGGGATTGTGTGCTTTGAATGATCGATAGCAGCAATTAGATGGTTTGGAAAAGAGAGATGCAGACGCCGTGAGGAAAAGATAAGGACTTGCAGAATGAAGTGTGGGATACAACAGAAGGAAAATATGTGACAGAGAAGATGTTTGTGTTTTGGTTCACAGACCATTTCCCTGAAAGTAGTGTACATACATGTCTTGTGGTTTCCAGAAGAAGCCAGGCCTAGGTATTAGCAGCAGCAAGTTAAGAACTTTAAATGTGGCTGTTCATTATGGTGGAGCTCACCGCTTTTCTTTAACAACCTGGCAAATGTAGATTTTACATTTAAAGAGCAATTCCTATTTTCCACACACGGGGGCCCTAGAAGAGGGATTTGCACCTGAAAAAAAATGTCTCCGGTACTACCCCCCTTTCCATCGCCCCTTTTGAGTGAGGGGGGGGGGCAGCACATGTATAGACTTGCATTGCAGAGGTAGCCAGTGGCCCATTGTCTCATGAGCAAGGCACTCCTGTCCACAAACCATGAGAACCCCCAAAAACAAAATATCTCTAGTTTCCCTGATCACCTTAAGCAGCCATTAGTCATTAGCCGTGATGGTTATGTCATGGACGTGACTGGTGGCTGCTTCTTAGAAGGACTTGTGTATTAGGGTATTCCGGTAAATTAACTCATTAATTTGTGTACTTTTATAATATGCATTACCACTGTATGTAATATGTATGACTTTGTATTATATGTACTTGGATGTAACATGTATGACTGTAATTGTAAAGCACCACGGAAGACATTGGCGCTATGTAAATCCATAAAAACAATAATAATGAACTGGTTTGAGTTGGGGAAACAGTACTGACCACTGACCTTACACACACTATGTATACAGGGACAGAAAGGAACAAGGATTTATATGGTAATATTGTTTATACTATAATGAGGATTATACCTGTAACATATCAATTAACCCCTTTATTACAGCTACTGTCCACAGTACTGACCACTGACCTTACACACAGTAACTATATATACAGGGACAGAAAGGAACAAGGATTTATATGGTAATATTGTTTATACTATAATGAGGGTTATACCTGTAACATATCAATTAACCCCTTTATTACATCTACTGTCCACAGTACTGACAACTGACCTTACACACAGTAACTATGTATACAGGGACAAAAAGGAACAAGGATTTATATGGTAATATTGTTTATACTATAATGAGAGTTATACCTGTAACATATCAATTAACCCCTTTATTACATCTACTGTCCACAGTACTGACCACTGACCTTACACACACTAACTATGTATATAGGGACAGAAAGTAACAAGGATTTATATGGTAATATTGTTTATACTATAATGATGGTTATACCTGTAACATATCAATTAACCCCTTTATTACAGTTACTGTCCACAGTACTGACCACTGACCTTACACACACTAACTATGTATACAAGGACAGAAAGGAACAAGGATTTATATGGTAATATTGTTTATACTATAATGAGGGTTATACCTGTAACATATCAATTAACCCATTTGTTACATGTACTATCCACAGTACTGACCAGACCTTACACACTAACTATGTATACTAGGACAGAAAGGAACAAGGATTTATATGGAAATATTGTTTATACTATAATGAGGGTTATACCTGTAACATATCAATTAACCCCTTTATTACATCTACTGTCCACAGTACTGACCACTGACCTATAATGAGGATTATAATGAGGATTATACCTGTAGCATTTCAATTAACCCCTTAATTACAGTTACTGTCCACAGTACTGACCACTGACCTTACACACACTATGTATACAGGGACAGAAAGGAACATGGATTTATATGGTAATATTGTTTTTACTATAATGAGGGTTATACCTGTAACATATCAATTAAGCCCCTTTATTAGCATTAACTGTCCACAGTACTGACCACTGACCTTACACACACTAACTATGTATACAGGGACAAAAGGAACAAGGATTTATATGGTAATATTTTTTATACTAAATGAGGGTTATACCTGTAACATATCAATTAACCCCTTTATTACATCTACTGTCCACAGTACTGACCACTGACCTAACACACAGTAACTATGTATACAGGGACAGAAAGGAACAAGGATTTATATGGTAATATTGTTTATACATAATGAGGGTTTACCTGTAACATATCAATTAACCCCTTTATTACATCTACTGTCCACAGTACTGACCACTGACCTTACAACACATAACTATGTATACAGGGACAGAAAGGAACAAGGATTTATATGGTAATATTGTTTATACTATAATGAGGGTTATACCTGTAACATATCAATTAACCCCTTTATTACATCTACTGTCCACAGTACTGACCACTGACCTTACACACAGTAACTATGTATACAGGGACAGAAAGGAACAAGGATTTATATGGTAATATTGTTTATAACTATAATGAGGGTTATACCTGTAACATATCAATTAACCCCTTTATTACATCTACTGTCCACAGTACTGACCACTGACCTTACACACACACTAATGTATACAGGGACAGAAAGGAACAAGGATTTATATGTAATATTGTTTATACTATATGAGGTTATACCTGTAACATATCAATTACCCCTTTATTACATCTACTGTCCACAGTAACTGACCACGACTTACACACACTATGTTAACAGGGACAGAAAGTAACAAGGATTTATATGGTAATATTGTTTATACTATAATGAGGGTTATACCTGTAACATATCAATTAACCCCTTTATTACATCTACTGTCCACAGTACTGACCACTGACCTTACATACACTAACTATGTATACAGGGACAGAAAGGAACAAGGATTTATATGGTACTATTGTTTATACTATAATGAGGATTATACCAGTAACACATCAATTAACCCCTTTATTACATCTACTGTCCACAGTACTAACCACTGACCTTACACACACTAACTATGTATATAAGGACAGAAACGAACAAGGATTTATATGGTAATATTGTTTATACTATAATGAGGATTATACCTGTAACATATCAATTAAACCTTTATTACATCTACTGTCTACAGTACTGACCATTGACCTTACACACACTATGTATACAGGGACAGAAAGGAAAAAGGAATTATATGGTAATATTGTTTATACTATAATGAGGGTTATACCTGTAACATATCAATTAACCCCTTTATTACATCTACTGTCAATAATACTGACAACTGACCTTACACACAGCAACTATGTATACAGGGACAGAAAGGAATAAGTAATTATATGGTAATATTGTTTATACTATAATGAGGGTTATACCTGTAACATATCAATTAACCCCTTTATTACATCTACTGTCCACAGTACTGACCACTGACCTTACACACACTAAATATGTATACAAGGACAGAAAGGAACAAGGATTTATATGGTAATATTGTTTATACTATAATGAGGGTTATACCTGTAACATATCAATTAACCCCTTTACCATATAAATCCTTGTTCCTTTCTGTCCCTGTATACATAGTTACTGTGTGTAAGGTCAGTGGTCAGTACTGTGGACAGTAGATGTAATAAAGGGTTAATTGATAGTACAGGTATAACCCTCATTATAGTATAAACAATATTACCATATAAATCCTGTTCCTTTTGTCCCTGTATACATAGTTACTGTTTGTAAGGTCAGTGGTCAGTACTGTGGACAGTAGATGTAATAAGGGGTTAATTGATATGTTACAGGTATAACCCCAATATAGTATAAACAATATTACCATATAAATCCTTGTTCCTTTCTGTCCCTGTTATACATAGTTAGTGTGTGTAAGGTCAGTGGTCAGTACTGTGGACAGTAGATGTAATAAAGGGGTTAATTGATATGTTACAGGTATAACCCTATTATAGTATAAACAATATTACCATATAAATCCTTGTTCCTTTCTGTCCCTGTATACATAGGTTAGTGTGTAAGGTCAGTGGTCAGTACTGTGGACAGTAGATGTAATAAAGGGGTTAATTGATATGTTACAGGTATAACCCTCATTATAGATATAAACAATATTACCATATAAATCCTTGTTCCTTCTGTCCCTGTATACATAGTGTGTGTAAGGTCAGTGGTCAGTACTGTGGACAGTAGATGTAATAAAGGGGTTAATTGATATGTTACAGGTATACCCTCATTATAGTTAAACAATATTACCATATAAATCCTTGTTCTCTTCGTCCCTGTATACATAGTTACTGTTGTAAGGTCAGTGTCAGTAATGTGGACAGTAGATGTAATAAAGGGGTTAATTGATATGTTACAGGTATAACCCTCATTATAGTATAAACAATATTACCATATAATCCTTGTTTCTTTCGGTCCCTGTATACATAGTTAGTGTGTGTAAGGTCAGTGGTCAGTACTGTGGACAGTAGATGTAATAAAGGGGTTAATTGATATGTTACAGGTATAACCCTCATTATAGTATAAACAATATTACCATATAAATCCTTGTTCCTTTCTGTCCCTGTATACATAGTTACTGTGTGTAAGGTCAGTGGTCAGTACTGTGGACAGTAGATGTAATAAAGGGGTTAATTGATATGTTACAGGTATAATCTCATTATAGTATAAACAATATTACCATATAAATCCTTGTTCTTTCTGTCCCTGTTAACATAGTGTGTGTAAAGGTCAGTGTACGTGGACATGTTAGATGC
>CM033469.1:378271202-378328798 GCA_019447015.1 Hymenochirus boettgeri
TATGTATACAAGGACAGAAAGGAACAAGGATTTATATGGTAATATTGTTTATACTATAATGAGGGTTATACCTGTAACATATCAATTAACCCCTTTATTACAACTACTGTCCACAGTACTGACCACTGACCTTACACACAGTAACTATGTATACAGGTCGGTGACTGTGAAATTTCTTCCTACATCGAGGAGTGCGGACCTACAGCCCACCCACGGAGGATCGATATACTAACCTATTACATGGACCAGGCAAAGGGTCCGGGGCAGTCCAGCACCCGGACCACCAAGTTAAACGGGTGAGTGACGATTACGGGAGATGTCTAATATTGGATATTAGAAGCATACACCATTGTAATACATAACGGCAGCACAAACTCAAGGATAAGGAGGAGCTAGCGATAGATCTGGGGTCAGGCACACCCAGATCTCCCCTTCAGCCGGAGTAAGCATAGTATTTGATTGAGCACACGTGCTATTATAACATTAAGATAAAGGTGGCTAATATACCTAGAATCAAAGGGTCACCATTAATCTGGGATTGGATACAACTACCTACATTAGTTTAAAAGTATTTAGCAGTAAAATATTTTTTAATTGCACTGTAAGTGCAATTGGGGAAACCGTGCGCCGGAGTAAACCCAGGCAGCACAGGGAGGACAGGAGTGGAATCGAACTCATGATTCTGCTCTGCGCAGGCAGAATCCCTACCACTCTGCCGCTGTGCTGCCCAAATGTTATACCTTTTTTTTTTAATTAAGACCTAGTAACAGTTAGGACAGTTATGACATCACTAGCTATTTGCATTAAGGGGTGGAGCTATGATCCATCACTGCACAGTTTGTATTGACAGAAGCACAAAGCCTAAGGTGCAATGACATGAATAATATAACAGCCTAGGTAGGAGGTCACAATCCTATATAAACTGCGCTATACAAAAGCATACTTACAGCTGGCTCCTATGCTACATATTAATAATAAGAATAAGATAGGTTGGAGTGACTTTAAGATGGGGTTTCCTGCACAAGTATCTCAAAAAACATAATAATTAATTTGGCTTGAAAAAGCCAAATTCCTGTTCTTTCAATTTCTTCTTTTTCTTCCGTTTTATTCTTACACACCTTACACACACTAACTATGTATACAGGGACAGAAAGGAACAAGGATTTATATGGTAATATTGTTTATACTATAATGAGGTTTATACCTGTAACATATCAATTAACCCCTTTATTACATCTACTGTCCGCAGTACTGACCACTGACCTTACACACAGTAACTATGTATACAGGGACAGAAAGGAACAAGGATTTATATGGTAATATGTTGTATACTATAATGAGGGTTATACCTGTAACATATCAATTAACCCCTTTATTACATCTACTGTCCCAGTACTGACCACTGACCTTACACACAGTAACTATGTATACAGGGACAGAAAGGAACAAGGATTATATGGTAAATTGTTTATACTATAATGAGGGTTATACCTGTAACTACAATTAACCCTTTATTACATCTACTGTCCACAGTACTGACCACTGACCTTACACAAGTAACTATGTAACAGGGACAGAAAGGAACAAGGATTTATATGGTAATTTGTTTATACTAATGAGGGTTATACCGTAACATATCAATTACCCTTTATTACATCTACTGTCCAGTACTGACCACTGACCTTAAACACGTAAAATATGTATACAGGGACAGAAAGGAACAAGGATTTATATGGTAATTGTTTATACTATAATGAGGGTTATACCTGTAACTATCAATTAACCCTTTATACATCTACTGTCCACAGTACTGACCACTGACCTTACACACAGTAACTATGATACAGGGACAGAAAGGAAACAGGATTTATATGGTAATATTGTTTATACTAAATGAGGGTTATACCGTAACATATCAATTAACCCTTTATTACAACTACTGTCACCAGTACTGACCATGACCTTACACACAGTAACTAGTATACAGGGACAGAAAGGAACAAGGATTTATATGGTAATATGTTATACTATAATGAGGGTTATACTGTAACATATCAATTAACCCTTTATTACACTACTGTCCACAGTACGACCACTGACCTTACACACAGTAACTATGTATACGGGACGAAAGGAACAAGGATTTATATGGTAATATGTTTTATACTATAATGAGGTTATACCTGTAACATATCAATTAACCTTTATTACATCTACGTCCCAGTAGTATGACCACTGACCTTACAACAGTAACTATGTATACAGGGACAGAAAGGAACAAGGATTTATATGGGAATATTGTTTTACTATAATGAGGGTTATACCTGTAAAATATCAATTAACCCTATTACACTACTTCCACAGTACTGACCACTGACCTACACACAGTAACTAGTATACAGGGACAGAAAGGAACAAGGATTTATATGGTAATATTGTTTATACTATAATGAGGGTTATACCTGTAACATATCAATTAACCCTTTATTACACTACTTCCACAGTACTGACCACTGACCTTACACACAGTAACTATGTATACAGGGACAGAAAGGAACAAGGATTTATATGGGAATATTGTTTATACTATAATGAGGGTTATACCTGAACATATCAATTAACCCTTTATTACATCTACTGTCCACAGTACTGACCACTGACCTTACACACAGTAACATTGTATACAGGGACAGAAGGAACAAGGATTATATGGTAATATTGTTATACTATAAGAGGGTTATACCTGTAACATATCAATTAACCCTTTATTACATCTATGTCCACAGTACTGACCACTGACCTACACCACAGTAACTATGTATACAGGGACAGAAAGGAACAAGGATTTTATGGTAATATTGTTTAACTATAATGAGGGTTATACTGTAACATATCAATTAACCCTTTATTACATCTACGTCACCAGTACTGACCACTGACCTTACACACACGTAACTATGTATACAGGGACAGAAAGGAACAAGGATTTATATGGTAATATTGTTTATACTATAATGAGGGTTATACCTGTAACATATCAATAACCCTTAACATCTACTGTCCACAGTAATGACCACTGACCTTACACACGTAACTATGTATACAGGGACAGAAAGGAACAAGGATTTATATGGTAATATTTATACTATAATGAGGGTTATACCTGTAACATATCAATTAACCCTTTATTACACTACTGTCCACAGTACTGACCACTGACCTTACACACAGTAACTATGTATACAGGGACAGAAAGAACAAGGATTTATATGGTAATATTGTTTATACTATAATGAGGGTTATACCTGTAACATATCAATTAACCTTTATTACATCTACTGTCCACAGTACTGACCACTGACCTTACACACAGTAACTATGTATAAGGGACAGAAAGGAACAAGATTTATATGGTAATATGTTTATACTATAATGAGGGTTATACCTGTAACATATCAATTAACCCTTTAACACCTACTGTCCACAGTACTGACCACTGACCTACACACAGTAACTATGTATACAGGGACAGGAAGGAACAAGATTTATATTGGTAATATTGTTTATACTATAATGAGGGTTATACCTGTAACATATCAATTAACCCTTTATTACATCTACTGTCCACAGTACTGACCACTGACCTTACACACACTAACTAGTATACAGGGACAGAAAGGAACAAGGATTATATGGTAATATGTTTATACTATAATGAGGGTTATACCTGTAACATATCAATTAACCCTTTATTACATCTACTGTCCACAGTACTGACCACTGACCTTACACACAGTAACTATGTATACAGGGACGAAAGGAACAAGGATTTATATGGTAATATTGTTTATACTATAATGAGGGTTATACCTGTAACATACAATTAACCCTTTATTACACTACTTCCACAGTACTGACCACTGACCTTACACACAGTAACTATGTATACAGGGACAGAAAGGAACAAGGATTTATATGGTAATATTGTTTATACTATAATGAGGGTTATACCTGTAACATATCAATTAACCCTTTATTACATCTACTGTCCACAGTACTGACCACTGACCTTCACACAGTAACTATGTATACAGGGACAGAAAGGAACAAGGATTTATATGGTAATATGTTTATACTATAATGAGGGTTATACCTGTAACATATCAATTAACCCTTTATTACATCTACCGTCCACAGTACTGACCACTGACCTTACACACAGTAACTATGTATACAGGGACAGAAAGGAACAAGGATTTATATGGTAATATTGTTTATACAATGAGGGTTATACCTGTAACATATCAATTAACCCTTTATTACATCTACCGTCCACAGTACTGACCACTGACCTTACACACAGTAACTATGTATACAGGGACAGAAAGGAACAAGGATTTATATGGTAATATTGTTTATACTATAATGAGGGTTATACTGTAACATATCAATTAACCCTTTATCATCTACGTCCACAGTACTGACCATGACCTTACACACAGTAACTATGTATACAGGGACAGAAAGGAACAAGGATTATATGGTAATATTGTTTATACTATAATGAGGGTTATCCTGTAACATATCAATTAACCCTTTATTACATCTACTGTCCACAGTACTGACCACTGACCTTACACACAGTAACTATGATACAGGGACAGAAAGGAACAAGGATTATATGGTATATTGTTTATACTATAATGAGGGTTACCTGTAACATATCAATTAACCCCTTTATTACATCTACTGTCCACAGTACTGACCACTGACCTTACACACAGTAACTATGTATACAGGGACAGAAAGGAACAAGGATTTATATGGTAATATTGTTTATACTATAATGAGGGTTATACCTGTAACATATCAATTAACCCTTTATTACATCTACTGTCCACAGTACTGACCACTGACCTTACACACAGTAACTATGTATACAGGGACAGAAAGGAAAAGGATTATATGTGTAATATTGTTTATACTATAATGAGGGTTATACCTGTAACATATCAATTAACCCTTTATTACACTACTGTCCACAGTACTGACCACTGACCTTACACACAGTAACTATGTATACAGGGACAGAAAGGAACAAGGATTTATGGTAATATTGTTTATACTATAATGAGGGTTATACCTGTAACATATCAATAACCCTTTATTACATCTACTGTCCACAGTACTGACCACTGACCTTCACACGTAACTATGTATACAGGGACAGAAAGGAACAAGGATTATATGGTAATATTGTTTATACTAATGAGGGTTATACCTGTTCATATCAATTAACCCTTTATTAACCTACTGTCCACAGTACTGACCACATGACCTTACACACAGTAACTATGTATACAGGGACAGAAAGGAACAAGGATTTATATGGTAATATTGTTTATACTATAATGAGGGTTATACCTGTAACATATAAATAACCCTTATTACATCTAGTCCACAGTTACTGACCACTGACGTACACACAGTAACTATGTATACAGGGACAGAAAGGAACAAGGATTTATATGGTAATATTGTTTATACTATAATGAGGGTTATAACTGTAACATATCAATTAACCCTTTATAACATCTACTGTCCACAGTACTGACCACTGACCTTACACACAGTTACTATGTATACAGGGACAGAAAGAGACAAGGATTTATATGGTAATATTGTTTATACTATAATAATGGTTATACCTGTAACATATCAATTAACCCCTTTATTACAGTTACTGTCCACAGTACTGACCACTGACCTTACACACACTAACTATGTATACAAGGACAGAAAGGAACAAGGATTTATATGGTAATATTGTTTATACTATAATGAGGGTTATACCTGTAACATATCAATTAACCCATTTGTTACATGTACTATCCACAGTACTGACCAGACCTTACACACTAACTATGTATACTAGGACAGAAAGGAACAAGGATTTATATGGAAATATTGTTTATACTATAATGAGGGTTTTACCTGTAACATATCAATTAACCCCTTTATTACATCTACTGTCCACAGTACTGACCACTGACCTATAATGAGGATTATAATGAGGATTATACCTGTAGCATTTCAATTAACCCCTTAATTACAGTTACTGTCCACAGTACTGACCACTGACCTTACACACACTATGTATACAGGGACAGAAAGGAACATGGATTTATATGGTAATATTGTTTATACTATAATGAGGGTTATACCTGTAACTATCAATTAACCCATTTATTACAGCTACTGTCCACAGTACTGACCACTGACCTTACACACACACTATGTATACAGGGACAGAAAGGAACAAGAATTTATATGGTAATATTGTTTATACTATAATGAGGATTATATCTGTAACATATCAATTAACCCATTTTATTACATCTACTGTCCATAATACTGACCAATGACCTTACACAAACAGTAACTATGTATTCAGGGACAGAAAGGAACAAGGATTTATATGGTAATATTGTTTATACTATAATGAGGGTTATACCTGTAACATGTCAATTAACCCCTTTATTACATCTACTGCCCACAGTACTGACCACTGACCTTACACACAGTAACTCTGTATACAGGGACAGAAAGGAACAAGGATTTATATGGTAATATTGTTTATACTATAATGAGAGTTATACCTGTAACATATCAATTAACCCATTTATTACAGCCACTGTCCACAATACTGACCAATGACCTTACACACACTAACTATGTATACAGGACCAGAAAGGAACAAGAATTTATATGGTAATATTGTTTATACTATAATGAGGATTATATCTGTAACATATCAATTAACCCATTTTATTACAGCTACTGTCCATAATACTGACCAATGACCTTACACAAACAGTAACTATGTATACAGTGAGAGAAAGGAACAAGGAATTATATGGGAATGTTGTTTATACTATGATGAGGGTTATACCTGTAACATATCAATTAACCCCTTTATTACAGCTACTGTCCACAGTACTGACCACTGACCTTACACACACAGTAACTATATATACAGGGACAGAAAGTAACAAGGATTTATATGGTAATATTGTTTATACTATAATGAGGGTTATACCTGTAACATGTCAATTAACCCCTTTATTACAGCTACTGTCCACAGTACTGACCACTGACCTTACACACACTAACTATGTATACAGGGACAGAAATGAACAAGGATTTATATGGTAATATTGTTTATACTATAATGAGGGTTATACCAGTAACATATCAATTAACCCCTTTATTCCATCTACTGTCCACAGTACTGACCACTGACCTTACACACACTATGTATACAGGGACAGAAAGGAACAAGGATTTATATGGTAATATTGTTTATACTATAATGATGGTTATACCTGTAACATATCAATTAACCCCTTTATTACAGCTACTGTCCACAGTGCTGACCACTGACCTTACACACAGTAACTATGTATAAAGGGACAGAAAGTAACAAGGATTTATATGGTAATATTGTTTATAATATAAGGAGGGTTATACCTGTAACATATCAATTAACCCCTTTATTACAGTTACTGCCCACAGTACTGACCACTGACCTTACACACAGTAACTCTGTATACAGGGACAGAAAGGAACAAGGATTTATATAGTAATATTGTTTATAATATAATGAGGGTTATACCTGTAACATATTAATTAACCCCTTTATTACATCTACTGTCCACAGTACTGACCACTGACCTTACACACACAGTAACTATGAGAAGAAGAGAAGATAGATGGATAGAGGAGATAGATGATTAGATAGCAGAGATAGATAGATAGATAGCTAGCTAGCTAGATGATAGATAGATAGATAGATAGATAGATAGATAGATAGATACAGATAATAGAGATAGATAGCTAGCGGAGAGAGATAGACAGAGGAAGAGATAGATAGCATAATATAGATAGATAGATATCAGAGATAGATAGATGATATAGATGGATAGCCAAGAGATAGATAATATAACAGTAGATAGATATATAGATAGATAGAGATAAATATCAGAGACAGATAGATAGATAGATAGATAAATATCAGAGATGATATATAGATAAATAGAAGATAAAGATCAGAGATAGATAGATAGATAGATAGATAGATAGATAGATAGATAATAAATTCAGAGATAGATAGATAGATATATAGAAAGATAAATATCGAGGATAGATAGATAGACAGACAGATAGAGAGATAGATAGATAGCAGAGATAGATAGATAATATAGATAGATAGCAGAGATAGATAAATAATCTATATAATTATATATAATCTATATATAAAATATATAATCTAGATAATAGTTAGGCCCTGCTGAAAAGAGTCTACTTATGAAGTGGTAGCAGCAGGGCTTACAAATCTTTTGGCCAACACTTTTTACATTAGAAAGTAGGGCTTTCTAATGTAATGTACCGTTGCACCAACATGTTTTTAGTGTTTTCTAAAAATAGAGAACGGTATAAATACCATTTTGGGGGAAAAAAATTGTGAAATTTGCCACGCCCACCACCAAGCCACACCCAACACAAAGGCACGCCCACACATTAAGCCCGCCCACTTTGACGCGGCGGCGGCGCGGTACGCCGCCGCTCAAATCTAGGGGCTGCATTCAAACATATTTTCAGGTGCCAAAAACACAGGGAACCCCTGCATATCATCTTGTTCCTTTCTGTCCCTGTATACATAGTTACTGTGTGTAAGGTCAGTGGTCAGTACTGTGGACAGTAATGTAATAAAGGGTTAATTGATATGTTACAGGATAACCCTCATTATAGTATAAACAATATTACCATATAAATCCTTGTTCCTTTCTGTCCCTGTATACATAGTTACTGTGTGTAAGGTCGTGGTCAGTACTGTGGACAGTAGATGTAATAAAGGGTTAATTGATATGTTACAGGTATAACCCTCATTATAGTATAAACAATATTACCATATAAATCCTTGTTCCTTTCTGTCCCTGTATACATAGTTACTGTGTGTAAGGTCAGTGGTCAGTACTGTGGACAGTAATGTAATAAGGGTTAATTGATATGTTACAGGTATAACCCTCATTATAGTATAAACAATATTACCATATAAATCCTTGTTCCTTTCTGTCCCTGTATACATATGTTACTGTGTGTAAGGTCAGTGGTCAGTACTGTGGACAGTAATGTAATAAAGGGTTAATTGATATGTTACAGGTATAACCCTCATTATAGTATAAACAATATTACCATATAAATCCTTGTTCCTTTCTGTCCCTGTATACATAGTTGTGTGTAAGGTCAGTGGTCAGTACTGTGGACAGTAATGTATAAAGGGTTAATTGATATGTTACAGGTATAACCCTCATTATAGTATAAACATATTACCATATAAATCCTTGTTCCTTTCTGTCCCTGTATACATAGTTATGTGTGTAAGGTCAGTGGTCAGTACTGTGGACAGTAATGTAATAAAGGGTTAATTGATATGTTACAGGTATAACCCTCATTATAGTATAAAAATATTACCATATAAATCCTTGTTCCTTTCTGTCCCTGTATACATAGTTACTGTGTGTAAGGTCAGTGGTCAGTACTGTGGACAGTAGATGTAATAAAGGGTTAATTGATATGTTACAGGTATAACCCTCATTATAGTATAAACAATATTACCATATAAATCCTTGTTCCTTTCTGTCCCTGTATACATAGTTATTGTGTTAAGGTCAGTGGTCAGTACTGTGGACAGTAGATGTAATAAAGGGTTAATTGATATGTTACAGGTATAACCCTCATTATAGTATAAACAATATTACCATATAAATCCTTGTTCCTTTCTGTCCCTGTATACATAGTTACTGTGTGTAAGGTCAGTGGTCAGTACTGTGGACAGTAGATGTAATAAAGGGTTAATTGATATGTTACAGGTATAACCCTCATTATAATATAAACAATATTACCATATAAATCCTTGTTCCTTTCTGTCCCTGTATACATAGTTACTGTGTGTAAGGTCAGTGGTCAGTACTGTGGACAGTAGATGTAATAAAGGGTTAATTGATATGTTACAGGTATAACCCTCATTATAGTATAAACAATATTACCATATAAATCCTTGTCCTTTCTGTCCCTGATACATAGTTACTGTGTGTAAGGTCAGTGGTCAGTACTGTGGACAGTAGTGAATAAAGGGTTAATTGATATGTTACAGGTATAACCCTCATTATAGTATAAACAATATTACCATTAAATCCTTGTTCCTTTCTGTCCCTGTATACATAGTCTGTGTGTAAGGTCAGTGGTCAGTACTGTGGACAGTAGAGAATAAAGGGTTAATTGATATGTTACAGGTATAACCCTCATTATAGTATAAACAATATTACCATATAAATCCTTGTTCTTTCTGTCCCTGTATACATAGTTACTGTGTGTAAGGTCAGTGGTCAGTACTGTGGACAGTAGATGTAATAAAGGGTTAATTGATATGTTACAGGTATAACCCTCATTATAGTATAAACAATATTACCATATAAATCCTTGTTCCTTTCTGTCCCTGTATCATAGTTACTGTGTGTAAGGTCAGTGGTCAGTACTGTGGACAGTAGATGTAATAAGGGTTAATTGATATGTTACAGGTATAACCCTCATTATAGTATAAACAATATTACCATATAAATCCTTGTTCCTTTCTGTCCCTGTATACATAGTTATGTGTGTAAGGTCAGTGGTCAGTACTGTGGACAGTAGATGTAATAAAGGGTTAATTGATATGTTACAGGTATAACCCTCATTATAGTAAAACAATATTACCATATAAATCCTTGTTCCTTTCTGTCCCTGTATACATAGTTACTGTGTGTAGGTCAGTGGTCAGTACTGTGGACAGTAGATGTAATAAAGGGTTAATTGATATGTTACAGGTAAACCCTCATTATAGTATAAACAATATTACAATAAATCCTTGTTCCTTTCTGTCCCTGTATACATAGTTACTGTGTGTAAGGTCAGTGGTCAGTACTGTGGCAGTAGTGATGTAATAAAGGGTTAATTGATATGTTACAGGTATAACCCTCATTATAGTATAAACAATATTACCATATAAATCCTTGTTCCTTTCTGTCCCTGTATACATAGTTACTGTGTGTAAGGTCAGTGGTCAGTACTGTGGACAGTAGATGTAATAAAGGGTTAATTGATATGTTACAGGTATAACCCTCATTATATATAAACAATATACCTATATAAATCCTTGTTCCTTTCTGTCCCTGTATACTAGTTACTGTGTGTAAGGTCAGTGGTCAGTACTGTGGACAGTAATGTAATAAAGGGTTAATTGATATGTTACAGGTATAACCCTCATATGTATAAACAATATTACCATATAAATCCTTGTTCCTTTCTGTCCCTGTATACATAGTTACTGTGTTAAGGTCAGTGGTCAGTACTGTGGACAGTAGATGTAATAAGGGTTAATTGATATGTTACAGGTATAACCCTCATTATAGTATAAACAATATTACCATATAAATCCTTGTTCCTTTCTGTCCCTGTATACATAGTCTGTGTGTAAGGTCAGTGGTCAGTACTGTGGACAGTAGATGTAATAAAGGGTTAATTGATATGTTACGGTATAACCCTCATTATAGTATAAACAATATTACCATATAAATCCTTGTTCCTTTCTGTCCCTGTATACATAGTTACTGTGTGTAAGGTCAGTGGTCAGTACTGTGGACAGTAGATGTAATAAAGGGTTAATTGATATGTTACAGGTATAACCCTCATTATAGTATAAACAATATTACCATATAAATCCTTGTTCCTTTCTGTCCCTGTATACATAGTTACTGTGTGTAAGGTCAGTGGTCAGTACTGTGGGCAGTAGATGTAATAAAGGGTTAATTGATATGTTACAGTTAAACCCTCATTATAGTATAAACAATATTACCATATAAATCCTTGTTCCTTTCTGTCCCTGTATACATAGTTATGGTTGTAAGGTCAGTGGTCAGTACTGTGGACAGTAGATGATAAAGGGTTAATTGATATGTTACAGGTATAACCCTCATTATAGTATAAACAATATTACCATATAAATCCTTGTTCCTTTCTGTCCCTGTATACTAGTTATCTGTGTGTAAGGTCAGTGGTCAGTACTGCGGACAGTAGATGTAATAAAGGGTTAATTGATATGTTACAGGTATAACCCTCATTATAGTATAAACAATATTACCATATAAATCCTTGTTCCTTTCTGTCCCTGTATACATAGTTGCTGTGTGTAAGGTCAGTGGACAGTAGATGTAATAAAGGGTTAATTGATATGTTACAGGTATAACCCTCATTATATATAAACAATATTACCATATAAATCCTTGTTTTTCTGTCCCTGTATACATAGTTACTGTGTGTAAGGTCAGTGGTCAGTACTGTGGACAGTAGTGTAATAAAGGGTTAATTGATATGTTACAGGTATAACCCTCATATAGTATAAACAATATTACCATATAAATCCTTGTTCCTTTCTGTCCCTGTATACATAGCTGTGTGTAAGGTCAGTGGTCAGTACTGTGGACAGTAGATGTAATAAAGGGTTAATTGATATGTTACGATAACCCTCATTATAGTTAAACAATATTACCATATAATCCTTGTTCTTCTGTCCCTGTATACATAGTTACTGTGTGTAAGGTCAGTGGTCAGTACTGTGGACAGTAGTGTAATAAAGGGGTTAATTGATATGTTACAGGTATAACCCTCATATAGTATAAACAAATTACATATAAATCCTTGTTCCTTTCTGTCCTGTATACATAGTTACTGTGTGTAAGGTCAGTGGTCAGTATGTGGACAGTAGTGTAATAAAGGGTTAATTGATATGTTACAGTATAACCTCATATAGTATAAACAATATTACCATATAAATCCTTGTTCCTTTCTGTCCCTGTATACATAGTTACTGTGTGTAAGGTCATGGTCAGTACTGTGGACAGTAGTGTAATAAGGGTTAATTGATATGTTACAGGTATAACCCTCATTAGTAAAACAATATTACCATTAAATCTTGTTCCTTTCTGTCCCTGTATACAAGTTACTGTGTGTAAGGTCAGTGGTCAGTACTGTGGACGTAGATGTAATAAGGGTTAAGTTATATGTTACAGGTATAACCCTCATTAATAAAACAATATTACCATATAAATCCTTGTTCCTTTCTGTCCCGATACATAGTTACTTGTGTAAGGTCATGGTCAGTACTTGGACAGTAGATGTAATAAAGGGTTAATTGATATGTTACAGTATAACCTCATTATAGTATAAAACATATTTCCATATAAATCCTTGTTCCTTTCTGTCCCTGTATACATAGTTGTGTGTAAGGTCAGTGGTCAGTACTGTGGACAGTAGTGTAATAAAGGGTTAATTGATATGTTACAGGTATAACCCTCATTATAGTATAAACAATATTACCATATAAATCCTGTTTCCTTTCTGTCCCTGTATACATAGCTGTGTGTAAGGTCAGTGGTCAGTACTGTGGACAGTAATGTAATAAAGGGTTATTGATATGTTACAGGTATAACCTCATTATAATCCATCATTACTAGCCGTCAGTGGTCAGTACTGTGGACAGTAGATGTAATAAGGGTTAATTGATGTTACAGGTAAACCCTCATTATAGTATAACAATATTACCATATAAATCCTTGTTCCTTTCTGTCCCTGTATACATAGTTAGTGTGTAGGTCGTGGTCAGTACTGTGGACAGTAATGTAATAAAGGGTTAATTGATATGTTACAGGTATAACCTCATTATAGTATAAACAATATTACATATAAATCCTTGTTCCTTTCTGTCCCTGTATACATAGTTATGTGTGTAAGGTCAGTGGTCAGTACTGTGGACAGTAGATGTAATAAAGGGTTAATTGATATGTTACAGGTATAACCTATTTAGTATAAACAATATTACCATATAAATCCTTGTTCTTTCTGTCCCTGTATACATAGTACTGTGTGTAAGGTCAGTGGTCAGTACTGTGGACAGTAGATGTAATAAGGGTTAATTGATATTTTACAGGTATAACCCTCATTATAGTATAAACAATATTACCATATAAATCCTTGTTCCTTTCTGTCCTGTATACATAGTTACTGTGTGTAAGGTCAGTGGTCAGTACTGTGGAGTAGTAGTAGTAATAAAGGGTTAATTGATATGTTACAGGATAACCCTCATTATAGTAAAACAATATTACCATATAAATCCTGTTCCTTCTGTCCTGTATACTAGACTGTGTGTAAGGTCAGTGGTCAGTACTGTGGACAGTAGATGTAATAAAGGGTTAATTGATATGTTACAGGTATAACCTCATTATTATAAACAATATTACCATATAAATCCTTGTTCCTTTCTGTCCCTGTATACATAGGTGTGTGTAGGTCAGTGGTCAGTACTGTGGACAGTAGATGTATAAAGGGTTAATTGATGTTACAGGTATAACCCTCATTATAGTATCAAATAACCATATAAATCCTGTTCTTCTGTCCCTGTTACATAGTTACGTGGTAAGGTCAGTGGTCAGTACTGACGTAAAAAAAACAGACAAGTAAAAAAAACAAAACCCACAAAAGCACAAGACAAGATGAAAAAGGGTAAGAAGACTAGAAACCCCAAAGTATAAACAAATACCATATAAATCCTTGTTCCTTTCTGTCCCTGTATACATAGTTATGTGTGTAAGGTCAGTGGTCAGTACTGTGGACAGTAGATGTAATAAAGGGTTAATTGAATGTTACAGTATAACCTCATTATAGTATAAACAATATTACCATATAAATCCTTGTTCCTTTCTGTCCCTGTATACAAGTTAGTGTGTGTAAGGTCAGTGGTCAGTACTGTGGACAGTAGATGTAATAAAGGGGTTAATTGAATGTTACAGGTATAACCCTCATTATAGTATAAACAATATTACCATATAAATCCTTGTTCCTTCTGTCCTGTATAATAGTTACTGTGTGTAAGGTCAGTGGTCAGTACTGTGGACAGTAGATGTAATAAAGGGTTAATTGATATGTTACAGTATAACCCTCATTATAGTATAAACAATATTACTATATAAACCCTTGTTCCTTTCTGTCCCTGTATACATAGTTAGTGTGTAAGGTCAGTGGTCAGTACTGTGGACAGTAGATGTAATAAAGGGTTAATTGATATGTTACAGGTATAACCCTCATTATAGTATAAACAATATTACCCATAAATCCTTGTTACTTTATGTTCCCTGCTATACGTAAAGGTCGTGAGTCAGTACTGGGGACAGTAGATGTAATTAAAGGGGTAATTTGATATGTTACAGTATAACATCCTTCATTATTGTATAAACAATTATTACCATATAAATCCTTGTTACTTCTGTCCCTGTAAACGCTGTTCCTGTTGGGTAGGTCATGGTCGTACTTGGACAGTAGATGTAATAACGGGGTTATTGATATGTTAACAGGTATACCCCTCATTAATAGTAATAACATATTACCATATAATCCTTGTTCCTTTATGTCCTTGTATACATAGTTAGGTGTGTGTAAGGTCATGTCAGTACTGTGACAGTAACTGTAATAAAGGGTTCATTGATATTACAGGTAACCATCATTAATGTATAACAATATTCCATAAAACCTGTTTACTTTCTGTCCTGTCACATAGTGTGTGTAAGGTCGTGGTCAGTACTGTGACAGGAACTGTAATTAAGGGTTTAATTGAATGCTACAGGTATAATCCTCATTATAATCCTCATTATATGTCAGTGGTCTAGTACTGTGGACAGTAGAATGTAATAAGGGGTTATTGATATGTTACAGGTATAACCACCTCATTATAGTAAACAATATTTCCATATAAATCCTGTTCCTTTCTGTCTAGTATACATAGTTAGTGTGTAAGGTCTGGTCAGTACTGTGGAGTAGTCTGTAACAATGGGTAATTGAATATGTTACAGGTATACCCTCCTTATAGTATAACAATATCCATATAATCCTTGTCCTTTCTGTCCTTGTATACTGTTAGTGTGTGTAAGGTCGTGGTCAGTACTGTGGACGAGTCCTGTAATAAAGGGGTTAATTGATATGTTACGTATAACCTCATTATAGTATAACATTTACCATTAAATCCTGTTACTATCTGTCCCTAATACATGTTAGTGTGTGTAAGGTCATGTGGTCAGTACTGTGGACAGTGAGATGTAATAAAGGGTTAATGAAATGATGTTACGGTATAAACTCATTTATATATAAACAATATTACCATATAAATCCTGTTCTTTTTGTCCCTGTATCATAGTTACTGTGTGTAAGGTCAGGTGTCAGTACTGTGGACGTAGATGTAATAAGGGTTAATTGATTGTTACAGGTAACTACCCTCATTAAGTATAACAATATTACCATATAAATCCTTGTTCCTCTTCTGTCCTGTATATATAGTTACTGTGTGTAGGTCAGGGTCAGTAATGTGGCCAGTAGCTGTAATAAAAGGGGTTAATGATATGTTACAGGTTAATCCTCATTATAGTATAAACAATATTACCATATAAATCCTGTTCCTTTCTGTCCCTGTAATACTAGTGTGTGTAGTCAGTGGTCAGTACTGTTTCCCCACTCAAACCTAGTTCATTATTATTGTTTTTCATGGATTATTACATAGCGCCAAGTGATGCTTCCGTGGTGCTTTTACAATTCAGTCCTGCATCATGTTTTACAACTCCGTACATATAAAATACAAGTCATACATATTACTACATGTATGCATATTATAAAGTACCAATTTAATGATTTGATTACCACCGATACCCTATACACAAGTCCTTCTAAGAGCACCACAGTCACGTCCATGACATAACCATCACAGTGCTAATGACTATGGCTCTTAAGTTGATCAGGGAAACTAGAGATTTTGTTTTTGGGGGTTTCTCATGGTTTGTGGACAGGAGTCCTTGCTCAGAGACAATGAGGCCACTGTCTACCATCTGGCTGCAAGTCTATACATGTGTCTGCTCCCCCCCCCTCACTCCAAAAGGGCGATGGAAATGGGGGTAAGTACACGGAGACTTTTTTCAGGTGCAAATCCTCTTCTAAGGGCCCCCCGGTGGTGGAAATAGAATTGCTCTTTAAATGTAAAATCTACATTGCAGGTTTTTAAAGAAAAGCGGTGAGCTCCACCATAATAACATGCCACACCTTTTAAAGTTTCTTACTGCTGGCTGCTAATACCCTAGCTGGCTTCTTCTGAAACCACAAGACATGTATTGTACACTAACTTTCGGGAAATGGTCTGTGAACCAAACACAAACATCTTCTCGTCACATATTTTCCTTCTGTTGTATCCCACACTTCATTTCTGCAAGTCCTTATCTTTTCCTCACGGCGTCTGCTCTCTCTTTTTCCAAACCATCTATTGCTGCTATCGATCATTCAAGCACACAATCCCTTTAAACTTAAACGTATGATGTTCCTCAAAGACTTTTATCACCCTTCTAACTTCTTGGAAGCTGCAGATACAAAATAGGGAACATTGCTCCATCTTAATTCTTTTTTGCAGCATTACATGGTCCTAAAACAATTGTTTATCTTTTTTATATTGCACGAAAAATGTAAAACATGTAAAATGGACGCAACATTAAAAAAGCACAATTACCCAGATAACATGAGGATGATAATCGATACGGCTAGCTTTAAAGGGTAACTCCAGCCTTTAAAAGCATTAGAATTTCAAAGGATCACCCCCCAAACCCAGGTTTGTGTTATACTCTTAACCTTCATCCCACGCTCCTGTTGTTTATTAACTTACTGAACAAGGATCCCTTGCCAGAAAGTCCCTCCTCCTCTGGTCTGCCTGCGCCCCGCTTCCTCTGTTGCAAGCTGATTCAGCAAGCTCAGGATAGAGCGTGCATGCAAACCACGCAAACTGGTATCCTGTCAGCCATTGGTAGTGATGTCACAGTCGCATCCATACTGGTATTATCCGGGAGTGGAGAGGACCATTGTTTCAGTAAGTTCAAAAACTCACTCGTGAGAGCGTCAGATGAAGTTAACGGGAACTGTGGTCTCCAAACAACTTGAGTTAAATTAAAGGCCATTTCCTACCTTTAAAACGAGCCATCACCACCTGTCTACGTGCTCCACAGCCCAAGATATAAAGTAATTACAAACCAAAAGTTATGAGTGGGAGGATGACGTACATTCCTAAGGCTGCTCCTCCACCTCGCGCCAGCGGGCACAGCCTCAACTTCAGTGACAGGAGAGCAGGAAGTCCTCCCCCTCCCTGCTGTGTGAAGTGAAGCTCTACTCTACTCTCCCCACTATTAAAACAGCCTTTTCGGTCTCTCAGTTCTCACTCTCTCCTGAAAGGCGGTTTTTCACACACGTTTTTCTGTTGGGTGTTTCTGAGTACACCACTGCACCCACAAATAGTGGGTCCATGGCACCCGTGAGTGGGTGGGGCCATGATACCTGTGAGTGGACGGGACATGGCACCCACGAGTATGCTGGCCCACATGGGCCTGCAAATGGAGGGGCCATGGGGTCCATGAGTGGGAGGGTCCATGATTGAGAGGGACCGGGGGTCCTTGCAAGAGGAGGGGGCTGCAAGGGAGGAGGGAGACACAGGCATATTGACTGTCATCCATGACATTTTTCAGAGCAGGAAGTCAGGATGTAGGGGACCTGGTGATGCTCTGCCATATTACAACCAAAAATGTAAATATCTTCAAAACCATGCAAAATAACAATGACAATAAATTGCAAAATTCTCAGGAGAGCAATTCCTGTCAATTTACCTAAGTAATTTTTTGGACGACAGTTTCCCCTTTAAGACTAAATGCAACCTGTGTTTACCCGGGGTAAAATTAATTTAGAATCTAAAGTTTTTTTAAGGCTGGATTTCACTTTAAGGTATGCGCCATCCATTCTATAGACTTGCCTGGCATAACAGTCCATTTAAAAAAGCTTAAAGTCATTAAAAAAGCTTATTTTTTTGGAACTTGAACTTTTTTTCCGAAATTGGATTTTTAAAAAGTTTAAAAAAAGGAGAACCAGAAAAGAACTCAGAGTCGATTGGAGCCGAGTTGTTGACGTTTTCTTTTGTTTTCAAGTATTCGTAAACAACCCCAGAAAATATTGGAAACTTTGGCTTACATTGTGTTTTTGTTTTCTAGTGTTTGATTTTTCGATTTTGGAACAAAACTCCGGATTTGAACTTCACTAGTGATCGTACCTGTAGGAATTTTTTCAATGATCCCATTACTGTTGCTTTTCTTGAGTTGATTTTAAGCTGAAAAAAAAGGCACACAGTGTGCAGTTTGATTGGTACTAATAGTACTTTTCAGAATTACCTTAATCGCTGCACATACCACACCATCTAAAGTGATAGGCTGCTTTAGTCCTTTATGTGGCTTATTTTACCAGAGCTGCTATCACTGATCGCGATTCAATATCGCGTTTGCGACTGTGGGTAAATCACACGAAAATTATTTACTCACAGAAAGATTTTAATGCCAGCTATTAGCTGACGTTAAAATCCTGCGCTAAAATTAGCGCACACGTGATACTGAGCCTTGAGCATCGGATATGGCGCTAATATGGAGTTAAACTCACGCTTACTGGTAGGAAGCGTTAGCGCGACTTTAAGTCATAAATTTGCCCACGCGCCTCTGATAATCAGCCCTGCATTGTTTGAGCTTATTAGGCATTCCCGGCTCGTTGGCTGTGGCCATTTCTTAAACATACTGAATCTTACTGTCTACCATCAGCGGGGTTTTCAGAGTCAAAAAATTTAAGCACCAACATACATCTCAGTCTGTATATCATGCCCCAAAGTTTGCCATTAAGCCTTGGTGATTTATGGAACATTTACTTTTCGAGTGTTTAGTCCCCACCTTCATTTTTCTACTGTCCTGCTATTTCTTGTCAAGTGTTTGGAGGTCTCTTCATGCAGTTTAAAATAGTCCCCTCAACGGCAATTTTCAAATGTTCATTAGATTCCATTAAGATCTAATTGCTACAATAAAATTTGTATCTGGATTTACTAGCCATTGATCACATGGTTTGTTGAATCTTCTACTTAACATATGGCTTAAAAAATAAAAACAATAACTATTTAGCCAACATTTGACTTTTGACCAAACCTCAAAAGCTCACTAAGAAGGCTAGCCACACTAGGCGTGTTTTTCCGCATTTGCACCGAGTTTCACGCTCGTAGTTTGCGCCCCTGCGATTTTCGCTAAAAATGGAATCGTCGGTATGCGAATTCAATTCCCACGATTTCCGATGCGGCATCCGTCGGTTTTTGGTAACGCACAGCGTCACTTATTGTTGTGTGCTAACGCAGCATTCCATAACGCTGAAAAGGCGCAAACGCACAAGAAAGCGCACAGATCGTTCGTGCGATAACCTCGCGATTTTCTGTGCGCGATTCCTGTGCGTGCATGTGCTCAACCTAATGCAATAAGTGCCTTTTGTATCGCAGATATTTGTATATTTTACCCTCTTGAGGGCACGCCACACTGCACCTAAATACAAGCGCAAACGCACAAAAAAAAGCGCAGCAGTGTGGCCGTTCCTGACTGTAGTTTTATATTTGTGGTTCCTGGACCGCATTTGGTACAAGGTCGCACAATCATCTCTACAGTATAGGAAAAAATGCTATGTCGCCCTGTAACATGAATAATGACTAAAACTTTAGTCTATTCCGTTTTAATATGGAAGTATTGTTTTTGTGCTTGTTGGTTTTAATCACGTTCCCATTACAGTGGGAATAATACTTTTCCAATCCAATGTGACATTTTTTTTTTCTTGAGCACATCCGTCATTTGTAGAAGAAAGTCATCCATTGCTATTGTTCAAATTATTTTGGTTTTTCAAGCGAGAGCACCATTAAAATTCCAATTAAAGGATACCCACTTTGATGCTTTTCATTTAGCGTGAAATAACGGTCCATTAGTTTGGATGTAATACAATACAAAAAACAAGACTTTGCTATTTTTATTTTATTGAGCTTTTTCATATATATTGATTGCTTCTGTTTTTTCAAATATTTTTATGGCCCGCCATGTTGGTAATTAAGGGAAACTGCATGATATTTATAGCACCCGAACTACTAATAAAATATGTATCATTGTTTATTGGCCATCTTTGTATTAAGCTTCCATATCCTTGCAGACTGGGCACGCGCAGTCTGCTATCGTTGTCATTGAAGAGCAGAGGTCTCCAGGAATTAGTTTGTATCCCTTTATGCTCTCAATGAACGTATGAATGAAATAATTAGTATTTGCATTAAAAACTTACTTCTTCTTTACATCCTCTATGTAAAGATTTGACATCCAGATCAGATCATTGTAGAATATCAAATATACAAACCCCCCCCCCACCCATTTTTTGGATGCTTTTTAAAAAAAACACTTTTTTCTTTGAATGTTTCATCTCAATTATTATTTCCTTTTCCCCCCCTTAGGGATAAATCCAAAGCCCCAAAGCGGTAATTGCTCTGTCATTGTTTCATTTAATAATCCAATCTCTGTTTGGGGAAATAGTTTTCATTCGTTCGTTTCAATATTATTAGCATCCCAATACAATATTATTATATTTGTAACAAATCATTATTAGGGACGTGCAATTGGGCAAATCCCACTCGGTTCCCTGCCCAGATCCGCAATGGAGATTTAGTGGCATCGTGGAGAAGCATCGCCTTTTAGGTCTATGCGGTGATTCCCTCACGGCGGCTTTTCCAGATTTTTGGAAACTAGCAACTCCCAGCATTCCTCACTACAGAGGGAAGGCATAGGAATGCTGGCGTGTAGTTTTCAAACATCTGAGAGTCGCAGTTTGCCCCATCAGGGTCTATGTAGTTCATTATTTCTAGCAGTAAATCTTAATGGAAGTTTAGCTGAGCAAAGAGGTGGTAGGAAACTTAATTCGATCATTGATTAAAAAAAAATTCCAATACATTGATCAATGTCATTGCGCAGGAGTAGGTATTGGTCGAGTTGCTCCTAACTATAGTCAGTTAGTAGAATGTATTTATTTTCAAAGTACTCTAATCCTTACCCCACCCTCCTTCCCCTTAAAGGTACCCAGGGTGAGGACCTTAGCAGCTATGTTCTCCCCTGGGTTTTTTACTTTTGGCTGATTGGGCCCATTCCCTCTCGTCGTCTGCGAAAGATTTATGGCAAGAATTCTACCTTTAGACTGATGAAGGAAGTGAAAATAGACCGGACGGGCAAGGGAATGTTCAACTATGTATACAGCTGAATCAGGGTACAACACGGGATTTTAAAGCTGAGAGGTCAGTCTTTTTTTTATTTATGATTTTATATTCGTCACAATAAATATCAAAAAAAGAATATTAAAACTTCTATCCTGTTCCATAGCTGGATCACTCACGTGCCTTCTGTTCCGGCAGTTTCCATCTTTGGTTTAATTCTTTATAAAAGCTCCCATCATGTGTACCCATGGTACCAAATTTCTTGTTTTAAAAACTATTGACATTATTGTAATGTGACTGGAATTCCCTATTTCTGGAAAACACAACGTATACTGGGCATATTTGATAACAAGGTGGTAAATACTTGCCCAAGCATTTTATTTGCACCAACCAAATTAGATATACCTGGTCTAACTGCTGTTAGAAAACATTTCATAACATCTGATTGGACTGCTGTAGAATACCCGGGTATTCATAAATGTTTCTTATCGTTAAAGCGGTTGGGCTAATGTGCCGCCAACCAACCAGTGTTAGCTTTGAAATTTTAAAAAAAAATCTGATTGGTTGGGGTAAATTAGCAACCATATTGAACGATAATAACTTTTATTGATTCCCTGTAGAACACAGCAGATTTTGCACCTTCAAAAAAAAACCATTCCTGCTCTACATAACCCACCAGTAAGCTTGTTTTAATTGTAGAATTAGCTCATTGTTTTTCTTGCTGTTTTCTAATCTGGGACCAAATAGTATTATGGGGCATGTGTTTTTGATAATAAGGACAAAAGGTCTGAGTTTTAGCCACTGTCACATTTTTTCATTGTTTGAACTTCGCTTTGTGTTTTTTCATTTTTATCAAACTATCCAGATCCTTCTATTGCTGCGACATGTAGGGTGCATGATGATTTTGTTATGGAGAGTTTTGTTCTACAAAAAAAGTTGTAAAAGAGCTTGAAAAAGGCTGCCAGTACCGACCCGTATTTTCTTTCCAGTTGCTTTACTGCCGTGATTAACCTTCTTGGAAAGCAACTGCTTTGCGTGATAAGGCCCGACAAAATTAATAAGACGACTTGTGTTGACCTACTAAACAAAAATACCACAACAACCCAATACTACCAACATACTGTATTACTCATCTGCTTATTATATAAAACTTCCCTGAAGAATTGTAAGGTCTGGCTTATGGCTTTAGGTTAATTCCTTTTATCCTGAATCGTACAAGCCCATAAACCACCACTGTGAGTATTGTAACATGAAGAGCTTGGTTCCCTCCCCCCCTTCCCCCTCCTTGCTTACCTAAGGGGCCTTTCAAAGCAAAATGTTGTCCTCTTTTTTATTTTATGGTCGCCTAGGAGGCACCTTCCTGGCACAAATCATTACGCGGAATTGTGTTTAGTAGAAGACAGTTAATATAAATCAATGGATGACGGGGATGTACATATATACCGCCTACGAGATAAGCTCCCGTTACTGTCCGTAGAGAACTCAGAGGCTCAGTCTAAATGGAAGTGAGAAATGTTGTATTGGATGTTAGCTCACCACGTGTGATGTCTATGCACTGCTGCTTCGGCAGACAAAGTGTATGTGTATGTTCTTCAGCCTGCCTCATTGATGATCTGCCTGGGGATGGGCCACGAGCCAACAAACAGTGTTGATTTTGGCCAGCAAAGCACCCATACACAGCACTATTGGTGACTTAAAATGGCCATGCATACCCATTGTTCATGCGGGTCACCCCCTGCAGATCACACGTGTGTAATGCACCTTTAAGTACGAGGGATTAAATATTACCACATTACATATAATACCTGATATGACCACGTGTATTGTTACGAAAGCCTACACTGAAAACCATTTATAAAATAGAATTGATTTAAAATCCGCCCATCATCAGACATGAATGCTGGCTATTTAGAGAGTTGTAAAATCTATTCTTGGGCTTTTTTTTTTTTTTTCAAAACTCATAACCCCTTGTTTAAGCTGGGTACACACATCAGATCATTGAAAGATGACAGACAGCAATCTGCAAGATCCTGTCTGGCCATCTTTTCAAGATCTGCATACACAAAGTCCCGACATTGTCCCTCTGACCATCTTAGGGAGATGCTCGGGCTGTGTGCTTCCATCTGGCCGCGGCAGACTCCTATAAGGGAGTCTAGCTGCCTACGAATTTTATGGCTTTCTGACGAGTGTCGCCGACCCGATCGTCGGCCGGCCGCGCACTTGTGTCGCAACAAAAGCTGTCGATCCGATTTTCCGATCATTTTGGACATCGCAATCCAATATGAAAGATCTTGCACATGTATGGCTACTTTACTATGACAACGGAACAGTGCACTGATTAGACACAGACAAGCTCCTACTCTTCCACTTTTCTGGAATTTTAGAAGGCCCTCAGGAGAACCATAAGGAAACAGAGGAGCAAGACAGGAATTTTTTTACACTACACAGTGGGAAATTTTAGCTTGCCCTTCAGGGATTAACTAACAGATTTCATAAGGAACGTTTCCTGCTAGTTGTCAAGAATATCAATTAGAGTGTCCAAGTTTTTTACATAAGGAGTAACGTGCATTTGTGGCGTGCCACACAATCTGCAGGTTGGTGCTTGAACAAAATCTAGCGAATGTTCAGCTGTACAGTGTAAACGTACAATATTTCAATTTGTATGTGCACAGAAACCAAAAAAATATTTCTGCGCACACACTGATTTTAGTAAACTTCCCTTACCCCCTGTACGTACTGACTTATCTCTATGCTTCTCTATAATACACATGAACACTACACTGCATTCCACATAAGCATATTAGCTTTAACAATATACACAGACTAACACTCTTCATATGTATGATACACATCTGTACATGTGTGGGCCATGGTGGTGCCACAGTAGTGCGTTGTTGTGTGCCTGTTCTGGCGATCTGTCTGCATTTTTTTGTGCAATCTGCATGTGCTCGCAATTGCACACTTGCGCAAAATGCAGTGCACAAGCGCGCTGAAAAGGTGTGGTCCTCAACCTTCTAGAGCACTGTATCTGATATGCCTTGAGTCTAAATGGAATAGCCTCAATGTCCTTCACTATCCCTCTATGCATGTATCTATAGAGATGAACCCACGCTCTGGTCTGACGATTTCAGGGATTCAGGAACTCATACATTGCTGATTTCTGTCCTTTTTAAGGTTTTTTTAGCGAGTTTGAATTACAAAAAGACATTTATGAAAATTTCTAGAAATCATTCAAAGTCCTGTGTGGCAAGCCAAACAGGGAAGCCATAAAGTTTTCCCAGTACTGGGCCTGGTCCGAGATTAGTCTTAGTCCTGACACCATTTACTGTGAGTTACCATTGCTAATTGCTATTACCCCTTAATTTTAGGTGGAACTTTCCGACTTTTTACTCTCAGTTACTACTTCATGGGTCCCTTTGCCGATTTATAATTTTTATAAATTTTTCCCCTCCCGACCCTCCTGATCCCTCCATGGCTGCCCTTCAACCGTGTAATAGTTTATTTATATTATATAGTCCACCTAGCCCACCACCAATGACTATGTTGATTCATAAAAAAAAGAATCTGAAATGTCCTATGGTCCGGCTGCTTATATTACGGCGAGCCGCGGCTGTGATGGCTGCCTCTCAGCCAATCAACAGCCGTGGCTGCCGTCAGCCCCCTGCTTGTAGTTCCGGCAAGCAGGAGTTTGCTAAGCATTGCTGTGGGATTGATGACTGTAAATTATAGTCTGTTTCATTTTTCAGAAATCTGAATAGCGGTTGGGGGTGGGTAGTGGGATCGCTTCAACATTTTTAAAACTTTTTTGTTGGTCGAGTGCCCTTTAGAGATAAGAAGTGAAATGGTTATGGCCCCTGATCTTATATTTTCTGCGGCCCCCACACCCCAACCCCAACCTGATACTGCTTCTCTGACTTATGGCTTATGTAAAACCGTACCCTCTGATTCTTTAAGAATCGGCCCACCCCTGTCACGCATCTCTCTCTTCACAAACACTCACCAGCCGCATCTTTACTCCATCCCCTGGGGGGCATCTTCACTCCCCCACACACCTCTTCTTTGCTGACACTTCCCTGCAGTGAGCTCCGTCATGTACAGCACTTTGTCAGTTGTTGTCTCTGTCACTGCATGGTTAGTAATAAGATGCTGTCATTGACCTTAAAAATGCGTTGGATTGTGGTTGTTTAAAACTTTGGAAATAAATTATAGTTGATAAGAATTATCCCAAGCATATTTGAAGAACCTAACCTTGTCAATATTGCTTTCATAGCATCTTTCTAACCAATGCTCATTTCATTGGAGTCACCATGCATTTATTCAGATAGTTTGATATTACAGATAAGTATCTCTACCTCTCCCTAATGAAACAGCTGTATTTATGTCAAAAACAGTATTTATGTCACCAAATGCACCCTCTGTTCTCTCTAACCATTTTTTATATTATATATATTATATTATTATATATAATAATATATATATATATATATATATATATATATACCACACATCATGCTAAACCTACCATATACTATGGCTGATGCAATGGTCACCTCATTGGCAGAACCCAATCAGATATCGCTTTTGACTGGGTTGTTGCATTATATAAATCTGATTGGTTGCTGCGATTGTTAATTAAAGCAGGGCACACGTTTGCACCTCTCATTTGCATCAGCCCCTATAGTAGTATCATCAGTCTCATAACAACACTTATCCTTGGATCAGCGGTCAGTTAAATAATTAAATCATTAGAAGTAGTCCTGTCGTAAGAAAGCAAGGTTATGTCAATATCTGAAGGCCCTTAGGGCTTGAGTTGGACGCGCTTGTTGTTGACAAAAGAGTAGCGAGAAGGTCATAAAAAATACTCAATTATCTGGAGTGGCACCCGCAATTGTTAACAACATGGTTCAGGTCAAGAGAGCAGAAGAAATTCTTGAGGATGGTTTGGTTTGACTAAGCTGTGGACGCTTTTTCTGATCTTGAACGTCTTGTGGTGAAGAATTCCCCCCCCCTAGTAACAGATATGATTTTTCTTTCTTAAAATTATTTGTTTTGGTTGGGTTAGCTTTAGTTTAGTTTGTTAGGCTAGGTTAGACTTGTTGGTTAGTTAAGGCCCTACCTTGACATGGGCAGGCAGGATTACAAATCTTTTGCTAAAATCTTTTATACTACAGAAAGTATGGCATTTCTAATGTAATGTAACGTTGAACATGGCCACCGAGAAAGCCACACCCAGTTAACACCGATCGGTGCACTTCGTGCCGCGCCTGGAAACAATCAAGGGTGGCATTTAAAAGTGGCTCAGAGACGAAAGACTAGACGTGCCCTGTCCGTGCGCTAGGTAGTGGGTCCTGGCCCTTACGGTCCCCCCTGCCTGAGACTGGTAGAGAATTATATTTCCATATTCCAACTTATTCAATTTTGAGAATCCGATTGGGACCCCCCAATGAAACTGAGACTTCCTTGTACTAAACTGGTTAATAATTAGTCCAAAAATGGGGAAATAGTTTTCGAAATTGTCAGTAGATTTTTAATTGAAACTCGAATTTTAGTTGCCAGATATCACTTCCACTAGAACACAAGCTGAAAAACATTCATACATATCAAAAGGCATATGGCCTGGCCAGGCTGTTTATCTTGTTACGTTTGGCGATGAAATTGAACCTTCCCTGTACACCATCTCCACTACCGCTCGGTTGGACCAACTAATCTTCCTCCAACAATGAAGGAACACTAGGACTGATTTGAGCTACATTTTATAACATAGCTTCAGTATTATGAACACATACTACGTTGTTCTTCCATTTTCTTCCTCTATCCATCCATCTGTAGCTCTGGTTTCAATCTAACTAATATTAATAAATATTAATTTATAATGATACATTATTTAGCAATCACACTTTATAACAGAAATGACCCAAGTCCCATACACACTCTAATGGCACACTGACCCACAACAGGCTCAACGAAGATGGAACAGTCACACACATGCGACTATCAATCAGCCAAAACCGACTTTAAATCTCCCCGCTCTTCATGGGACGTGGTGTGGTGCCATTCAGCCTGTAAACAGAACCTTATATTTGTAGTAACCAACTATTGAATAAAGAAGTACTATCCTCAATAAGTCCCTCGATAGATAGGATTTTTTTTTTTTTTTTAAAAATGAAAGATGGGTCAGGCGGAAATCTTCTGCTTACCCCATCTTTAAGTTCCCATCTCAAGGGTACATTGTTTCACACGATTGAAACCTTACTCTCTGCATCGCTGGCATCTCACCACAGGAATTTAATTGGCAACTAATCTATCATAACCCCTAATGAACATGTAACCAGCAGTGGGTTATAGCTCAGCTTTTCGGTAATCTGTTTTTTTTTTTAACAAATTTCTCATACCTAAATAAACCAGTCGCTCCAGGCATCGTACTGTGGGAAATTGTTATGCTTTTAGCAGATAAGAATGGTCTTAACGGTATTTTCAAGTAAAATGAAATTTTTTTTTTTTTTTAAACATAACCTTCATTTTACCATTTTTGATGGACGAAATAAAACATCAACTGATGATTCAGTGGCGATTGACGCGAACATGAATCCAGTTCTGAAGGCGGATTCACGATCTGATAGGAACTCTTTACCAATTTATGAAAACATTTTTAGCTATAAGTTTCAAATTTGCAAATTACTAATTGAAAATTTTGCTATTTCTAGATTTAAATTCACACTATCGACTTTCCAGTACTGGTGGTAATTTTTAAAGCCTTGATGTGCTCCCAGCGATTTCCCAGGTCCCTGAGCCATTTACCAGTAAGTTTCCATTCTATTTACACCTTAACTAATATGGTAATATTGTTTATACTATAATGAGGGTTATAGCTGTAACATATCAATTAACCCCTTTATTACATCTACTGTCCACAGTACTGACCACTGACCTTACACACACTAACTATGTATACAGGGACAGAAAGGAACAAGGATTTATATGGTAATGAGAAGAAGAGAAGATAGATGGATAGCAGAGATAGATAGATTAGATAGCAGAGATAGATAGATAGATAGCTAGATAGTAGATGATAGATAGATAGATAGATAGATAGATAGATAGATAGATAAGATAATAGAGATAGATAGCTAGCGGAGAGAGATAGACCAGATGGAAAGAGATAGATAGACTAATATAGATAGATAGATATCAGAGATAGATAGATGATATAGATGGATAGCCAGAGATAGATAAATACAGAGATAGATATATAGATAGAAGAGATAAATATCAGAGACAGATAGATAGATAGATAGATAAATATCAGAGATAGATATATAGATAAATAGAAGATAAAGATCAGAGATAGATAGATAGATAGATAGATAGATAGATAGATAGATAGATAAATATCAGAGATAGATAGATAGATATATAGAAAGATAAATATCGAGGATAGATAGATAGACAGACAGATAGAGAGATAGATAGATAGCAGAGATAGATAGATAATATAGATAGATAGAGAGATAGATAAATAATCTATATAATTAATATATAATCTATATATAAAATATATAATCTAGATATAGTTAGGGCCCTGCTGAAAAGAGTCTACTTATGAAGTGGTAGCAGCAGGGCTTACAAATCTTTTGGCCAAATCTTTTTACATTAGAAAGTAGGGCTTTCTAATGTAATGTACCGTTGCACCAACATGTTTTTAGTGTTTTCTAAAAATAAGAGACGAGTATAAATAACCATTTTGGGGGAAAAAAATTGTGAAATTTGCCACGCCCACACACCAAGCCACACCCAACACAAAGCCACGCCCACACATAAGCCACGCCCACTTTGACGCGGCGGCGGCGCGGTACGCGCGCCGCTCAATCTAGGGGCTGCATTCAAAAATATTTTCAGGTGCCAAAAACCTAGGGACACCCCTGCATATCATTCTTGTTCCTTTCTGTCCCTGTATACATAGTTACTGTGTGTAAGGTCAGTGGTCAGTACTGTGGACAGTAATGTAATAAAGGGTTAATTGATATGTTACAGGATAACCCTCATTATAGTATAAACAATATTACCATATAAATCCTTGTTCCTTTCTGTCCCTGTATACATAGTTACTGTGTGTAAGGTCGTGGTCAGTACTGTGGACAGTAGATGTAATAAAGGGTTAATTGATATGTTACAGGTATAACCCTCATTATAGTATAAACAATATTACCATATAAATCCTTGTTCCTTTCTGTCCCTGTATACATAGTTACTGTGTGTAAGGTCAGTGGTCAGTACTGTGGACAGTAATGTAATAAGGGTTAATTGATATGTTACAGGTATAACCCTCATTATAGTATAAACAATATTACCATATAAATCCTTGTTCCTTTCTGTCCCTGTATACATATGTTACTGTGTGTAAGGTCAGTGGTCAGTACTGTGGACAGTAATGTAATAAAGGGTTAATTGATATGTTACAGGTATAACCCTCATTATAGTATAAACAATATTACCATATAAATCCTTGTTCCTTTCTGTCCCTGTATACATAGTTGTGTGTAAGGTCAGTGGTCAGTACTGTGGACAGTAATGTATAAAGGGTTAATTGATATGTTACAGGTATAACCCTCATTATAGTATAAACATATTACCATATAAATCCTTGTTCCTTTCTGTCCCTGTATACATAGTTACTGTGTGTAAGGTCAGTGGTCAGTACTGTGGACAGTAGATGTAATAAAGGGTTAATTGATATGTTACAGGTATAACCCTCATTATAGTATAAAAAATATTACCATATAAATCCTTGTTCCTTTCTGTCCCTGTATACATAGTTACTGTGTGTAAGGTCAGTGGTCAGTACTGTGGACAGTAGATGTAATAAAGGGTTAATTGATATGTTACAGTATAACCCTCATTATAGTATAAACAATATTACCATATAAATCCTTGTTCCTTTCTGTCCCTGTATACATAGTTATTGTGTTAAGGTCAGTGGTCAGTACTGTGGACAGTAGATGTAATAAAGGGTTAATTGATATGTTACAGGTATAACCCTCATTATAGTATAAACAATATTACCATATAAATCCTTGTTCCTTTCTGTCCCTGTATACATAGTTACTGTGTGTAAGGTCAGTGGTCAGTACTGTGGACAGTAGATGTAATAAAGGGTTAATTGATATGTTACAGGTATAACCCTCTTATATATAAACAATATTACCATATAAATCCTTGTTCCTTTCTGTCCCTGTATACATAGTTACTGTGTGTAAGGTCAGTGGTCAGTACTGTGGACAGTAATGTAATAAAGGGTTAATTGATATGTTACAGGTATAACCCTCATTATAGTATAAACAATATTACCATATAAATCCTTGTCCTTTCTGTCCCTGTATACATAGTTACTGTGTGTAAGGTCAGTGGTCAGTACTGTGGACAGTAGTGTAATAAAGGGTTAATTGATATGTTACAGGTATAACCCTCATTATAGTATAAACAATATTACCATTAAATCCTTGTTCCTTTCTGTCCCTGTATACATAGTCTGTGTGTAAGGTCAGTGGTCAGTACTGTGGACAGTAGAGAATAAAGGGTTAATTGATATGTTACAGGTATAACCCTCATTATAGTATAAACAATATTACCATATAAATCCTTGTTCCTTCTGTCCCTGTATACATAGTTACTGTGTGTAAGGTCAGTGGTCAGTACTGTGGACAGTAGATGTAATAAAGGGTTAATTGATATGTTACAGGTATAACCCTCATTATAGTATAAACAATATTACCATATAAATCCTTGTTCCTTTCTGTCCCTGTATCATAGTTACTGTGTGTAAGGTCAGTGGTCAGTACTGTGGACAGTAGATGTAATAAAGGGGTTAATTGATATGTTACAGGTATAACCCTCATTATAGTATAAACAATATTACCATATAAATCCTTGTTCCTTTCTGTCCCTGTATACATAGTTAGTGTGTGTAAGGTCAGTGGTCAGTACTGTGGACAGTAGATGTAATAAAGGGTTAATTGATATGTTACAGGTATAACCCTCATTATAGTAAAACAATATTACCATATAAATCCTTGTTCCTTTCTGTCCCTGTATACATAGTTACTGTGTGTAGGTCAGTGGTCAGTACTGTGGACAGTAGATGTAATAAAGGGTTAATTGATATGTTACAGGTAAACCCTCATTATAGTATAAACAATATTACAATAAATCCTTGTTCCTTTCTGTCCCTGTATACATAGTTACTGTGTGTAAGGTCAGTGGTCAGTACTGTGGCAGTAGTGATGTAATAAAGGGTTAATTGATATGTTACAGGTATAACCCTCATTATATATAAACAATATTACCATATAAATCCTTGTTCCTTTCTGTCCCTGTATACATAGTTACTGTGTGTAAGGTCAGTGGTCAGTACTGTGGACAGTAGATGTAATAAAGGGTTAATTGATATGTTACAGGTATAACCCTCATTATATATAAACAATATACCATATATAAATCCTTGTTCCTTCTGTCCCTGTATACTAGTTACTGTGTGTAAGGTCAGTGGTCAGTACTGTGGACAGTAATGTAATAAAGGGTTAATTGATATGTTACAGGTATAACCCCTATATGTATAAACAATATTACCATATAAATCCTTGTTCCTTTCTGTCCCTGTATACATAGTTACTGTGTTAAGGTCAGTGGTCAGTACTGTGGACAGTAGATGTAATAAGGGTTAATTGATATGTTACAGGTATAACCCTCATTATAGTATAAACAATATTACCATATAAATCCTTGTTCCTTTCTGTCCCTGTATACATAGTCTGTGTGTAAGGTCAGTGGTCAGTACTGTGGACAGTAGATGTAATAAAGGGTAATTGATATGTTACGGTATAACCCTCATTATAGTATAAACAATATTACCATATAAATCCTTGTTCTTTCTGTCCCTGTATACATAGTTACTGTGTGTAAGGTCAGTGGTCAGTACTGTGGACAGTAGATGTAATAAAGGGTTAATGATATGTTACAGGTATAACCCTCATTAGTATAAACAATATTACCATATAAATCCTTGTTCCTTTCTGTCCCTGTATACATAGTTACTGTGTGTAAGGTCAGTGGTCAGTACTGGGACAGTAGATGTAATAAAGGGTTAATTGATATGTTACAGGTTAAACCCTCATTATAGTATAAACAATATTACCATATAAATCCTTGTTCCTTTCTGTCCCTGTATACATAGTTAGTGGTTGTAAGGTCAGTGGTCAGTACTGTGGACAGTAGATGATAAAGGGTTAATTGATATGTTACAGGTATAACCCTCATTATAGTATAAACAATATTACCATATAAATCCTTGTTCTTTCTGTCCCTGTATACTAGTTACTGTGTGTAAGGTCAGTGGTCAGTACTGTGGACTAGTAGATGTAATAAAGGGTTAATTGATATGTTACAGGTATAACCCTCATTATAGTATAAACAATATTACCATATAAATCCTTGTTCCTTTCTGTCCCTGTATACATAGTTACTGTGTGTAAGGTCAGTGGTCAGTACTGTGGGCAGGATGTAATAAAGGGTTAATTGATATGTTACAGGTATAACCCTCATTATATATAAACAATATTACCATATAAATCCTTGTTTTTCTGTCCCTGTATACATAGTTACTGTGTGTAAGGTCAGTGGTCAGTACTGTGGACAGTAGTGTAATAAAGGGTTAATTGATATGTTACAGGTATAACCCTCATATAGTATAAACAATATTACCATATAAATCCTTGTTCCTTTCTGTCCCTGTATACATAGCTGTGTGTAAGGTCAGTGGTCAGTACTGTGGACAGTAGATGTAATAAAGGGTTAATTGATATGTTACGTATAACCCTCATTATAGTTAAACAATATTACCATATAATCCTTGTTCTTTCTGTCCCTGTATACATAGTTACTGTGTGTAAGGTCAGTGGTCAGTACTGTGGACAGTAGTGTAATAAAGGGTTAATTGATATGTTACAGGTATAACCCTCATAAGTATAAACAATATTACCATATAATCCTTGTTCCTTTCTGTCCTGTATACATAGTTACTGTGTGTAAGGTCAGTGGTCAGTATGTGGACAGTAGTGTAATAAAGGGTTAATTGATATGTTACAGTATAACCCTCATATAGTATAAACAATATTACCATATAAATCCTTGTTCCTTTCTGTCCCTGTATACATAGTTACTGTGTGTAAGGTCATGGTCAGTACTGTGGACAGTAGTGTAATAAGGGTTAATTGATATGTTACAGGTATAACCCTCATTAGTAATAAACAATATTACCATTAAATCCTTGTTCCTTTCTGTCCCTGTATACAAGTTACTGTGTGTAAGGTCAGTGGTCAGTACTGTGGACGTAGATGTAATAAGGGTTAAGTTATGATGTTACAGGTATAACCCTCATTAATAAAACAATATTACCATATAAATCCTTGTTCCTTTCTGTCCCGATACATAGTTACTTGTGTAAGGTCATGGTCAGTATTGGACAGTAGATGTAATAAAGGGTTAATTGATATGTTACAGTATAACCTCATTATAGTATAAAACATATTTCCATATAAATCCTTGTTCCTTTCTGTCCCTGTATACATAGTTGTGTGTAAGGTCAGTGGTCAGTACTGTGGACAGTAGTGTAATAAAGGGTTAATTGATAGTTACAGGTATAACCCTCATTATAGTATAAACAATATTACCATATAAATCCTGTTTCCTTTCTGTCCCTGTATACATAGCTGTGTGTAAGGTCAGTGGTCAGTACTGTGGACAGTAATGTAATAAAGGGTTATTGATATGTTACAGGTATAATCCTCATTATAATCCATCATTACTAGCCGTCAGTGGTCAGTACTGTGGACAGTAGATGTAATAAGGGTTAATTGATGTTACAGGTAAACCCTCATTATAGTATAACAATTTACCATATAAATCCTTGTTCCTTTCTGTCCCTGTATACATAGTTATGTGTGTAGGTCGTGGTCAGTACTGTGGACAGTAATGTAATAAAGGGTTAATTGATATGTTACAGGTATAACCTCATTATAGTATAAACAATATTACATATAAATCCTTGTTCCTTTCTGTCCCTGTATACATAGTTACTGTGTGTAAGGTCAGTGGTCAGTACTGTGGACAGTAGATGTAATAAAGGGTTAATTGATATGTTACAGGTATAACCTCATTTAGTATAAACAATATTACCATATAAATCCTTGTTCTTTCTGTCCCTGTATACATAGTACTGTGTGTAAGGTCAGTGGTCAGTACTGTGGACAGTAGATGTAATAAGGGTTAATTGATATTTTACAGGTATAACCCTCATTATAGTATAAACAATATTACCATATAAATCCTTGTTCCTTTCTGTCCTGTATACATAGTTACTGTGTGTAAGGTCAGTGGTCAGTACTGTGGCAGTAGTATAGTAATAAAGGGTTAATTGATATGTTACAGGATAACCCTCATTATAGTAAAACAATATTACCATATAAATCCTGTTCCTTCTGTCCCTGTATACTAGACTGTGTGTAAGGTCAGTGGTCAGTACTGTGGACAGTAATGTAATAAAGGGTTAATTGATATGTTACAGGTATAACCTCATTATTATAAACAATATTACCATATAAATCCTTGTTCCTTTCTGTCCCTGTATACATAGTGTGTGTAGGTCAGTGGTCAGTACTGTGGACAGTAGATGTATAAAGGGTTAATTGATGTTACAGGTATAACCCTCATTATAGTATCAAATAACCTATAAATCCTTGTTCTTTCTGTCCCTGTTACATAGTTACGTGGTAAGGTCAGTGGTCAGTACTGACGTAAAAAGAACAGACCAAGTAAAAAAAACAAAACCCCCCAACAAAGGAAGCACAACGACAGAGATAAAAGGTAAGAAGACTAAAACCCCAAAGTATAAACAAATACCATATAAATCCTTGTTCCTTTCTGTCCCTGTATACATAGTTACTGTGTGTAAGGTCAGTGGTCAGTACTGTGGACAGTAGATGTAATAAAGGGTTAATTGATATGTTACAGTATAACCCTCATTATAGTATAAACAATATTACCATATAAATCCTTGTTCCTTTCTGTCCCTGTATACAAGTTATGTGTGTAAGGTCAGTGGTCAGTACTGTGGACAGTAGATGTAATAAAGGGTTAATTGATATGTTACAGGTATAACCCTCATTATAGTATAAACAATATTACCATATAAATCCTTGTTCCTTCTGTCCCTGTATACATAGTTACTGTGTGTAAGGTCAGTGGTCAGTACTGTGGACAGTAGATGTAATAAAGGGGTTAATTGATATGTTACAGGTATAATCCTCATTATAGTATAAACAATTCGGACCATAGCATTCTTTTCCTATTACGTAAGTGATTTGTGCGGACCTTGTACCAAATGGCCAGGGAACCACCAATATAAACTACAGTCAGGACGGCCACACTGCTGCGCTTTTTTTTTGCGTTTGCGCTTGTATTGCGTTGCAGTGTGGCCGTGCCTCAAGAGGGTAAACATTATACAAATATCTGAGATACAAAAGGCTACTTATTGAATTAGGTTGAGCACACTGCACGCACAGGAATCGCGCAGAGAAAACCGAGCGTTATCGCACGCGAACGATCTGTGCGCTTTTCTTGTCGGTTTCGCCTTTTCGCGTTAGGGAAATGCTGCGTTAAGCACCAAAATAGTGACGCTGTGCGTTACCAAAAACCGACGATGCGCATCGGAAAATCGTGGGAATTTTCGCTACCCGCGATTTCCATTTTAGCGAAAATCGCTAGGGGCGCAACTACGAGAGTGAAACTCGTGTGCAATCGCGGGAAAAACACGCTCGTGTGTGGACTAGCCCTTACTTAGTGAGCTTTTTGTAGGTTTCTGGTCAAAAGTCAATGTTGTAATGAGTATTGTTTTTATTTTTTAAGCATTATGTTAAGTAGCTAAGATCAACAAACCATGTGATCAATGCAGTAAATCCAGATACAAATTTTATTGTAGCAATTAGATCTAATGGAAATCTAATGAACATTTGAAAATTGCCAGTTGAGGGGACTTTTTAAAACTGCATGAAGAGACCTCCAAACACTTGAAAGAAAAATAGCAGGACAGTAGAAAAATGAAGGGTCGGGGACTAAACACTCGAAAGTTAAAATTGTTCCATAAATCACCAAGGCTTAATGGCAAACTTTTGGGGCGGATATATACAGATCTGAGATGTATGTTGGTGAAATTTTTTGACCTCTGAAAACCACCGTGCATGGAGACAGTAAGATAGTATGTTTAATGAAATGGCCACAGCCACAGAGGCCGGAACTTGCTAATAAGGCTCAAACAATGCCAGGGCTGAGTTATCAGAGAGCGCGTGGGCAAATTATGACTTAAAGTAGCGCTAACGCTTCCCTACCAGTAAGCGTTGAGTTTAACTCCAATTTAGGCCTACCGATGCTCAAGGCTCAGTATCACGTGTGCGCTAATTTTAGCGCAGGATTTAAACGTTCAGTAATAGCTGGCATTAAATCTTTTGTGAGTAAACAATTTTCGTGTAATTTACCCACGTCGCAAACGCGATAGTGAATCGCGATTCAAGTGATAGCAGCTCTGGGTAATAAAGCCACATAAAGGCCTAAAGCAGCCTATTCACTTTAGATGCGGTGGTATGGTGCTGCAGCCGATTAAGGAAGTCTGAAAGTACTATTAGTACCAATCAAACTGCACATGTGTGCCTTTTTTTTCAGCTTAAAATCAACTCAAGAAAAGCAACAGCTAATGGGATCATTGAAAAAATTTTCCTACAGGTACGATCACTAGTGAAGTTCAAACCCTGAGTTTTGTTCCAAAACGAAAAATCAAACACTAGAAAAAAAGAACAAACACATGTAAGCCAAAGTTCCAATTATTTTCTGGTGGTAGCGAATACTTGAAACCGAAAAGGTCAACAAAATCGGCTCCAATCGACTATGAGTTTTTCTGTTCTCCTTTTTTTAAACTTTTTAAAAATCCAATTTCGGAAAAAAAAGTTCAAGTCCAAAAAAATAAGCTTTTTTAAATGACTTTAAGCTTTTTTAAATGGATGTTATGCGGCACAGTCTATAGAATGGTGGCGCATACCTTAAAAGTGTAACTCCAGCCTTAAAAAAATTTTGATTCTCAATTAATTACCCCCGGGTAAACCAGGTTGCATTTTAGTCTTAAAGGGAAACTGTCGTCAAAAATTACTTTAGGTAAATTGAACAGGAATTGCCTCTCCTGAGAATTTTTGCATTTATTGTTCATTGGTTATTTTGCATGGTTTTGAAGATATTTACATTTTTGTGGTAATATGGCAGCAGCATCACCCAAGGTCCCATACACTTCCTGATTCCTGCTCTGGAAACAGTCAGGCGTGGATGCAGTCATCGGAACTGTGTCTCACCTACCCTTGCAGCCCCCCTCCTCTTGCAAGCCCCCCTGGTCCCTTCAATAATGGACCCTCCCAATTCATGGACCCCATGGCCCCTCCATTTGCAGGCCCAATGTGGCCCTGCCATAATCGTGGTCGGCCATTTCCCCGTCCACTCAAAGGTATTCATGGCCCACCCACTCACGGGTGCCATGGACCCAACTATTTGTGGGTGCAGTGGGATACTCAGACACCACACAGAAAAACTGTGTGAAAAACCGCCTTTCAGACAGAGTGAGAACTGCAGAACTGAGAGACCGAAAAAAAGGCTGTTTTCAATAGTGCGGAGAGGAGAGTAGAGCTTCACTTCACACAGCAGGGAGGGGGAGGACTTCATGTCTCTCCTGTCACTGAAGTCTGAGCTGTGCCCGCTGGGGCGAGGTGGAGGAACAGCCTTAGGAATGTCACGTCATCTCCTAATCATTAACTTAGTTTGTAATTACTTTATATCTTGGGCTGTGGCAGCACGTAGATAGGACAGGTGTTTGATGGCTCGTTTTAAAGGTAGGAAAATGGCCTTTAAATTTAAATCAAGTGTTTGGAGGACCACAGGTTCCCTTTAACTCATCTGACGCTATCACAGTGAGTTTTAGAACTTACTGAAAACAATGGTCCCTCTCCACTCCCGGATAATACCAGTCATGGATGCGACTGTGACATCACTACCAATGGCTGACAGGATACCAGTTTGCGTGGTTTGCATGCACGATTCTATCCTGAGCTTGACGTAATCAGGCTTGCAACAGGAAGCGGGGCAGCAGAGAGGAGGCGACTTTGGGCAAGGGATCCTTGTTCAGTAAGTGCTAATAAAACCAAATGGGAGCGGGGATGAAGGTAAAAAGAGTTATAACACAACTGGGTTTGGGGGGTGATTCATTTGAATCTAACTTGCTTTTAAAGGCTGGAGTTACCCTTTAAAGCCTAGCCGTATCGATTATCCTCCTCAATGTTAATGGGTAATTGTGCTTTTTTAATGTTTGCGTCCATTTTACATGTTTTACATTTTTCGTTGGACCAATAAAAAAGATTAACCAATTTGTTTTAGGACCATGTAAGCTTGCAAAAAGAATTAAGATGGAGCAATGTTCCCTATTTTGTATCTGCAGCCTCCAAGAGTTAGAAGGGGTTGATAAAAGTGTCTGAGGACATCATACGTTTAAGTTTTTAAAGGGATTGTGTGCTTGAATGATCGATAGCAGCAATAGATGGTTTGGAAAAGAGAGATGCAGACGCCGTGAGGAAAAGATAAAGGACTTGCAGAAATGAAGTGTGGGATACAAAGAAGGAAAAATGTGACGAGAAGAGTTTGTGTTTGGTTCACAGACCATTTCCCTGAAAGTAGTGTACATTACATGCTTGTGTTTCAGAAGAAGCCAGCCTAGGGTAGTAGCAGCACAGTAAGAAACTTTAAAAGGTTGGCTGTCATTATGGTGGAGCTCACCGCTTTTCTTTAAAAACCTGGCAATGTAGATTTTACATTTAAAGAGCAATTCCTATTTCCACCACCGGGGGCCCTAGAAGAGGATTGCACTGAAAAAAAAGTCTCCGTTACTTACACCCTTTCCATCGCCCTTTTGGAGTGAGGGGGGGGGGCAGCAATGTATAGACTTGCATTGGCAGAGGTAGCCAGTGGCCTTTGTCTCTGAGGCAAGGCACTCCTGTCCACAAAACCATGAGAAACCCCCAAAAACAAATATCTCTAGTTTCCCTGATCACCTTGAAGAGCCATTAGTATTAGCCGTGATGGTTATTCATGGACGTTGACTGTGCTGCTCTTAGAAGGACTTGTGATAGGGTATCGGTGGTAATAACTCATTAAATTTGTGTACTTTTTATAATATGCATACACGTATGTAATATGTATGACTTTGTATTATATGTACTGGATTTGTACAGTAAATGGACGGTAATTGTAAAGCCACCACGGAAGACATTGGGCGCTTGTTAAATCCATAAAAAACAATAAAATGAAAACTGGTTTGAGTTGGGGAAACAGTACTGACCACTGACCTTACCACACACTATGTATACAGGGACAGAAAGGAACAAGGATTATATTGGTAATTCGTTTATACTATAATGAGGGTTTACCTGACATTCAGTAACCACTTTACTACAGCTACTGTCCACAGTACTGACCACTGACGCTTCACCACAGTAACTATTATACAGGGACAGTAAAGGAACAAGGATTTATATGTGGTAATATTGTTTTACATATCTCATGAGTTGGTTATACCTGTAACATATCAATTCCCCCTTATTACAGTTACTGTACCACAGTACTGACACGACCTTAACACAGTACTTGTAATACAGGACAAAAAGAACAATGGATTTTTATGTAATATTGTTTCATAATAATGAGAGTTAACACACTGAACATATCAATTAACCCCTTTATTAACAGTCTCTGGCCACACGTCCTGGCACTGCCCTTCACCAGTACTATTATACAGGGACGAAAAGACACAAGGATTTATATGGTATATTGTTTATACTATAATGAGGTTATACACTGTAAATATCATAAACCCTTTTTACGCTCTACTGTCCACAGTACTGACCAGACCTTACACACAAGTTCTATTATAACAGGGACGGAAAGGAATACAAGGCATTTATATGTATATGTTTATCTATAATATGGTATACGTTAACATATACTTAACCACTTTGATTCAGTACTATCCACGAGTACTGACCACGACCTTACACCCTAACTATGTATACTAAGGACAGAAGTGAACAAGGATTTATATGGTAAGTATTGTTTATACTATAATGAGGGTTATACCTTGTAACATATCAATTAAACCCATTTTTACCATGTACTTCAGTCCTGACAGTACCTGCACCACATGACCTTTACAAAGGACAAGTGAATATGGATCGATACTATAATGAGGTTATTACACTGTAGCATTCAATGTAACCCTTATTACATTACTGTCCACAGTATGCACTGACTCTAGTAAGATTAGCTATAATCTTATACCTCTCCGTACACCACTACTACCTCATGTATACAGAACAGAAACGTGAACAGGATTTATCTGGAATTTGTTATATATAATGAGGTTTAACCTTAACATATCACATATACCCTTTAGAAACAGTTATGTCCCACAGTACTGACCCATGACCTACACCACACTACTAGTATATCCAAGGACATAAAGGACACGGAATTTATAGGTAAATTGTTTTACTAGAATGAGCGATACTTTACACATATCAATTAACCCATTTTGACATCTCTGTCCATATACTGCCACTGACCTACACCACAGTAATATGTATCCAGGACCAGAAAGGAAACAAGGATTTATATGGTAATTTGTGTTATACATAATGAGGGTTATACGTAAATATCAATTAAACCCCTTTATTACATCTACTGCCACAGTACTGACCAACTGACCTTACCACACATAACTCTGTTACAGGGGACAGAAAGACAGGATTTATATGTCATATTGTTTATACTATAATGAGGGATTACTGAACATATCAATTATACCCTGATACAGCTACTGTCCAATCAATATGACCAGACCTACACACACGTAACTGTATACAGACAGAAGGAACAGAATTTAATATGTATATTGCTTAACATAATGAAGGGTTTATACTGCTAACATATCATTAAACCCTTATTACAAGCTACTGTCCACATACTGACACACAGACCTTACCAACCTAGTAACAGGTACAGAAGAAAGACAAGGATTATCTGGGTAATAGTTGTTTTACTATATGGTAGGAGTTATACCATGTAACATATCATAACCCCTTTATTTCATCTACTGTCCCACAAAGTACTACCACTGACCTTACACCACACTATGTATTACAGGGACAGAAATAACAGGATGTTATATGGTACATATTTGTTTATACTATAATGATGATTATCCAGTAACATATCAATTAACCCCTTTTATTCATCTACTGTCCACGTACTGACACTGACGTACACTTACACTACTATGTATACAGGGACAGAAGGAACAAGGATTTATATGGTATTTGTTATACTATAATAGGTGTATACTGAACATATCAATTAAACCCCTTTATTACATCTACTGTCCACATACTGACCACTGACCTTACACACAGTACTATGTATAAGGACGAAAGATAACAAGGATTAATGTAACTGATTGTAGTATAATGAGTTAACGGGTAACCTGTCAGATCATTAACCACCCTTTATTACATTAACTGTACTACACATTGTACTGACAGTACTGACCTTACCTAGAACAGTAACTGTTAAAGGGACAGAAAGGAACAAGGATGATTTATTATCGTAATAATTGTTATACTATAATGAGGGTGGACAATACCTGATAACATATAATTAACCCATTTATTACATCAACTGTCCACAGTACTGACCACTGACCTTACACACACAGTAACAACAGGGACATAAGAAAAGGATTTTATATGGTAATATTGTTTATACTATATGAGGAGTTATACCAGAACATATCATTAATTACCCCTTATTACACTACTGTCCCCAGTACTGACCCACTGATCCTTACATACCACTAACTATGTTTAAGGGACAAAAGGAACAAGATTATCAGGTAATATTGTTTTATACTATAATGAGGGTTATACAACTGTAAACATATCAATTAACCCCTTTATTACATCTACTGTCCACAGTACTGACCATGACCTTACACAACGTAACTATTATCAGGGACAGACAAATAAAGGATTGTAATTGGTAATAGTGTTTATTACTATAATGAGGGTTTACCTGGACATAGTCATTAACCCCTTTATTACAAGCTACTGTCCCCCAAATAGTAACTGAGACACTGACCTTACAACACAACTATGTATACAGGGACAGAAAAGTGAACAAGGATTTATATGGGTTATATTGTTTACACTAGAATGTAGGGTTAATACCTGTAAGACATATCAATTAACCCACTTATATTACATCTACCTGTCAGCCAGTAACTGACCCACCGACCTTACACACACTATGTATACAGGACAGAAGAACAAGGATGGGGTTATATGGAATATTGTTTATACTATAATGAGGTTATACTGTAACATATCAATTCCCCTTTAGTACATGCTAACTGTCCCACAGTAGCTGATTCCACTGACCTTACACACAGTTAACCTACTGTATAAGGGACAGAAAGGTAACAAGTTTATATGGTAATATTGTTTATAATATAAGAGGGTTTATACCTGTACAGATTCAATACCCCTTATTACAGTCGTACTGTCCACACAGTACTACCATGACCTTACACCACGTAACTTTATAAGCGGGACCCAGAAAGGAACAAGGACTTTATATGGTAATATTGTTTAATACTACATGAGGTTATACCAGTACATATTAATTACCCTTTATACAGTCACTGCCACCATATACCACTGACCTTACACACCTAACTATGTAGTACAGGGACAGAAAGGACCAGGATTATATGTAATATGTTTTATATTTATAGGATGGTTAGACCTGTAAATCACTTTATAAACCAACTTTAACTTACATCTACTGCCCACAGTAACTGACCACTGAACTCTTACACCACATAACTATGTATACGGGATAGAAAGGAACAAGGATTTATATATGTAAATTGTTTTATAATATAATGATGGTTTTTATACCTGGTAACATATCAATTAACCCCTTTATTACATCTACTGTTCCACAGTACTGACCACTGACTTACACACACAGTAACATGTATACAGGACAGAAGCAATGAACAGGATGTTATAGGTACTATTGTTTATACTATAATGAGGGGTTTCATACCTTAACATATCAATTAACCCCTTTATTACAACTACTTCCCACAGTACTGAACACTGACCTTTACACACACTAACTGATGTATACAGGGGACAGAAGGAACAAGGATTTAATGTAATATTGTTTATACTATACTAGGGTTCACCTGTAAACAGTCAATTACCCCCTTTATACATCACTGCCACGTACTGACCACTGACCTTACACACAGATTAACTATTATATACAGGGACAAGAAAGTAACAAGGGCATTTATATGGTAATATGTGTTATACTAATGAGGGTTATACAGTACATTTCAATGAACTCCTTTAGTACAGCTACTGTCCACAGTACTGACCACTTGACTACACACAACTAATTATAACGGGACAGAAAGAGAACAAGGATTGATATCTGGTAATATTGTTTAATACTATAATGAGGTTATACCGGTAACATATCTTAAAACCCCTTTATTCATCTACTGTCCCCAGTACTGACCACCTGACCTTACACAAGTACACTAATTATACAGGGACAGAAAGGAACAAGGATTTATAGGCAATATTGTTTATACTATAATGAGGATCTACCTGAACATATCAATTAACCCCTTTATTACAGTCTACTGTCCACAGTATGCCCACTGCTACCTTAACACACAGTAACTATGTATAAAGGGACAGAAAAGGTAACACGGATTATATGGTAAATTGTTTTTAGAATGAGGTAGGGGGGTTATACCTGTACTATCATTATTAACCCTTATAATTCTAGTTAGGTCCACACAGTACTACCACGACCTTACAACACAGTAAAAACTATATACAGGGACGAAGAACAAGGATTCTATAGTAAATTGTTTATAATATAATTGATGGGTATACCGTAACAATATCAATTAACCCATTTAACATCTACTGTCCACAGACTGACCACGACCTTACCACACAGCTACTAATGTATACAGGGACAGAAGGTAACAAGGATTTTATAGTAATAATTGTTTATCACTATAATGGGGATTATACACCTGTTACATATCAACTAACCCCTTTAGTTAGCTACTGTCCAGCATACTGACCATCTGACCTTACACCAGTAACTATGTATACAGGGACAGAAAGGAAAATGGATTTATATGGTAATATTTTTATTAAAGTAGGGTTTATAACCTGTAACATATCATTAAACACCGCTTATTACATCTACTGCCACAGTAACTGACCACTGACCTCAACACAGACTATGTATACAGGACGAAAGAACAGATTTATATGGTAATATTGTTTACAATATATGAGGGTTATACCTGTAACATATCAAATAACCCCTTTATTAAAGTTAATGTCCACAGTACTGACCACTGACCTTACACACAGTAACTATGTTAAGGGACAAGGAACAGAGATTTAATATGGGAATATTTTATTATACTAATGAGGGGTTATACTGTACATATCAATTAACCACTTATACTCTCTCTGCTTGGTCCACAGTATGACACTGACCGTAACACACACTATGATACAGGTACGAAAGGTAACAAGGATTTATGTGTAATATTGTTTTACTATAATAGTGGTTATACCTGTAACATATCAATTAAACCCCTTTATTACAGTTACTGCCACAGTAATGACCACTGGACCTTACACACTAAACTATGTAGCAGGGACAGAAAGAAAAAAGGATTTATATGTATATGTTTTATACTATAACTGAGGGTTATAACCTGTAACATATCAATTAACCCTTATTACATCTACTGCACTACGTGCACTAGACCACTGACTTACACAGTAACTATGTATACCGGGACAGAAAGGAAAAAGGAATTTATATGGTAATTGTATTATACTTAATGAGGGTTATACCAGTAACATATCATAACCCCCCTTTATGTACAGCTACTGCCCCAGTTACTAGACCACGAATCCTTACACACACTAACTAGTATATTAAGGGACAGAAACGGACAAGATTATTATGGTAAATATGTTTTTACTATAATGAGGTATACCTGTAACATATTCAATTAACACTTTTATACATGTTCTTACTGCACAGTAACGACCACTGACTTACACAACCAAAACTATGTATACAGTGACAGAAAGGAAAAGGAAATTATTGGTAATATTGTTGATACTATAATGAGGTATACCTGAAACATATCAATAACCCCTTTTACTATATGTCAATAATTACTGAACAACTGACCTACACACAGCAACTAGTTTACAGGGACAGAACGGAATAAGTTAATTATATGGTAATTATGGTTTTATAACATAATGAGGGTTATACCTGTAACATATCAATTTAACCCTTTATTACATCTCCTGTCCACAGTACTGACCCTGACCTTACACACACTAAAAATGTATACAAGGACAGAACGGAAACAAGGATTTATATGGTAATATGTTTATAATATTAATGAGGGTTATACCGTAAATAATCATTAACCCCCTTTATTACAAAACTACTATGTCCACAGTACTGACCACTGACCCTTACACCCACTAAACATGTTTACAAGACAGAAGGAACAAGGATTTATATGGTAATATGTTTATACTATAATGAGGGTTATACCTGTAACATATCAAATAACCCCTTTATTACAGCTACTGTCGATAATATGACACTGACCTTACACACAGTAATATGTATACAGGACAGAAAGAATAAAGTAATTATATGGTAATATTGTTAACTATAATGAGGGTTTACTGTAATATATCAATTAACCCCTTTATTTACAGCTACTGTCCACGTACTGCCCACGACTTACACCCACCTACTATGTATACAAGGACAGAAAGAAAGGAACAAGGATTTATATGGTGGTAATATGTTATACTATAATGAGGGTTATACCTGTAAATATCAATTAACCCCCGTTATTACAACTACTGTCCACAGTTCTGACCTGACCTACAACACACTAAATATGTATAAAGGACAGAAAGGAACAAGGATTTATATGGTTAATATTGTGATACTATAATGAGGATTATTACCTGTAACATATCCATTAAAACCTTTATTATCTACTGTACTAGTTTATACTATAATGATGGTAACCTGTAACATGTTATCAATTAACCCCTTTATTACAGTTACTGTCCACCAGTACTGACCACTGGACCTTAACAACACTAACTATTGTATACAAGGACAGAAAGGAACAAGGATTATATGGAATATGTTTATACTATAATGAGGTTTTTCTACCTGTGAACATCAATTAACCCCTTTATTACAACTACTGTCCACAAGTTTAAGACCACTGACCTCCACACAGTAACTATGTATACAGGGACAGAAGGAACACGGAGTTAATATGGTTTAATATTGTTTATACTATAATGAGGGTTATACTGTAAATAGCAATAACCCTTGTAACATCTACTGTCCACAGACTGACCCCTGACCTACACACAGCTCTACTATGTATACAGGGACAGAAAGCGACAAGGATGATTGGTAATATTGTTTATACTATACTAAGGGTTATCCTGTAACATATCAATTAAACCCTTTATTACAGTTATGTCCACAGTACTGACCATGACCTACACACACTAATATGTATACAAGGACAGAAAGGAACAAGGGTTTATATGGTAATATTGTTATACTATAATGAGGTTATACCTGTAACATATCAATTAACCATTGTTACATGTTACTATCCACAGTTACTGACCAGACCTTTCCACACTAAAATAGTACTAGGGACAGCAAGAACAAGGATTTCATATGGAAATATTGTTTATACTAAATGAGGGTTATACCTGTACATATCAATTAACCCCTTTATTACATCTACTGTCCACAGTACTTGACCACTGACCTATAATGAGGATTATATGAGGATTATACCTGTAGGCATTTCAATAACCCCTTAATACAGTTACTGTCCCACAGTAGCCCACGACCTACACACAATATGGATACAGGGACAGAAAGGAACATGGATTATATGGGTAATATTGTTTGTACTATAATGAGGGTTATTACTGTAAACTATCAATTAACCCATATTTATTAAGCTACTGTCCACAGTACTGCACCACGACCTTACACACACACTAACTATGTATACAGGGACAGAAAGGAACAAGGATTTATATGGTAATATTGTTTATACTATAATGAGGGTTATAACTGTAACATATCAATTAACCCCTTTATTACATCTACTGTCTACAGTACTGACCACTGACCTTACACACACAGTAACTATGTATACAGGGACAGAAAGGAACAAGGATTTATATGGTAATATTATTTATACTATAATGAGGGTTATACCTGTAACATATCAATTAACCCCTTTATTACAGTTACTGTCCACAGAACTGACCACTGACCTTACACACAGTAACTATGTATACAGGGACAGAAAGGAACAAGGATTTATATGGTCAATTATTTATACTATATGAGGGTTATACCTGTAACATATCAATTAACCCTTTATTACATACTGTCCACAGTACTGACCACTGACCTTACACACGTAACTATGTATCAGGACAGAAAGGAACAAGGATTTATATGGTAATATGTTTATACTATAATGAGGGTTATACCTGTAACATATCAATTAACCCTTTATACATCTACTGTCCACAGTACTGACCACTGACCTACACACAGACTATGTATACAGGGACAGAAAGGAACAAGGATTTATATGGTATATTGTTTATATATAATGAGGGTTATACCTGTAACATATCAATTAACCCTTTATTACATACTGTCCACAGTACTGACCACTGACCTTACACACAACTATGTATACAGGGACAGAAAGGAACAAGGATTTATATGGTAATATTGTTTATACTATTGAGGGTTATCCTGTAACATATCAATTACCCTTTATTACATCTACTGCCACAGTACTGACCACTGACCTTACACACAGTAACTTGTATACAGGGACAGAAAGGAACAAGGATTTATATGGTAATATTGTTATACTATAATGAGGGTTATACTGTAACATATCAATTAACCCTTTATTACATCTACTGTCCACAGTACTGACCACTGACCTTACACACAGTAACTATGTATACAGGGACAGAAAGGAACAAGGATTTATATGGTAATATTGTTTATACTATAATGAGGTTATACCTGTACATATCAATTAACCCTTTATTACATCTACTGTCCACAGTACTGACCACTGACCTTACACACAGTAACTATGTATACAGGGACAGAAAGGAACAAGGATTTATATGGTAATATTGTTTATACTATAATGAGGGTTATACCTGTAACATATCAATTAACCCTTTTTACATTACTTCCACAGTACTGACCACTGACCTTACACACAGTAACTATGTATACAGGGACAGAAAGGAACAAGGATTTATATGGTAATATTGTTTATACTATAATGAGGGTTTACCTGTAACATATCAATTAACCCTTTATTCTATTCCATCTACTGTCCACAGTAACTGACCACTGACCTATAATGAGGATTATAATGATGATATACCGTACATATCAATTAACCCTTATTACATTACTGTCCACAGTACTGACCACTGACCTTACACACAGCTATGATACAGGGACAGAAAGGAACAAGGATTTATATGGTAATATTGTTTATACTATATGAGGGTTATACCTGTAACATATCAATTAACCCTTTATTACATCTACTGTCCACAGTACTGACACTGACCTTACACACACTATGTATACAGGGACAGAAAGGAACAAGGATTTATATGGTAATATTGTTTATACTATAATGAGGGTTATACCTGTAACATATCAATTAACCCTTTATTACATCTACTGTCCACAGTACTGACCATGACCTTACCACAGTAACTATGTATACAGGGACAGAAAGGAACAAGGATTTATATGGTAATATTGTTTATACTATAATGAGGGTTATACCTGTAACATATCAATTAACCCTTTATTACATCTACTGTCCCAGTACTGACCACTGACCTTACACACAGTAACTATGTATACAGGGACAGAAAGGAACAAGGATTTATATGGTAATATTGTTTATACTATAATGAGGGTTTATACCTGTAACATATCAATTAACCCTTTATACACTACTGTCCACAGTACTGACCACTGACCTTACACACAGTAACTATGTATACAGGGACAGAAAGGAACAAGGATTTATATGGTAATATTGTTTATACTATATGAGGTTATACCTGTAACATATCAATTAACCCTTTATTACACTACTGTCCACATATACTGACCACTGACCTTACACACATAACTATGTATACAGGACAGAAAGGAACAAGGATTATATGGAATATTGTTTATACTATATGAGGGTTATACCTGTAACATATCAATTAACCCTTTATTACACTACTGTCCACAGTACTGACCACTGACCTTACACACAACTATGTATACAGGGACAGAAAGAACAAGGATTTATATGGTAATATTGTTTATACTATAATGAGGGTTATACCTGTAACATATCAATTAACCCTTTATTACATCTACTGTCCCAGTACTGACCACTGACCTTACACACACTATGTATACAGGGACAGAAAGGAACAAGGATTTATATGGTAATATTGTTTATACTATAATGAGGGTTATACCTGTAACATATCAATTAACCCTTTATTACACTACTGTCCCAGTACTGACCACTGACCTTACACACAGTAACTATGTATACAGGGACAGAAAGGAACAAGGATTTATATGGTAATATTGTTTATAAATAAGGGGTTATACCTGTAACATATCAATTAACCCTTTATTACATCCTGTCCACAGTACTGACCACTGACCTTACACACAGTAACTATGTATACAGGGACAGAAAGGAACAAGGATTTATATGGTAATATTGTTTTACTATAATGAGGGTTATACCTGTAACATATCAATTAACCCTTTATTACATCTACTGTCCACAGTACTGACCACTGACCTTACACACAGTAACTATGTATACAGGGACAGAAAGGAACAAGGATTTATATGGTAATATGTTTATACTATAATGAGGGTTATACCTGTAACATATCAATTAACCCTTTATTACATCTACTGTCCACAGTACTGACCACTGACCTTACACACAGTAACTATGTATACAGGGACAGAAAGGAACAAGGATTTATATGGTAATATTGTTTATACTATAATGAGGGTTATACCTGTAACATATCAATTAACCCTTTATACATCTACTGTCCACAGTACTGACCACTGACCTTACACACAGTAACTATGTATACAGGGACAGAAAGGAACAAGGATTTATATGGTAATATTGTTTATACTATAATGAGGGTTATACCTGTAACATATCAATTAACCCTTTATTACATCTACTGTCCACAGTACTGACCACTGACCTTACACACAGTAACTATGTATACAGGGACAGAAAGAACAAGGATTTATATGGTAATATTGTTTTACTATAATGAGGGTTATACCGTAACATATCAATTAACCCTTTATCATCTACTGTCCACAGTACTGACCACTGACCTTACACACAGCTATGTATACAGGGACAGAAAGGAACAAGGATTTATATGGTAATATTGTTTATACTATAATGAGGGTTATACTGTAACATATCAATTAACCCTTTATTACACTACTGTCCACAGTACTGACCACTGACCTTACACACAGTAACTATGTATACAGGGACAGAAAGGAACAAGGATTTATATGGTAATATTGTTTATACATATAGGGTTATACCTGTAACATATCAATTAACCCTTTATTACATTACTGTCCACAGTACTGACCACTGACCTTACACACAGTAACTATGTATACAGGGACAGAAAGGAACAAGGATTTATATGTAATATGTTTATATATAATGAGGGTTATACCGTAACATATCAATAACCCTTTATTACATCTACTGTCCACAGTACTGACCACTGACCTTACACACAGTAACTATGTATCAGGGACAGAAAGGAACAAGGATTTATATGGTAATATTGTTTTATATAATGAGGGTTATACCTGTAACATATCAATTAACCCTTTATTACACTACTGTCCACAGTACTGACCACTGACCTTACACACAGTAACTATGTATACAGGGACAGAAAGGAACAAGGATTTATATGGTATATTGTTTATACTATAATGAGGGTTATACCGTAACATATCAATTAACCCTTTATTACATCTACTTCCACAGTACTGACCACTGACCTTACACACAGTAACTATGTATACAGGGACAGAAAGGAACAAGGATTTATATGGTAATATTGTTTATACTAAAATGAGGGTTATACCTGTAACATATCAATTAACCCTTTATTACATCTACTGTCCACAGTACTGACCACTGACCTTACACACAGTAACTATGTATACAGGGACAGAAAGGAACAAGGATTTATATGGTAATATTGTTTATACTATAATGAGGGTTATACTGTAACATATCAATTAACCCCTTTATTACATCTACTGTCCACAGTACTGACCACTGACCTTACACACAGTAACTATGTATACAGGGACAGAAAGGAACAAGGATTTATGGTAATATTGTTTATACTATAATGAGGGTTATACCTGTAACATTCAATTAACCCTTTATTACACTACTGTCCACAGTACTGACCACTGACCTTACACACAGTAACTATGTATACAGGGACAGAAAGGAACAAGGATTTATATGGTAATATTGTTTATACTATAATGAGGGTTATACCTGTAACATATCAATTAACCCTTTATTCTCTACTGTCCACAGTACTGACCACTGACCTTACACACATAACTATGTATACAGGGACAGAAAGGAACAAGGATTTATATGGTAATATTGTTTATACTATAATGAGGGTTATACCTGTAACATATCAATTAACCCTTTATTAACACTACTGTCCACAGTACTGACCACTGACCTTACACACAGTAACTATGTATACAGGGACAGAAAGGAACAAGGATTATATGGTAATATTGTTTATAATAATGAGGGTTATACCTGTAACATATCAATTAACCCTTTATTACATCTACTGTCCACAGTACTGACCACTGACCTTACACACAGTAACTATGTATACAGGGACAGAAAGGAACAAGGATTTATATGGTAATATTGTTTATACTATAATGAGGGTTATACCTGTAACATCAATTAACCCTTTATTACATCTACTGTCCACAGTACTGACCACTGACCTTACACACAAGTAACTATGTATACAGGGACAGAAAGAACAAGGATTTATATGGTAATATTGTTTATACTATAATGAGGGTTATACCTGTAACATATCAATTAACCCTTTATTAAATCTACTGTCCACAGTACTGACCACTGACCTTACAACAGACTAATATACTGACAGAAAAAGGACAAGGATTTATATGGTAATATTGTTTATACTATAATGAGGGTTATACCTGTAACATATCAATTAACCCTTTATTACATCTACTGTCCACAGTACTGACCACTGACCTTACACACAAGTAACTATGTATCAGGGACAGAAAGGAACAAGGATTTATATGGTAATATTGTTTATACTATAATGAGGGTTATACCTGTAACATATCAATTAACCCTTTATTACAGTTACTGTCCACAGTACTGACCACTGACCTTACACACAGTAACTATGTATACAGGGACAGAAAGGAACAAGGATTTATATGGTAATACTGTTTATACTATAATGAGGGTTATACCTGTAACCTATCAATTAACCACTTTACTACATCTACTGTCCACAGTACTGACCACTGACCGTACACACACTATGTATACAGGGACAGAAAGGAACAAGGATTTATATGGTAATATTGTTTATAATATAATGATGGTTATACCTGTAACATATCAATTAACCCCTTTATTACAGTTACTGTCCACAGTACTGACCACTGACCTTACACACACTATGTATACAGGGACAGAAAGGAACATGGATTTATATGGTAATATTGTTTATACTATAATGAGGGTTATACCTGTAACATATCAATTAACCCCTTTATTACAGTTACTGCCCACAGTAGTAATATTGTTTATACTATAATGAGGGTTATACCTGTAACATATCAATTAACCCTTTATTACACACTGTCCCAGTACTGACCACTGACCTTACACACAGTAACTATGTATACAGGGACAGAAAGGAACAAGGATTTATATGGTAATATTGTATACTATAATGAGGGTTATACCTGTAACATATCAATTAACCCTTTATTAAATCTACTGTCCACAGTACTGACCACTGACCTTACACACAGTAACTATGTATACAGGGACAGAAAGGAACAAGGATTTATATGGTAATATTGTTTATACTATAATGAGGGTTATACCTGTAACATACAATTAACCCTTTATTACATCTACTGTCCACAGTACTGACCACTGACCTTAACACCAGTAACTATGTATACAGGGACAGAAAGGAACAAGGATTTATATGGTAATATTGTTATACTTAATGAGGGTTATACCTGTAACATATCAATTAACCCTTTATTACACACTGTCCCAGTACTGACCACTGACCTTACACACAGTAACTATGTATACAGGGACAGAAAGGAACAAGGATTTATATGGTAATATTGTTTATACTATAATGAGGGTTATACCTGTAACATATCAATTAAACCTTTATTACCTACTACTGTCCACGTACTGACCACTGACCTTACACACAGTAACTATGTATACAGGGACAGAAAGGACAAGGATTTATATGGTAATATTGTTTATACTATAATGAGGGTTATACCTGTAACATATCAATTAACCCTTATTACATTACTGTCCACAGTACTGACCACTGACCTTACACACAGTAACTATGTATACAGGGACAGAAAGGAAAAGGATTTATATGGTAATATTGTTTATACTATAATGAGGGTTATACCTGTAACAATAATTAACCCTTATTACATCTACGCCACAGTACTGACCACTGACCTTACACACAGAACTATGTATACAGGGACAGAAAGGAACAAGGATTTATATGGTAATATTGTTTATACTATAATGAGGGTTATACCTGTAACATATTAATTAACTACATCTACGTACATATACTGACCATGACCTTACACACAGTAACTATGTATACAGGGACAGAAAGGAACAAGGATTTATAGGTAATATGTTTATACTATAATGAGGGTTATACCTGTAACATATCAATTACCCTTTATTACATCTACTGTCCCAGTACTGACCACTGACCTTACACACAGTAACTATGTATACAGGGACAGAGAAAGGAACAGGATTTATATGGTAATATTGTTTTAATATAATGAGGGTTATACCTGTAACATATCAATTAACCCTTTATTACATCTACTGTCCACGTACTGACCACTGACCTTACACACAGTAACTATGTATACAGGGACAGAAAGGAACAAGGATTTATATGGTAATATTGTTTTATACTATAATGGGTTATACTGTAACATATCAATTAACCCTTTATTACATCTACTGTCCACAGTAGTACGACCACTGACCTTACACACAGTAACTATGTATACAGGGACAGAAAGGAACAAGGATTTATATGGTAATATTGTTTATACTATAATGAGGGTTATACCTGTAACATATCAATTAACCCTTTATTACATCTACGTCCACAGTACTGACACTGACCTACACACAGTAACTATGTATACAGGGACAGAAAGGAACAAGGATTTATATGGTAATATTTTATACTATAATGAGGGTTATACCTGCTATATCAATTAACCCTTATTACATCTACTGTCCACAGACTGACCACTGACCTTACACACAGTAACTATGTATACAGGGACAGAAAGGAACAAGGATTTATATGGTAATATTGTTTATACTATAATGAGGGTTATACCTGTAACATATCAATTAACCCTTATTACACTACTGTCCACAGTACTGACCACCTGACCTTACACACATAACTATGTATACAGGGACAGAAAGAACAAGGATTTATATGGTAATATTGTTTATACTATAATGAGGGTTATACCTGTAACATATCAATTAACCCTTTATTACATCTACTGTCCACAGTACTGACCACTGACCTTACACACAGTAACTATGTATACAGGGACAGAAAGGAACAAGGATTATATGGTAATATTGTTTATACTATAATGAGGGTTATACCTGTAACATATCAATTAACCCTTATTACATCTACTGTCCACAGTACGGCCACTGACCTTACACACAGTAACTATGTATACAGGGACAGAAAGGGAAAAATACTGACCACTGACCTTACACACAGTAACTCTGTATACAGGGACAGAAAGGAACAAAGATTTATATGGTAATATTGTTTATACTATAATGAGGGTTATACCTGTAACATATTAATTAACCCCTTTATTACAGCTACTGTGCACAGTACTGACCACTGACCTTACACACACTAACTATGTATACAGGGACAGAAAGGAACAAGGATTTATATGGTAATATTGTTTATACTATAATGAGGGTTATAACTGTAACATATCAATTAACCACTTTATTACAGTTACTGTCCACAGTACTGACCACTGACCTTACACAAACAGTAACTATGTATACAGTGACAGAAAGGAACAAGGAATTATATGCAGGGGTGTCCCTAGGGTTTTTGGCACCTGAAAATATTTTTGAATGCAGCCCCTAGATTGAGCGGCGCGCGTACCGCGCCGCCGCCGCGTCAAAGTGGGCGTGGCTTAATGTGTGGGCGTGGCTTTGTGTGTGGGTGTGGCTTGGTGTGTGGGCGTGGCAAATTTCACAATTTTTTTCCCCCAAAATGGTTATTTATACGCTTCTCTATTTTTAGAAAACACTAAAAACATGTTGGTGCAACGGTACATTACATTAGAAAGCCCTACTTTCTAATGTAAAAAAGATGTTGGCCAAAAGATTTGTAAGCCCTGCTGCTACCACTTCAAGGTAGACTCTTTCAGCAGGGCCCTAACTATTATCTAGATTATA